>CM034152.1:784187059-784694007 GCA_019776745.2 Taxus chinensis
ATTTCATGAAGTGGAATTTGGGTGGGGAGAACCTGTTGAGTAGGCCACTTGCTAAAGATGGAGAATGGATCAGCCATGGTTGATGATATTTTCCTCCAACGATCAACCAATAAAAATCGTAATGAAGTCAAGATATTAATGTACATGCGCTCATCAATAGTAAAATCATTCAAAATTGAAATACAATCCATGATAAACAAATATGTGAGTAAAGCATGCTTATAGTAATCGATGAGAGGTGTAGGATGGAATACATGACTTTGTTTGGATAATATTGTGATTGATGTAAAATCTTTGGGAAGCTATTATCTTTTCTCACATATCATGTATGCAAGAGTGGTTATTAATTGACTTTTAATTTATGTATCTCAAGATGTCTAGATAGGGTTGATATTGTAACAAAGGAAGATGTTTGGATAGGGTTGATATTGTACAAAGGAAGATAGATTAATTTGTTATATTGTTAATTTATTTAGTGCATTCTTTAAATGAAATTGAAGTAAGGCTATGATCTCATCATACACACATAACAGAGAGAATTCACTAAACTTTCTTTTATATAAATAAAAGAGAGTTTAGTGAATACTCACTCTCTCTCTCTCTCTCTCTCTCTCTCTCTATATATAGTATATATATATATATTATATATATATACTATATATATATATATAACAATTATATGTTACACATCTTTTATTGTCAATCAAATATAATACTCTGCATACATCAACTACACTCGCATTCACCTTTTTTCATGCTCCACACTTTTTCTACAACTCTTATATCCTAATACTACTATGTGATATAAATATTGATACAGACATTATATTTCGAAGAAGATGCATGCATATTGATCATTTTTTATGGTGAAGAGCCATGTCACATGTTTCTAATTTAGGCATCTAACATAAAAGAGTTTGGTGATACCTTTGTTTTATTTTCCTAACTAGAAATATAGGTCCTTGCATCACTTGTTGTCTCTCTTAGTTTTTTCACCTGTGCCACTAATTTTTCCCACTGTTTTTCATTTCTCTTATTTTAGCAATGTTATTTTTTATTTATTGAAATTCTTCGCCATGATGTCGGTTGTATTTTATTCCTTCATTTCCTCTTTAAAATTCCCAAATGTTTACTCAAGTTAATCTTTCCATCAGCCAATTTTGATCCAGCTCATACTGCGGCCCACTCCACCAACATTCTTCCCTATAACTGTCTCAATTGCTTCCTCCAATTAGAAACACCCTTTTATATCATAATATTTTTTGTGAAATTCCAAATAAGATACCTCCTAATTGATTATTCTATAGTGGAAGTCAATTTTTTAAATTACACCATTGAGCCCTTATTTGTTTTCTCAACTGCCTTTTCCAACTTTACTATTTTTGTTGCATGTTCCCTTTGGTAAGGGAGATCCCTTAGTTTTTTAGGGAATCTTGGAGTGCAACATCTTGGGGCCTTAAATTCATCCCAAAGATGTAGATTTTTGTGGTACTATTCTTTCTCCTTCCTCTATTTTATTGACTTTCCTTATGTTGTCCTTCATTATTTATTTGTTTCTTATGTCATGAATAAACTAGCAATTGCACATTAGTTGAAAATTACATCTGAAGGGATGTCCATGCATAATATTTTATGTGTAATTCAATTCTCATACAACGCTTGTATTGATCCTCTCTAGATCATCTCCCAGCATTAGATTGATTGAAGCACTTCTCTCACATTTCCTTTCGGTGAAGCATCTTCCCATCTCCCTCAAGGGTACCACTCATCATTTTCTTCTTCTTTGTCTCCACCTCTCCAAAGTTAACATCCTAGATATGCAAAATTTTCCTGAAAGCAATTAAATGTCAACAACATGGTCTACATATAGGCACCTTGTGTAGTTTCCTAATGTGAACTGACTCCAAACAATAATACTAATTCCTCAAAAACCTCTACCTTATCCTTCTCTTGGATAACTTTATTTTGTTTCCGTGCATTAATAGTTAAAATGTTGAAGAAATCATGTTGCATGTAATGATGCATAGATTATTACCATCAAACGTAATAGAAATCAATAGAATAATATGGAAATAATGATGTCATTGTGGATGGTTATCCAAAAAAACAAGTAGTAGTTTCAAATAAGCGTTCATAAATATTTGAGATGAGTGTGGTGAAATACAAATCAAGTTGGCATATTGAATCCATATTGTCTATTGCCTCTTATTTTCTCCAGCCTAGAAGTTCTCGATGCTTTTCTTTCCCTTGTATGTCTTCTCTAAATCAAATTGGCCTAATGTAGTTTCATATTATAATTGGTGAGAGTATCAAATGCTATATTTAAATAAAGTAAAATTTGTAATCATGTTTTTTGAGTAATTTAAATAGTTGTAAATGTAATTTTTAATTGTAAAATAAAATATTAATATTAGATTTTTACACTGGATAAACATTTTCAAATGTGTAGTATACAATGTACAATAATTGACATCTTTCACTTAATGTTAAGACATGAAAGATATCCATTATACCAAATTTTTGAATATATATATAGTATATATATATATATATATATATATATATATATATATATATATATATATATATATACATACATGAAAGATATCCATTATATCAAATTTTGAATATATATATATATGTTAACGTTTGATAGATATTTATACAAGTCATAATTGGCATACAGATATTTTTAACAAACATAGAATAGTAATACATATAAACAAACCTTGAAATGTCGGCCAACAAGGGTCAAATATCAGCACTTGTTAGACAATATACTTGACTCATTTCTTACAAGAAGTGGTCTCTTTATTAACACGTAATGAGATCCAAATTTAGCAGGCATTGGGATGGTGCAAAGGAAGCTTCCCTTGTCCTCATTTCATTGTTGGCATTCATTTGTCCTATACTTTTATGAACCTCCCTAATACCTTCAATACATAATTGTTTCTGATCCCATAAAATTTCATCAAATTATTGACCATGGCACACACAATGAGCTCTGACACCAACATGCAACATTTGATCCATCAATTCTTCCTCATTTGGTCCAACAGCTCTACTAAAGGTATTCAAAATTATAACTAAGCATAGCACATTTTGTAGTTTGCAAACAACGAATGTGAAGTTTTGAAATCAAATTAGATTAAATTCACCAACATATTACATCTCCTAAAAACGTAAATGAGAACAAATAAGCAATCATATATAAACGTTTGTACATAATCTGGCATGTGTAGTTGAATCCCAAATGACATACCTAACATGGTCACAAATAAATAAAATTACTCTAGAGAAGAGACAACACAAATAATGGAAAAGGTTTCTATAAATAACCACCAAAAGATTCCTTTCACCATCATGTCTAATAAGTATATTGATTTTAGAAAAACTATTTTGTGCATATTCTAGAAAAGGTTGTGAAGTTTGGATTTACACCTACTGATTGTATTTTCTAGAAAGGTTTGAAGTCTTTTTTAACAAACCCATTTTGTGCATATCTTGTCACATGTATAGTGCATGAGGCCGCATTTCATTCAAACACTTATTTAGATAGATCACATGTCAATTTCTTGATTTGACATTTTTCATATATATCTACCTTGTGTGTAATAGTTTGTTTTCTAAGCAGAGATACCAATATTACCTTGAATTATAGAGGTAGAATGTGGTGTGTTCTGAAGGTAAAAAAGGGCTACCCAATACCTGCAAGGGGGGACATGTAGGGCAACATGGTTAAAACTAAAATCATGAATTTTATGATCGGCATGTTTGTTGTTGAATAATTGTTTATGTAAAGAACATTAAGTTAAGATAGGTCAAACATGTCAGAAAGTTAGTGATGGCGAAGGAGGATTTTTATAAACCAAATTTTCTTAGGGGCGAAGTAATGATTTTTTGGATGATTTTCCTTGGAAAAAATTGAAACCACTGATCATATTGCTATGAAGAAAGAAGAGTATTGTGTGATTTGATGATGGGATTCCATTTTTCTATCTATAAAACAGTTGCTAGAGGCTGGGAGGATACTGCAAAAGGTTGTGGAGTTTGGCTAAATACACATTGCTGATTGCTTTTTGGAAAATGTCCCAAGGCATTTTCAATAGAGCCATTTTGTGCACTTTTCCATAGATGGGAGCCGATAAGGGGATTGTCTTATGGGCATAACTAAGGAGGAAAAGGTAACATGATAAATATGTATTTTTTTGGCGTAGAATAGGTAATAGTAATTCCTCTATCTCATCTATGGTTTTGAACTCCTTCGTTGAAAAGGGGAAAACACATAATTTTTAATGCTATTTTCCTTTTCCTTCTCTCTTCAAGGTCCCCTTCTTTGTTATATATTCTAGTGTTGTCCACCTGTGGCAATCAAAGTGTTGACTCTAATGCCAAAATAGGTCCATCCACTTTCATTAGCTACAATGGGTATGTCTAAATATCCCTTCTCTTCCATTCTAGAATAGATAGTTTCCATTATGGAAGAAAACAAGTTTCTATAGATCATCTATGTTACTAATACAACTGGTTGCAGATTTTGTGCACACCCTACCACAACAGTCTATGAGACCACATTTTGTTGAGCGTATTTTTCAAATAGTTCTTAAGTCATGTATACTGAAATCATTGCATTCCATGGGATGACATCTCTCTAAGGTATTTGGTCAAATAGTTTACATGCCTTGTATGTAGTTCAACATCTTTTATGCATATTAATCACAACACTTACAACTACAACATCTGACAGAAAATAGTTTTTATTAATATTAAATGGATGTCCACAGCCAATTCCAAAGCTTTTATTTTACCATGGGTCTGGAGTATGTTATCAAAGGTGAGTTATTTAGGCTATGTTATTTTGAAAAACTTATCCATGTAGAAAATGAAAACCCCCATAAGGCAAAAAAATATACTCATCCCACACCGAATCAACCATTATCTTGCACCCCCCAAAATTATAGAGGTGAAGTGTTGTTATAGGGTTCCCGTTCATCATGATAGCTTCTGAGAAGTGTGTTTTCCATTGGGTATACAACCATACACATTATATATATAGTCCATGTTTGAGACCATGTTTATTCTAAGCGGTAAGAAGTACAACTTGCATAGGATTGGTAAGAACAAAAATGTTGTATATACTAAAAGAAAAATGAATAAAAAATAAGTTTGTCCTCTGTGAAGCAGATAAATAATATCTACTTGCTTCCTTCATCCCTAATTATTGCCTAATGTCTTTAATTTTGAAATGTAACTTGTTTAAACAATAATTTTTTTTTTTAAAAATGTCATATCAAATATATGGTTTAATTATAATTATATATTTTTTTAACAATCTACATTTAATTTGGATAAATATAATTTTATAAAATTTCCATTTAATTTGAAGGTAAAAAATATAAGTATATGGCAGCTTTGAAGGAGGGAATCTGTGCAAGACATCTTGAAGATTGTGGAAGAAATTAAACACCCTCAACTCATTCTTGAGGTCATGGCCTATACCATGAAAATGCAAGATAAGTATGATTTCAGTCATGATCTTTCTTTTGATGCACAAGTTCTCAACAATGTGATGAGAACAAACATTGTAAACTCAACGTTGTCTTTGAAGCCTCGATAGATGAGAATGAATGTGAAGGTGAGTCTTCCCCTTACCCATTTTTTTAAGAAGACTATGTATGGGAAAGGGAAAGAATATCCTTGAATCTCCTATGGATATTGTCAATCATGAAGGCAATGCCTCTACCATAGAAAATAATATGAAGATGAATGTTAAGTTGGTTTGTATAGAAATTAATTGTTCTGAACAACAAAGCAAGAAGCTAGAAGAGGACTTATGAATGGGAAAGGAATCAAAGTACCCTCAACACTTTCGGATTCCCCACTACTTAAAGGAATGATTTCATGCTTCAACATACATTCAAGGATGGTGAATACCTTCATGAAAAAAATAAAATATTCTACTTTTCAGAACATGGAGGAATGGCTTCTTACAGTCATGATGCATAAAGTTGAGATTACAAAAGGAAATACTAGTATGAATATGAAATATAAGTTTCTCTCCTTCTTCTCAAACCAGGCACAGCCATCACGAGGGCATGGCATGATCAAATAATGATCTTCGAGCTTTGTAGGTTTGAATTCAGCCCATTGTTCCATAATGGTACATATTTCTCTCAACCCATTATTCGGTGTATGTACCAAGTATTTCCCTCCTTGTAACATAGTTTCCCTTTCCTTTGTGTGCTTGTTTTCTAACTTTTGTGTGTTTCTTTTTTTTTTTTTTTTTTTGGCTTTTTCCCTTTGTGTGTTAGTTGTTTGTGTTAGTAGTGAAGAATTGACTATATTGCCCAATTTGAACAAGGAACTAGTATGCTCACCCAAGAGTGTTGAGGTTCTCCATTTCCCTTTACATTTTAATGTCTCCTAGTAAAATCCAATTGTTTTCATGCATTTTTGCTAGGCCAAAAATTTGAAATTTTAAACATGACAACTAAGCAAAATGTGAAAAATTTCTCCAAAGCCTTACCAAATCCCTCCCCTAGTCAATATGTCTCCTATGGATGATCATATTTACCTTGAAATTTCTCCTAATGCATTGAATAAACATGTTCAATATTTCAAAAGGGTGTGATGATTTTTCATTATTCCATTCATTAAAGTGTAACAGAAGACTAGCTCTCTAACAGACTCAGAAAGGATAATCCTGGCCATTTTCAAGGCATGTGTGCATCTTTTGGGAAGGTTTTGAAATCTCATAAACATATGGAGGTGGTATTGGATATATTTGGAATGTGTTGGAAGTGTTTTAGAAATATTTAGGGAATTTTTGGTGGTTTAGGGACAAACTATGCAAAAGTGGTTTTTTCGGGTGTAAGGAATGAAGGGGTCAAAATATGAACATGAACTTTTTTGGATGATTCCTAGAGATCCCTAAGGAATTATGAGTCAAAAAAATAATAAATTTAAATCTTGAGTAATTATCTTACATAATGAGATAGTCATATTTTACACAAGACCTGAGGATTTCTCAAGGCAAAGTGCACCTCACTAATGAGATATCATGAAGGCAAGTGCACCTCACTATCCTAATCAAAACAAGGAAATTTTTAGAGTTTCAAGGAATAATTAGGTGCTAAAAAATATTCCATTTATCTTTTAAGGTACCTTGGAGTCATAATCATATATAATTTCACCTCAAAATACCTTTCCAGGCTCCAGGAACATGGTTTTCAAGTCTTCTCTAGTGTAGAGTGTGTTGATCCCATAATTAGCCAAATTTTTTCTGCCACGTGTCAGATCATTTCTCAATGGAACTATTTTGTGTCCCTCTTGTATTTTTCCCAAGGGTTTAGATGGGAAAAAAAAATAGTGCCCATGAGAAATCTCCTTCTCCAGTCCAGCATATGACCCTCCCTCAACTAGGCAGAGTGCTTATCAGGCTAACCTCATTTCCCCAATCCTGCTCAAATTGTTGTCAAGTGTCATCATCTTGCTCAAAGAAAAATTTTATGTCCCTATTTTCCATTTTTTTGATGGTGTGGAGGGGACAAAAAATATCTACCATGAGCAAGATCCTTCTGAGGTTCTTTATGCAACCATTTTTCAGCCCCCTAAGAGCTTGATTGGCTTTTTCACCCTCATGCACACTTCATTAGATCCGGCCACTTGTCATCATATTTCTCAAACTGGAATTTTGGGTCCCTCTTGTATCTTTTCCAAGGGGACAAAGGGGGATAAAAAATTTCGCCCATGAGCAAAGCCACGTCAACTCATTCCTCGTGTGATCTCCCTCATGCTTTACAGGCTCTTGATCATCTTTTTCATCTTGTGCACACTTCACCGCAGGGCTACCAAGTGTCATGATCCTACTCAAAGTGAAATTTTTTGTGAATTTTGTCCCTGTAATCCATTAAACCTTATTTTTTTAACTCAACGTAAGTGCATATCCAATCCGGGGTCGAATCACAGTTAACATGGAAGCACAGAGTGAAAAATAAAGTGTTTTTGAGCTATCTCCTCTACATTGTTCACTCTCTCACCATTGTTGCTACTTCCAAACCTTAAAAAAATCATAATACACCAAACATGTTGCAAAATATCTTCCAAAACATCCATGGCCATGAAGACCAAGTTTTTCACATGGCTCTCCATCCGAAAATTGAAGCACGAGATCTTGGTGTGAAGTTGAACACAAATTGAGCTCATTGTTCTAACACACATTTGGTCACTTTGATAAAAACTTATGTTATCACACCTTCCAACATCCATTAATGGATTCTATAACACAACATTTAAATGACAGCAAGACCCTTATTCATCCCCCAAAGATCCGGTGGGCTAAATCACTTGAAAATTGAAGAAACTGATCCTCGAAAAATATAGTTTCACGCAAGCTAATTTTTGTGAAATAAAGTAGATGATTTTTAGGGATATTGAGGAAAAATTTTCTTCTCATAATTATTCCCTAATAAAATAATTTTTTCACTTTCCCAAATATCTGTTGGGCAAAACCATCTGAAACTCAGAGCGAAGGATCTTCAAAAAATCTAGTTTTATTGGAGCCATTTCGTTCTCGATGGCATTGTTGATTTTCAATATATGGTGGAGTGATATTTTCTCACTATTTTTTCCCCTCTTATGAAAAAATAATTTTCCCACTCATTCGGATGAAGAAATCATCCAA
Organism: Taxus chinensis; assembly: GCA_019776745.2. Lineage (NCBI taxonomy): Eukaryota > Viridiplantae > Streptophyta > Pinopsida > Cupressales > Taxaceae > Taxus > Taxus chinensis. The sequence continues at coordinate 784,195,743 of CM034152.1, forward strand.
AATTTGGAGTAGGGAATCCTTGAATAAAACCCATAATTCCAAGAATATTTTCGTTGTAATTTGACACCCAAGGCGTAGTTAAAAAAATAGCATGTGTCCATGGTGAGTATGTCTAAAAATATAAATTATTCAAATGAGGAGAATTCTCAACATCTATGGTCCTCCAAACAGGAAAGGAACATCGGTGAGTGAAAATGGTGCAAAGTTACTAAAAATAGTAGTCCTGGCTAAGACCTGCTAAAAATATAAAGTTTCCAATTTCAATCCAAAATGTTGTGGTAACTCCAATTTTTATAATATTATTTCTTTTTCCCATCATCTCAAATTCATAAGGTTTTCTTGTGGTTCAAACAATATCACAAAGCACTCTGATGTTTTGAAAATCATCACTCTGAAAGATGTTTGCACAAGACAATTTAGTGAAAGGAGCTAACTCATTCCAATTATGACAGGAGAGAGTCATCCAAAGCATTTTTCCATCATGAAGGAGAAACCATCATCATTAATCCTCTCTCCAAAGGTTAATTTCATCATATGAGTCATATTGCGATGAGAAATAGATCAGATTGAGTCACTTTGTGTGAAAGACATTCATTTGGGCAGTGGGAGAAACCAGGCACATCGTGGGGTGTGAAAATGATTTAAAACATTAAGAGCTTCATTCAAGTCTAAGTTATTAAGAGGATTATCATCATGAGAATGATTTAAGAAATCTCACTATGAGTGAGGAAGGAATCCATCTCATATAAATTCTTACCCTCGAGTAGATGTTTGTAAACACTTGATCCATGTTTAATAAGAATATCACATTTTGCAAGTCAGAGGAGGTGGAAATCGCAGTGTTTTAGTGTAGCATGGGAAATGGTAACATAGAATTCATTCTCATTGATTATTTCAAGTACCATTTAGGGATCAGTCTTTCCATCAAGAATAGGTCACCTATTTCTATGAGAAAAATATGAGTAGGATGGTGGATGAGTGGATCTCATTCAAGAAGTGCTCTAGAGTCAAGAAAAGGAAAAAGGCATGATCTTCGTTCAGAGAAAAATATTCATGAAAATGGGAAATCATCTTTGTTTCAATTGTTTTCACCTACTTGGTAGTGTTATTAAACACACATTCAAACCTTGTGGTGTGATCATGCCTCAAGGCACAAGTATATTTCCATCTGTAGTCACAAAATCTTGCACTTTAGACATTTTATTTATCTCGGTCACATACTACTATTTAGAAGGTTTTTGAGCAAAGAAAGTCTAATTAACCCCCATCCTTTTGCCACCTTGTTTATTTTATTTCATAATTTGTAGCCTATTGCACCCATTTTCCCAACCATTTCCAGACATCCCACATTATTTTAGCCTCATTTGGGGCACCCAGATTTAGTACTGGGGTGCCCATGGGCACCCTGATACTTCTAGCACTTTCCCGCCATTTTTTGAGCCTCTTCTAGCTTTTTTTTCATATTTATCTTTCTTGGGTTGGCCTTTTCGAGGTTAATTATGAAATTAGAGCAAAAGAACCCTATAAATATAAAGTTATGATACCATAATGAGGGAGCTAGCACCATATTACTACTATCACTCCATCTAGAATTCGTCCATCTATTACATTGGCATCCACATAGCTCCATCATAAAGTCACAAGCTAGGATATATTCATCACACTTCATAGGGGAAGGGATTCTATTAGATTTCATACACACATGCTATTACATTTTCTACATTTAGCTCTTGCATGTTTCATAAAGTGTGACTAGCATAAGAGCACCTAGGGCACGACATGCACACATGCACATGCACGCACACGCACACACACACACACACACACACTACATTCGGGTCTGAAATGTAGTGCAATGCTCAGTTAATAAGCCCATTGTTATGGCAGCTGAGGTCAATCTGATCCATTCATTTTGCATATTTATTTTTTTAGGTTTTTGATACTTCCTTTTGATCTTTTTCAAGTTATTTCTTCCTCTTGGAATATTTGGAGCATTCGGCGCAGTACAGAAAAATTAATGCGACAGACATTTAGAGTTTCAGATCATCTTCTGAACCTGTGAGCACAAGTTTCAGACATTTTTCCCAGACCAGGGTGCCCAAATTCCTTACCAAAGCACCCATGGGTGCCCCAGTCCTCTTCCATGCACCCTAGTCCATCCACATTATCTAGATCTATCCTCTGCAAGACCCCGGCACAGTCGTTCTTGCTTTCTAATTTTTTTCACATCACTACGACACAGTCCGACAAACACCAATTATCATCTGAGTTCTATCCTTTCCCTTATTACACATTAGAGTTTTTAAAATCATTATTTTATTTACTTATCTCATTTACATGTTATCTTAGCACATTTACTTCTTGTGTTATATGTCCTCCTAGATTAGATTAACTATACTTTACTATATTAGTTTATTCATATTTTAGTAAATCATTTTGGTGAACCCAACCTTCGAATCCACCTTCGTTCTAGGGATTTTCTTATCTTTTCTATCATGGCTTCTAATGTTTGTCAAGTCTCTTTACTTCAATTGATTCAAATGCACCCATCTTGTAAAGATGCTCTTCAAAAAACCCTAAAGACTATGTGTCTTCCTATCAACATATTGCCCACCCAATTCAATACTATTATTGGTCATCTTTCTAAGGACTCCCTTGATTCCAATTCCAATCAATCTATTTGAAAATCCATCCAAGCTCTTCATTCTTTATTTCAAGATAAATTTTAGGCTATGGAATCCACAATCACATCTCTTAAATATGAAATTCAATAGCTTAAGGATGCTTCTCAGGCTCACGATTGCTCTTCTTCTCATATTCATCCTATGTCTTCTACATGTGCTCATATTAGTGAACCCGAAGTCGTACCACTCCCGACGTATCTAACATTTAATCTCAATGCTAAGCAACAAGATAGTCTTCCAAAACTCATCACTCATAGAATCATTAGCTTGCCACCTACTCATAGTTATCCTTCTTATAGGATTTCCAAGTATCAAGTTCTTCCATATTGCAACTATCACCAAATCAATGGACATAATGACAATGATTGTTATGTTTTACAACAAAGTATCAAGTACCTTGTGCATCAGGGTATTCTCTCATTTTTTAAACAACATTCTAATACAAATGATAAATCCCATTGGGTTCCTACATCTAATCCATCTATATCTAATGAGCATCAGGTCAGCATTACGCAAGATCCTTCTACAATAATTCAAGCACCTCCTAAGTAATTATACCTAATAATTAATTCAACACCGCATCCTATTGAGTCGTCTTTGATCTCACCAAGTCAAACCATGTCACCACCTTACGTAATCAGCCAACCTTCTTCACCTATCATGTCTTCTGTAGCATCACCAATACCACCAAAGCTACCACCATTCAATATTCCTCCCCATCCTACTCCACTTTCGATTCCAATCACTTATTTCCAAGCAACTACTCCTTCTATTGATGACCAAGACACATTTAAAATGCCACCATTATTGCATGGTCCTATTGTTTCTTCAGCCTACCATTGTATTTGCCCTCAATCTTATCACGACACAGACAACGCTCTCCCATAATGGCAAGGCACCTCTCGCATCACTGTATATATCTCCATCATCATAGTACACTTGGGGCCATAAGACTCACACAATCCCCCCCATTATATTTGCATAGGTTTATCTCTCATCTTTGCATTATCATACATCAATATCCTAGCTTAGACATACTCATCACATGTTTTAACATCGACCATTACACAATGACACACTCTTGTGCTTCATTGCACACTTTATTGTTGAGGGATTACTACTCCACTGAACCCCACACATTGCACTATATGTTTTGCACATTGCACTTCATCATATATCACGCATCATACACCCTACATTCTACATTTAATCTACAACATTTTGACACTTTTGCATTCTATCTACACCTTTATGCATGCATCTTACATCCTACACTACTTATCCTCCCTACTACATCATTTTTTTTATCTACATACCATACATATTACACCGCGCCTTTTCACACATACACTACATATTATTCTAGTCTTCATCATATGGGAGTCTAGCATTACACCATCTTACATACTATATCACTAGTCTATCTACATACATTGCATGTCTACACTTTTTATGTTGCATCTTACACATTGTATATTTACATATACCACTCATCATATGGTCGGATTTTATCCTTACATATACTTTATTGTCTTTTGCATGTTGCACTCACTACCTGATGATGCACTTTAGTTCCTCAGTCCATACTTGACTGCCGAGGGTTTACAAATCAAATGGACCTTACACTTATCACACATTTACTATTCCACCTTTCATCATGTGACATTACTAGTTTAGTGACATACGCTCAGGATAAATCATCTCATATTCCATCCTTTTGTAGTGGTATACACCTTATGTTACATCACCACTTCATGTTATTCATCCCGTAGTGACATGCGCTTTAGGCTATATTGTCACCCATTCTATCATTTTCTATTGTTTTACACCTTAGGTTATATCACCACACCATGCTTACACCTTATAGTGATATACACTTAGTGCTAAATCATCACTCATCCATTCATCTTATAGTGATATAAGCTTAGGGATAAATCATCACTCCACATTTCATCTCATCGGGGTATACACTTAGGCTATAAGGTTCGTGCACATCTCTTCTACATGTTTCATATCATCACCATTATGTATATACACATTTCCTCATAGCGCGCTAGACACAATACACACTACTCGACCATTTCTCCATGACGCACTCTCATTTACAGTTCATTATTAAATTTCGAGGGGGAAAACAAAATGAACCTCATTGCATACATTTCCATCCACTTATGGGGCATGTGGCCCCTATCACTCCATCTTGCATACCATTCCATCCATCCACAGCATGTTGCATATTATGGTTGCTTATACTCTTGCTTACTTTTGTTGTTCACGATCAGTTTTTTACACATGCTAGTTAGATTACTTGTATGTCATTTATCTATATCATACACACATGCACGTTCATGCCTTCTTCTAGTTTTGATTGCAAATATAGATCTATTATACATGGCATGTATTCTCACCTTCTACCCATCCTACATTGGTTGTTGGAGGCATCCACACAGTCGTCTCTTCCGGGTGTTATTGTTTCACTTCATACTTAGCAATTTACATTACTTTCTCATACACACTTTTGACATACTCATGTGTAGCATTTGTTATGGATGGATATTGGTTTCCAAACTTGTTTGATTTTTTTGTCATTGTTTGTTATGATTGTTGGCCTTGCCCTATGTTTGATTTGCACACTTGTCTGTTAATTGCGGCCATGATGGCCTTGTGTGTCTTGCAACATTGTGAGTAATGTCTCATGTTTGCAACCCACTTTTTGCAGCATACTTTTCTTCTTGTGTGTTTACATTACATTGCTTGGTAGATTTTACATTGTTTTCATAGCTTATACATTGTTTCCTACATGAATGTGTCTTTACACTTGTCTTTAGCTAGCCTTCTTGTTTTTGTGTGCCTTGGTTTCTACCAAGTACTTTTTAGCGCTACAGCATACATGCAGTTGGCCCTCTTTTGGGATTGCATGTCTCCTATCAGTGACATCGCATTTGCACCCAAAGAGGGGGGTATCATTTGGGGGTTTACATACTAACACAAAGATTCTTCACCATTTTGGTTCAATTATATTCAACGATTGGGTTCAGAGTAGTCTACGAACCCCATACACAGTGGATTTTACAAGACATAATGTCCTTAGAATTTCTAGGAAGCAGTTACAGGCTTGGTGATTATAGAGGGTACACCTCCCTACACTACTTTGGCCAGTGGCGTTGGATCACCCAAAAAACTAGAACAATACAAATATCTCTACACACATTCAGAGAAGCAATTAGAGCTTGGAGGACACAGAAAATTTCCTCCCTACACTTCTTCAGCCTATGGTGTGAGATCGCCCAAAAAACTCATAGTACAAGATATCCTTCTACACTCTTTCTCGACATGGATCAGGTGCACATTTTCCATTTACATTTGTGTACTTTACATTTACATACATATGCATCTTTTACATAGCATTTTTACACTTACATACATACATATTTGACTACTTGATCATTTTTTCCTTGCAGGTCTGGTCATATGAGAAATAAGCAGTCAAATGGGGGTAACAACAACAATGATGATGACAACTACAACACTATGTGGTAACACACACATCACACTTTTATGCAGGTACATTACACTATGCAGTAGCTACATAAACGTGTTTCGCCCTAGGTTCACTCTCATCACCTTTTCTTTGTGCATTTTTCATCTATAGTTTCTACTGTCCTCCATCTTTTTATCATTCCACAATTTTGTCTAGTCCTTCAGCACATTTCTACTACACTCTTCATGGACATCAGGTACGCATCTCTATCTACGTTATGTTACCAAGCTTTTCACTCACCAACATAAAGTGGTGGTAAAATGTAGTCACAAATCATACACTTTAGACATTTTTTTTATCTCGGTCTTGTATTACTATTTAGAAGGTTCTTGAGTAAAGAAAGTACTAATTAACCCCCATCTTTTGAGCATCTTATTTATTTTATTTCGTAATTTGTGACTTATTGCACCTAAATACCCAGCTATTTCCAAACATCCCACATTATTTTATCCTCAGTTGGGGCATCCAGATTTAGTACTGGGGCACCCATGGGAACCCTAGTCCCACCTGGGGATGACCTGATCCATTTAGCACTTTCCCACCATATTTTGGGCCTCTTCTATCAATTTTTCTTATTTATCTTTCTTGGGGTCAGCCTTTTCGGGGTTAATTACAAAATTAGAGCAAGAGAACCCTATAAATATAAAGTTATGAGACCATAATAAGGGACCTAGCACCATACACTAGTATCACTCCATCTAGAGTTGCATTCATCTATTGCATTGGTATCCACATAGCTCCATCATCAAGGCACAAGCTAGGACATATGTATCATATTTCATAGGGGGGATTCTATTTTATTTCATGCACACATGTTATTAAATTTTCTACATTTAGGTATTTCTTGTTATTTCACAAAGTGTGACTGGCACAAGAGCACCTAGGGCACCACACACACACACACACACACACACTAGAACTACATCTAAGTTTGAAATGTAGTGCAACACTCAGTTAGTAAACCCATTGTTGTGGCAGTTGAGATCAATCTGACCCATTCATTCTGCATCTTTATTTTTTTAGGGTTTGATACTTCCTTTTGATCTTTTACAGGTTATTTTGTCATCTTGGAATATTTAGAGCATTCAACGCAGTATATAAAAATTAAAGCAACAGGCAGTTAGAGTTTTAGATCATCTTTTGACCCTGTGAGCACCAGTTCCAGACATTTTCCTAGACCATGGTGGCTAGATTCCTTACCAGAGCACCTGTGAGTGCCCCAGTCCTCTTTTAGTAGCCTCGGTCTAGCCACATTATACAAATTTGTCTTCTACAAGACACCAACACAGTCCTTCCTACTTTTTAAATTTTTGCACATTACTATGACACAGTCTGATTTAATTTCATTAGTTTATTTACTTATCTCATTTGCATGTTATCTTAGTGCATTTACTTGTTGCGTTATATGGCCTCCTAGATTAGATCAACTATACTTTACTACATTAGTTTATTCATATTTTAGTTAATCACCATCACCTCATTCCATTCCAACAAGTGGCCACTTCTCATGAATTCCCTTCAGGGGTAATCCTTTCACCCACATGATGAAGGAATGTTTCAATAAGTGAGGAACAAGCATCACGAGGTTTGAGCATCATGGATTTGTCTCTCATGATCATTGGAGTCATTTGTGAAAGCCTGAAATGTAAGAACGTGATCCCCACTCTCACTGTGAGATGAAGAAAGAATCATCATGAGTGATGTCTGCAGTCATACCAAGACCATATTGTAATGGCTCACAATAGTGTTCCTAAACACTCATTCAGTAGTCTGGAATGTTCATGCATCTTGTAGAAGGAGGAAATTTTGGTTACTATATTTCAAATGAGCAATTTCTTCATCGGAAATGGGTCCATCTTCATCAGGTATCTCTCTCTCTCTCGCTCTCTCTCTCTCTCTCTCTCTCTCTCTCTCTCTCTCTCTCTCTCTCTGTGTACTTTTTGTTATTTTGTCGTGTTCACTTTAGTGACCCTTAGTTAAACATTATAAGAGTCATTTTTCAAATAATAATAAAAAACCTCACTTCCTAGGAATATGAAAGGTCACAAGTGATGAGGACAAGTGAAAGGTCATGAGGGGGGTAGATGAAAGGACAGTTTGTAATGTTATAAATTAGAATGGCTTCTCCATTCCAACGGGTTGGAAATTATTGATTGAATGTATGTTGTTGAGATTACTACTTCTACATCAAGCAATAAAAGTTGCAATTCTTCTATTTATTTTCTTATGTTCCTTTACTCTCTCTTTCCAACTTTGCAACATGACAATATTATAAAACCAAGAAAGTTTTCTACACCTTTGATAAATAAATCAATGGACTTCTATGTCTATGATTTCGTATGTCTCATCATTTTTTGCATTTTTGTGTTCTTCTAATTGGATGTGGACTAACTTTGATTATTGTATGTGAATTTTGTAAGCTTACTCACAACAGTAACTCTCTCTCTCTTGATTTCCACAACTCGTTGTTACCTCTCATCTCTACAAATTCCTCCCTTGTACCCTGTACAAGCACTTTGCCGCAGGTTTAGCGGATTTATCCTGTGTGATCCTCAACCTATTGGCCACCCCACAACTTTTAGGTAGTTTAAGTAGTTTACATTCAATAATGGGAGCCTCCCCATACTCAAGGAGGGGCTTAGCCTTGTACCGTTAGTAAAAACTCAATAATTTGGAACACGAAAAATTATTTCACAAACACATAGTTTTGTACAAAATATGTGATTGTTTAGTTATAAGTACCTTCTTCTTCCTTTCATACAAAATATGATCTTCTCATTCTCTATTTATCCTAAGAGAGCACTTTATTTTTTATACTTTGTCTTATCTGAATTATGCATATGTATTAGGAATGTGCAATCATACAAAATACATTCATGTTGGATTTTAATCCTTTTTACACTCCCACCAAGAGCCAAACCCGAGCTAGTATGCCAATATTTTATTCCTCATACAACAAAGGAAGAAAGGATTCTTTATAGGTAGCATTATTTTGAGCCATATTGGGTTGGCGGTTCAAAATCCTTCCAATAGACCCCTTTTAGCGTGGGAAAGGAGAACATTAGAAGGGGTCATGAGAATGGATTTGCACTTAATAATGCCATCCACGGCTAATCAAAGAGGTTTAGTTGTGGAAGTTAGTGTAATTTCTACTCAGGACCAACGGCATTCCATGAGGCAATGTTTATTATGGTCATTTATTATATAGTTGGCTTGCCTTTTGTATCCTTCCAAATATTGCATACATACCTATAAGGACACTGAAACTACATCAACAAAAATCCATTTTCCATCATGACTTGATGTGTATCCATACCTCGTTAAGGATTCGAGCTACAAGTAGGTTACTATGGTGACAGAAGTATGGACTTTTGGATTCATTTCATAGCTTGTATCTTTCCTACAAGCCAACCATTTATAAGTAGAGATTGACTCAATTACATTCAGTTATGAGTTGGCAACACAAGATCGGTTAGTTCAAGGTGTTATTTGTTTTGTAGGTTTTTCTCACATTTTCCCTCTGATCATTGCTTCCCTACAAAGAAATGTCAAATATATCACTCTTTCCAAATGAATGTTCATTCAAAGATCTCCTCGTGGATTAAACACCGACCTAACCACCAAGATTTCTCACTGACAATTTCACGGGAAGCAAAACTGAGATTCCAGTGCTTTGTTGCACACAATGCACAAAGCTATGAAATGACGTGAAGAGGCACCAAAATATATGAAACTAATAGCGTTATCCCAAATCCTAACTCATTGTTAGCTTCTATGGTGGCTCCAATGTGGACTAAAAATGGGAAGAGTCATCTACGAAATAACCTTCACCTGTAGTAGTGATAAGTAAAAAGACCATTCATTGATCTGATAAGAATCCGGATGAAATCACATCCATTTTCAAACAAGCGAGCTCCTCCCACATCTCACTTGCCAACAATCTCATGGAGAAGGTCACTAATCTTTGTTCAGCCCACAAAGAACATAGGTAGAAAGGATTATGCAGAGGCAACATGACTTTTAAATGCATTGGCTCCATTCCAAAGCTCCTTGCGAGCGACATCATGCATAGGTTTAGTACGGGGTCGAATGAAAATCATGAACCTTCTATTTTAAAATAGTTATCTCTCTCATCAAGATAAAACCCGGACCATTAAGCCAAAAAAATGGGTTTTTTTGCAAATGTCTTAGATATTTTTAAGAAAAAGCAAAAAAAAAACCCAACCCAATCAGTTTTTTTTCCCACCATCCTGTTAACTTGTGCCAAAATTGGAGTTTTAGGGAATAAAAGAATAATTGAAAAAGGTAATTTGTCAGATATCATAGTTGTGACTCCCCTTCTATACATGTCTGCAAAAAAGTGGAAGCAACAAAAGGCATGCAAATTATTTGAAAAAAAAAATGCCCCAATAAAACATGGTCTCATAAAATGCAATCATTGTAGGATACGCATAAAATGGTTTTCTTAATGAATTTTTAAAGCTTTTTAAATAAATGCCTCAGTGAGATGTTGTCTCGTAAATCACATTCATTGTTGGATATACACAAAATGTGATTATTGAAAAGGCCTATGATTTTTTTTTAGTAAGTGTACTTGTAAAGTATAAAGCTATACTTGACAAGCTTTTCCAACATCTTCCCAACTTGTGCAAGAGAAAATATTGTGAGAGATGTAAAATCTACAATGGGAGGCAAAAGAAATCAAAATTTACAAGGAGAGGAATATGCTTGAAGGAAATGGAGATTTTCTTAGTCAACAAGGGGTGTAAAAGTGTTTATCTAGAGGGAGGGTGATTTTCAAAATTGACATTTTACCACATGCTAGATTTTCAATTTCCTCGTTCATAATTGTTAAGGCAAAACAAAAAAAATCTAAATAGCATTCAAACATGGAAGTTGTTACTTTCTAAATTAGTGGTTCACCACATACCAAATTTATAACTGAAGCAATTCATTTCATAACAAAATTGGAGTCCGTCAAATAGTTTGTCCAAAAGGAAAAAGAAATGGAAACATTGACATGTTTCCGTTGGGAAATAATTAAACATTGACATCCCTTTTGATGTACTTTACAACTCATGTGTAATTTCCAGTTTTAACGCTTTTAAGCAAAAAAAAAATTAAAAAAATTGTATATATTGTTTCACATTTTGTATGATGAGCTCAATATTGTCATGCTTGTGTTAATATTTTTGTAGAGTCAGAACTAATTATACATTGGGTGATCGATATGAGAATGGGCTCTACTAGGGTTTAGGTTCTAGCCATCTGGTCATGGCTGTCGTCGTCTGTACATCCATCAAACCATAGTCCCTTAAAGAAATCTGTAGGATTTTCAATTTTTTCATTCATTAATTTTGGTGTGTGGTACTTTACTCTGCCCTTAGGGTGGCATCTTCCCATTTTTAATGGCCTCCATTTAGACACCCTCGTCTATTGATGTAAGGGCTCGTTAACAGTGTGGCTACTAACCATGGCTCCGAAGAAAGCTCGGAAGTTTGTCCCCAATGTATTCGACAATGTAATGAGTCTGATAATCATGTTCCTGATGTTGTTCTTGATTTACATGTTTTTGATAATGCTTATAATTGGTTTGAAAATTACACATTGGTGGCATATTTTGTTGGTCAAATCCCCCCAGAGATCCTTTTGATGCAATGGGTTCACAATCATTGGCAGAGCCATGGCGTGAAACTCGAAGGCATCCAAAACCTTAGAAAGGGTTTTTTCTTGTTTTGTTTTTCAAACCCTGAGCATTGCCTTTGCCTGTTTGGATTGAGTTTTAACGGTTACCTTTGCCTTTGTGGTATTTTATAGGGGATCTTGTCAAACCCTTGGGACAGCTCATTTGCAATGAGCAACCCAAATTTTTTAATGCTAGCCCTCAACGTTGTGTGTGCGTTGAAGTGGACCTTTCAAAATATCTTAAAGAATCGATTGATAACTAGGTTGCTGAAACCTCATTCTCTCAAAGGGTTCTTTATATCAATCTGCCAAAAACATAATTTTGTTGTCAGTCATTTGAGCACATGATTCATGAGTTTCCTCTCATGGTCGAATCACGTCCCACTCCTATAGAAAAAACACAATCAAACCCTAAAATTTCATCTGACGGATGGATAACTGTGACTAATAAAAAGGGTGCTTCAAAGGGCCCTGCAAAACCACAAACTTTTGTTTATCATCTGGTTTTCAATAATGGTGATAGTGCCTCCACAAATCCTCCGTCTAAATAGTCGGAACCTACTAAGACAGACCTACATATCTTCCGCTCATATGTGGTCGTGGCTATTATTTCCCTGGTTGCTCTTCTGGATAACCCCTTTACTGGGGTTTCTGTACAGACCTAAAAAGATATAAAAATGTGTTCTCGTAGCCCTTCCCCTGCAGAGGATGGTGAATATGTGCAAGAAAAACATATACCTTGGACCTTAGGAGAGCATTTGAGCCCAGTTCTCAATCAAACCTCCTTTTCTCCCAATCGGTATGAAGTACTCTCTACATTGGATAGCAATGGAAATATGAATTTATATCTTTCCCAATGAGTGTGTACTCTTGGAATATACGAGGACTTACTGAAATGACCTGATGTTATCTGGTTAGGGACAGTTGTCAGAACTTTAGTCATATGAAAAATTTGTACCTACAAGAAGTTAATCTTTTTAGCTTTTTGTTACATTCTGCAGCTCATACTATTTGACAGCGGCCATTTGTCACACCTCCATTCATGAGAAAGGTCATGGTGGGGTTATGACTTTGATTCCTCCCTACATTTCCAAGCATGTGATCTCATGGAGTTTGGACCCCATGCATCGTGTGGTGTGGACTCTTTTTTATTTTGACGGTCATCGTTTTGTTCTTACTAACATATATACCTCTAATGATGCAAGAGAAAGAGCTCTTTTTTGGCATTAGCTTACACATTCTTTGTCAGATGCTTTGTGGGTGGTGTGTGGCGAATTTAACATGATAGAGAGAGCCCATAAGACAAGTGGGGTAGACTGCCAATGCAGTGGTGTGTAGGAGAGAGGGAAGCTTGGTTTTACTTTAGGCATAAGCTGGGCCTTTTTGACCCTAATATCCCCTTTTGTCATCCTTCTTCAGCTCCTTGGTTTACTTGTTTTAATTTCTGGGATGGGCAAGATTGTGTTGTAAAAAGGCTTGACCGTGATATTATGCCCTCTCAAAACTTTTTCTTCTTTGTTCCTGTCTCAGACTAACCTATGGCTATGGCCTACACTGCACTGCTCTCATATCACTTGCCCATTTTCTCCAATATTTGTTGGAATCAACCTATTATGAAACATAAGGGCATTTCTCTTTTATCTCAATACTGCTCACCTCAAATATGCATGGAGTGTGTCTCACATACAACACATTTGGAACCTAGTCCCTCGACCCTTGGATTCCTATGGCTAAATTCACTGTTGGAATACTACCCTTAATCCAACATGATTTCTAATATCTTGCCCTTAATTGTTAAAAGTGAGAAAACTAGATTCATTAAGAACAAATTTATTCTTGATAATATCATTGTTGTTTGGGAAAGGATGGAATGGGCTTGTCAGTCATCACACCAATATTTTTTTGTTAAGATATATTTTTCTAAAGCTTATGACAGGATTGAGTGGTCTTTCATTTTAGCGATGCTCCGGGATGTTAGATTTGGGACTAAGTTTGTGCAATCCATTCAAATGTTTTTTAAGAATGTTGGGGCTTATATTACTATTAACAGGGTGCAGTCTTCCAGGTTTGGTCTCTTCAGGTCAATTTTCCAAGGCTTCCCTTTGGCTCCCTCCCTATTTGTGTTGGTTGTTGAAGGTTTGAATTATCTTCTTGCCCACAAAGCTTCTCAAGGACTTGTTAAAGGTATTTCATTACCTTCAACTTCTCCATAGCTTATCAATGGTCATTTTACTGATGATTCATTTCTCACTCTCTTGGAGGAAGAAAAATTTGTGTGTCAAGCATTGGATTGTTTAGACATTTTTGTCTTGCTTCATGGTTTGTTATTCAATGGGAAAAATCCCAATTCTCTAGGTAGTCTCAACTTTCCATGCCTCATTGGCTTGCAGAGATGAAGTGGAGCTAGATCGAGCCTAGTGTTCAGTTTAAATTCTTGGGATCACTTTTACCTTCCAGGCCACATCTGCTCAACTTTGGGCATATGTTGTTTAGCGAGTTGAACACAAAATTTCTTATTGGATTTATAAGCCTCTCTCTTTAGCAGGTAAGTTTTGAGTCTACTCCAAAGTGTTGGCTGCCACACATGTTTATTATTCTTGTTGTTGGTATCCTTTTATTGTTGCTTATGTCAAACTTCAGAAGCTACTTCGGGACTTTTTATGGGCCAACACTACAGGGCACAAGGGTTTCCATAGGGTGGCTTGGGATATCTATTGTATGCCTAAAGAAGCTGGGGGCTTAGGTCTTATTGACATCAAACTTCAGGGAAATGCTCTTTGTATTAAATGGATTTAGCGCAGTTTAGAGGGCAATGAAGCTTGAAAGGTGCTTATTCGGCGTGGCATTTGTTAGGGGTCCCCTTGGGCAGGCTCACTTAGAAAGGCCTTAATTTCCAATCTTTGTTACTTTTTCTAGTTTTTGTTAAAGTTAAAGGTTCATTCATTTTGAAGAGTATCTGGAAGGTTTGGGAGTTGCTCAAACCTAATTTGGTTTGGGTAGGTGATGGTTTCAGGACTGGTCTTTCTATTATTCCTTGTCTCTTTGGTGGTCCCCTGTATTTTCTTTTCAATACAAACCCATCGCTTTAGCCCCCTGGTCTAAAGCTCTCAAACTGTTTAAAAAAGGCATTTAGTTTATTGGGGATTTATTTTGCAAGCATTCCAGAGACTGGATTTCTTGGGATTTTATTGCTTTAAAATTTCAGCTTTTCCCTACTTATGTAGAGCCTATCTGATAGTTTATTGAAGGTATTCATGATGAGTATTTGCATAAAAGTGGGCTTACCACTGGTTTTTCTTGGTGGTGTGACTGGAATTGGCCTATTGTTATGCCTTTTCGTTGGTACAAACGCTCCCTCACTTATTCATTATTGGCTCCTAAAGTGATTGATTTTGCTATGCTTAATCGACGTTGGTGCCTTTCCTCGTCAGCCTTTGTTTGGTCTCGTCATTTCCAAAGGGTTTGGACTACTCATGTCAAGCCCAAGAAAGCCCATTTTCTATGGTGCATCCTTCATCAAGGCCTTTCGGCTGGCACTTGGGTCATCCATTTGGGGTTTACTCCTATTTATTTGTGTTGCCAGCAGCCGAAAACTATTAAGCACATTTTTTAGTTTTTCCCTAGGGTGCAAACAGTTTGGAGATGGATTCATACCCTTTTTCAACCCTTTTCTCCAAATTTTTCCTCCTGGAAAGTGGCTCTTATGGGGGACTCAGCCATGTTACATGCAATTTACAACAAAATTTGGCACATCTTCAGAACTGAAATTTTATCATTTCTTTGGAAAGATTGAAATAATGCATTTTTTAATAATGATACACTTGATTATGATTTCTCTGTTACTAATAAAGTGGTCATGATCTCTAATGTCATGCTTCAGATTAAAAATCATGCCAAGATGGTTAAGCTCGAGGTGGAGCATCTCCAGCGCCTCCTCGACCACTGGGGTTTGGTGCTTTGTGATTTCAGTCAGGTTCCACTGAAAGTGCCCCCACATCATCGTTGGCCACCACCACATCATCATTCACCGCTTTTTCCTCTCTGCCTCATGGCTGCGGATGGGTGAGAGCTCGTCGCAGCCTGTGGAGTCTTTCTCCTCGGCGTAGATCTTCGCACTCTCAGCCGCCTTCACTTGTGCTTCCTCCATTGGGTGGCTCTGGTTGTTTTCTCCTAGTTAGGGCAAGTTTACTCGGCTCTCGTTGGCTATTTCTCCCTCTCAATCTGATGGAAATTATGGTGATCAGCAACATAATGGATGGGATGGGTGGGATCCTATTTCTGATGAGGCTCACCTCTCTAGTTTGGGTTGGGGTGACAACCCTGATAGTCCCCCTCCCCCTCGTCAAATGATTCCATGTTCGTGGTTGTTGCTTAGTTGTACTCCCTCTTTTTTGGTTGAATTTTGCACTATTTATGTAGTTATTTTGGTGCTATGACTTTCCTCTCTCGAGGCTTCTTTTAGTTCAATGTGACTTTTGGCATTTTGGGGTGTGACTTTTCCACCCATTTTTATACAAATGGTGTTGTATATATTGTTTTATTAATATAAAAGTGCACTTCTCAATCAAAAAAAATTATACATGGGGTAAAATAATATCATACCAACATACATGAACGAGGATGGATTTAATTCTGACAAATTGTGCCACACTATATCAACAACCCGCATCACACAGTTGTGGTGTTTGGCGTTAAAATTAAATAGTTAAATGTAACCACCATGGGCATCTGGCTCCAACAAACCATTATTTTTGTATATGCCATTTAGGGTCTAAAATTCAAGGAAGTTTTATCGGCTATTTTTCAGCCCAATTTGTAGACGTCTATAATGTACCTTGGAAATTTTTCCATTAAATTTTTTATTGGAGTGGTGAAACATTGTAGGGAAGATAAATTACAAATTTCATAATTTTTTGAGGCATTTTGAATAAGTTATGTCATTTTCAAGGTGCAATTTTTTAAAAAATTCTTTTTTTTTTAAGATTTTCGCAAAGTTCTCAAGTCTCAAAAATTTAATTAGGGTCTATTATTTGTATTTGTTGATTTGATGCCAAAATCTAGCCAAAATTGGTATACAAATATTGATAAAAATGGTGTGTTCTTAACACCGTGATTATTTGGAATTGGGTTAGCGAAGTTTTTTTGAGAGCATGAGATTACTATTAGAAAGTGGTTCCTTCAATTTAAGAAGGCACTTTATGGACACGAGAACTGGCAAATCTATGTTTTTGATGCACTTAATGGTAATGCAACAAGGTTGTGGTACTCATTGAATTCTAGAAAATATGAACTTTTTTGAGAAAAAATTAAACATGTTTTCTTAGTTAGAAGGGACAAAAAAGAAGAGGAATATGATGAAAATAATGAGGATTTTGTAGATGATGATGATGATGAAGAAAATGACGATAATAACTATGACGATGATGATGACGATGACAATGACGATGATGATGACGATGTCGATGACGATGACGATGACGATGACGATGACGATGACGATGACGATGACGATGAAAATGACGATGACGATGACGATGATGATGATGATGGTGATGATGACAATGAAAAAAAAATGTTACGGATGATTTAAAAAGAGATGCAACAGATCAAGATAAGATTTCAGATATTGCATCTCCTAAACAAAAAGTTGCAATATTTTATTTTCATGGGTGCATTCAAAAGAAGAAGGTAAGTGTGTCCATAAACCCTATCAACATACATAACTTCATTCACATGAATGTTGTTCAACATCTACATGTATAAGCAAAGAATATTGAGAAAGCTCATGTTGATTGTAAGTCGATTAAAGCTTATAAAGATTTGAAACTTAATATGGACAAATATCATACTTTTATGCTTTAGATATGGATGGTTTGAATATTTTTCTTGGGTATCCTCAGTTAGAGTCATTGAGGTCAATTAATATTAATGTGCAAAAGAAGTTTATGAATATTTAGTACAAGAAGAAGAAGGGCACTCTATAGAATATAAAGCTTAATAAAGAACAAAGGCAGGTCAACATAGAGCATGAAGATGATGGGAAGAAGGGAATAAGGATGATTTGGAA
This sequence comes from Taxus chinensis, assembly GCA_019776745.2. Taxonomy (NCBI): domain Eukaryota; kingdom Viridiplantae; phylum Streptophyta; class Pinopsida; order Cupressales; family Taxaceae; genus Taxus; species Taxus chinensis. Next base: position 784,213,720 of record CM034152.1, read on the forward strand.
TAAGAACATGAATGACATGATGAAAAAGAGGGAACAAATGATTTATCTACTCAAGAGAAAAAGGAAATAGAAAACCAAAAAGGTGGGAGAGGAAAAGAAAGTTGAGGAAAAGGTTGATAAGGTTGAGGATACTAAGGTTGCAAGATATAGACAACCACACCATCATGAAAGGCAACAATCATGAAGGCATGTTAGGGCACATGAGAGCGAATTCGGATACAAATACGTAGTAGGTCATAGGAGGAACAATCACTATGGCTATACATGGAATCAATGGCATAATAAGTATGTGACACAGAATCATAGGAATAATTAATATGCCTATCATGCAAGCCAAAGAATTCCAAATGTGGATATGGATAGAATCGAAGTAGCACAACGGATTATGGAGCTAGATTTAGAGATGTATGACCGACTAAGATCACATATTGGTGGTTGGATGATCAACCATGGAGACAAGTGTGCAATGATTTTAAGCACACTCATTACAAGGTTTCTTCTCATGTTTTGGAAACGAAACATGTCAAGAGGGAGGGTGTGTTATGTACCTTGGGATATGATATTATACTATATATGGGTTGATGTAGATATCGGCATGTGGTGTACATCCCCTTGGTTATATGTTTATATAAGGTCACATAGAAATTAGTTATATTAGTAGTGAGTCAGCCTACATTGGAATTAAGTGTTACTTACCCACTAAGAGTATTATATGACCATATAAAGGAAAGGAATGTCATTATGAGATATGCCATGTATGAGAAAACTTACACTTGGTGGAAGGATATTGGAGGTGTTCATCTCAAACTCGAATTTCCGTATTGGGTGATCTTGGATTCATTCCTTCCTTGATTATTTATGGGGTTACCTTGCCTTAAGGGTATTATTCTAAATATATTGAATATTAGAGCATCTTGGCCCATCAAATATTTCTTGCGTATTGTTTACCTTCATTATATTCAACATATTTTTTGAATTGTTCATTTATTATATGCAAATACCTTATCAACGTCCACCCACCATATTCAACACGTCAATCATGCAAGTAGCAAAAATTTTGGATTCACATGAGCATCTGGAGCAGAAAAATGCATAGCGTGGACAGTGTGGTAGCAACAACGGGTCAGGCATCCCCATTGTTCCATTTTGGGTTGCCAAATTGTTGCATCATTTCCACCACTTCCCATTCCCAAAATCACATGGATTTGTTGAAGTCGCTCAGGTGTCTTCTAAGATGACATCTTGCTTCATGTTGTTCCCTTAGGGCCCACCTCTCCACACAAGACATCAACATGTCTAATGAAAAGTTTTTTGTGTCACTAGGCACTGGCACCACCGTCGTTGATTTTCTCATCAATTTGGGTTGACTACTAATGTGGATTTGGTCTAAGTAGATCGGTAAGTTAATATAGTTAATATAAACATTAGTATGTTGATGAGGCCAAGTATGGCGAACTATTATTGAAGTCAATTGAAATGGTAATGTTAAAAGGGAAATACATATTTTAAATTAAATAAAATCAAATTTGTTTTAATTTCAAAATTTAAATATTGTTTTTAAATTGTTAGGCGCACATATGTATAAACAACCTCACAATTCATATTTATATGTTTACACATCAATGCATTGTCTCCAGGATTGTGTTTACATGGACTTCAAGAGACGAGGGAGAAGTGATTTGTGTTGGTGAAATTTTCAATTGGGTTAACCGACTCCCCTGGCTTCCCATGATGGAACCCCTTTTTGAATTCACTCATGTTGTGCTCGCCTTGTGGCATGTGTAAGTCTTTATTGGAAATACAATAGGGTGCACAAAGATGGGCCCCAAAGTTGATGTGTTCTTCCATAACCGAAGGAGTCGACCAGACATTCTACCTAAGAAGTCGACCAGACATGTTTATTATCGATTCATGCTCCACATAGGACGGGGGAAAATTAGAGATGTTGGAGGCTTTCCATTGGGTTAACCATCTACCTTAGCTTCAATGATTGTATCCCCTTTGAATCCACTAACATTGTGCACATCTCATGTTGCTCGTTACAAGGTTAGCTTAAAATGTAGTTCATTCTTCAAATTCTCAAGCCTGTCACCAACGAATTTGTTATCATCTCTTGTCAAATGCCTCAAAAAGTATGTTACTTCTTTGTCTGATGGATTTGCCAAAATTACAAGGGGTTGGAAATGAGTTTTTAAGCATGTCATGTTTTCACATCATCCAAAACCCATCTTCATCACCCGTCTTGCACTATTTCACCTTTACTCCTTCCTCTAAGATCTTTGACAACTCCCTTCCATGGCCCCAAACTATTTTCCCTTGTTGAGTTGTGTTGTGTATAGGACTGGGTTTCACCCATAATACAACATCTTTCGAGAATGTCTATCATTATTCTTGGTGTTGTGGACAAATAACTTAGTCAAGCATATACCTTCATATGTCGGGAATTCAGACGAAGCATCCCTTTGGAGAAGCTTTCATATATTTGTCACTTTACAAAAAAAACTTCCATCTAACAAGGTTCCAACCCAACGCAACAATCCACAAAGGTCTGACATTACACAAACCAACTAGATTTGAAGGATGTGTTGAATGAGTAGGTCTTTCTTTCACATATGTCCCAAGAGGCCGCGCCCTTGGGAACTTGCACAATTCACCGCCTTTCTTGTTTTTAGGCTACTCATAGATTGGTTTTGGTCAATATGTCAAATTCCAAAAAATAGATGAGGGGCACTCATAGGGCACCTATGAGTGCCCCAACATTTCTCCACCAGCTACACATTAGCAACCCTTGTCCACTCGGAGATAAATCCTCCGACTCTTCAAGTTTCTTTTTCACTTCCGGACACTCATTGTTGTTTCTATCAACATCTGTTGTACCTATCAGCACCCGTAACACAGCCTGCATACGATTGATAGTAGTTAATGCGAAACATGATGAAAATTCAAGAAAATCTCAATTCATCCACCCCAAGCCCAAAAACTCTCCTCCGTGGTCCACCATCGTGAATGTTTTCTCTTTTAGCTGAAATAGAGACATCGCTCAAGTATTCTTTATAAATGACTTTAATTTTTCCAAAAAGTCTGTCAATTTTGTTTTTTAGCGTGTTAGTCATACAACTAGGTAAAATCATCAGCTAGCCATCTGATGGAAAACATGCAAACACTAAATGCCGTAGTAGGATAATTAGCCTTGTACATGGCACCCATTTACTTTGACTTGCTTAAGTTTAGAAGACTCACTTGCAGATCAAGAATCCGAGAGCAGTTCTACTAATCAAATAAATCTGCATCTCTGAATTTTCAAGTATTCTTGAATTCTCTGCTTCCATGTTTTAGTAAGGCTGAAATCCCACTTGAAAGGATATATTAGAATCCTCTAGCTGAGAAGTTAATCGCAATGATTTAAGTATAATCTGTTTCACTTTCCAACCATAAGCTCAAAGAGTTTTAATAATGGACTAAGAACCCACAAGATCAAATATAAATTAAAAATACAAAAATTACAGAGCCATTGGAGAGATAACACACAATTTAAGGATGACTTGAAAGGTCATCTCAAGCATTACACCACAGGCCAGTTAGCACAAATAATCAGTGGCAGTTCAGCAACCTCCCACTCATAAGTCAGTTGTGCTAATGCCTAGATAGTTATACACAACAATCCTGATATCCTGGTAAGGAGTGTGTTGAATTGAATGGGGACAATACAGCCGCTGACCCACCACAAGATGGAATGCATGGGGGAAGAGTGAAGGACGAATCCATTTGTGGAGACGAACACAAAGAACCTTGTTGTGAAAATATTGAGGACTGAATACCCAAGGACAAGAGTGATGTATTTCCAATGTTAGCAACGTTTCTGCTCAAATTGGAGAAACAATCATGGGAACCAAATGTTTGGGCTGTGTATGATGATGCAATATGTGGAATCTGGATAATGAGAATGTGAAGTTTCGGCATGAAGAAGCAGAGAAATTGAAGGTACATGAAGCAGTGTAATTGGAGGTACTTGCATGGATGGAGAACCTATTAAGGATGATTGCTCCGATTGACCTTGAGAAGAGATTAAAGACCTTGCAGACAAAAGCGGGGTGTTTTGATATTATTGCCAATCTAGGGACAGAAAATGAAATCTATTTAGCAAGTTATAGGGGTGACGTGTGTAAAATGGAGTGAGGTTTTTAAGGATCCAAATGAGACGATTGAATTTGTGAAATCCATTTTAGCATATATACAATCCACCAAAACCAGTATTTCCACTCTTGCCCCTAGGAAACTTCTCGTGTCAACTGGGGTGGAGCATGCGGATAGAATATAAGGGAACAACGCCGCTTTTAACTTCACAAAATAGTTAATTTTGTAAAAGAATCGTAGATTAAGATTATCTATAACGTGAAGAGTAAAAAAACATCAGTAAAACGTGTGAAATCCTTGTTCTCGTAATGCGTTAGAAAAGGTGGGAAATCCTGTAAACGCTTTAGAAAACGTAAAGTATCTGCGAAATCTGTTAGCAGTTGAGAAAATTTGTGAAATCCGGCTAATGCTTGAGAAAACATGTGAAATCCATAACGCGTTTGATTATAAATGACAAATCGGACGCATGTGTTAGTGGCTTAACATACCCTCCTTGTTTCAGATTGAATTCTGAAGATGGAGAACTTGGGCAGAAGAGATTTACAGGTGAAGAGGTTCGATCCAGTCATGGTGGCCCCCTATCTTCCTTTGCCCAAAGTTACCCTCCAGCTCTCCACCATTGACAACTGTATAATTCTTAGAGCAATAGCAAACGTATTGTTAGTCTACAATTCTTCTGAGAGCATTTCTGCAGATCCAGCAAAAACAATTAGGGAGGCTCTCTCCAAGGTGTTGATGTATTATTTCCCCTCTTGCTGGGCGGCTGAGAAAAAAGGAAAATGGGGATCTGGAAATGGAGTGCACAGGGGAGGGTGCTCTCTTTGTGGAAGCCATGGCTGACAAGGAGCTTTCTGTCTTGGGAGATTTGGATGATCTGATCAACCCATCATTTCAACAGCTGCTTTTCTCGCATCCTCCGGATACTGATATTGAGGACCACCATCTTTTGGCTGTTCAGGTAGTTGTTAAGACATCTTTTTATGATATAACTTGCATGCAACATAATGTGTTTTTAGCTTCTCTTCAGCAGGTAGAAATGATATAGGGTCTCTTCCATTTAGGTGCCATTCATGTCTCTACTAACATCACACTTGTGGTCTGGTTTTTGTATGTTGTTCACGTAGGTAACTCATTCTGTACGTGCGGGGGATTTGTTGTGGGAGTGAGTTACCACCACTGTTTATGTGACGGACGTGGAGCAGGCCAACTTTTTTAAAGCCCTGGCAGAGATGGCGAGGGGGAGAGATTAAGCCCTCATTGGAACCAGTATGGAATAGAGAATTATTGAATCCTAAAGACTCCGTATACCTCTAGGTAAATCATTTTGAATCGCTATTACCAACCTCAGTGGTTGAGGAATCAGTTCAAGCCTCCCTTTTGATAAACTCCAAGACAGTCGAATATATTAAACAATGTATTATCAAAGAATGTAAGGAGTTTTTCTCTACATTCGAAGTTTTGGCAGCAATGGTTTGGATAGCAAGGACAAAGGCTCTTCAAATTTCACATACTGAAACTAGTAAAGCTCGTCTTTATAAGGGACATGAGAAAATCACTAAACCCCCCCAATTCCGGACGGATACTATGGTAATGTCATTGGTTTTGCATGTGCAATAGATAATGCCAAAGAACTCATAAATGGATCTCTTTTGCGTGCTGTAATGATTATAAAGAAATCGAAATTCTCTTTAACTGATGAGAATTTGGAGTTGAGCATTGTAATGAACCCATCTAGATTAGATGTGGATATGAAGCAAGAAAACTTGGTTCGATTTAATGATTGGAGGAGTTTAGGATTTCATGAAGTGGACTTTGGGTGGGGAGAACCTCTGAATGTAGGCCACTTGCTAAAGATGGAGAATGGATCAGCCATGGTTGATGATATTTTCCTCCAATGATCAACCAAGAAATATCCTAATGAAATCAAGATATTAATGTACATGCGTTCATCAATAGTAAAATCATTCAAAATTGAAATGCAATCCATGATAAACAAATATGTGAGTAAAGCATGCTCAAAGTAATCGATGACGAGCGTGTATGATGGGATACTTGTATGACTTTGTTTAAATAATATGGTGATTGATGTAAAATCTCTGGGAAGCTATTAGCTTTTCTCACATATCATGTATGCAAGAGTGGTTATTGACATAAACTATGTAATGACTATTAATTTATGTATCTCAAGATGTCTAGATAGGGTTGATATTGTACAAAGGAAGATAGATTACTTTGTTATATTGTTAATTTTTTTAGTGCATTCTTTAAATGAAATTGAAGTAAGTCTATGATCTCATCACACACACATAAGAGAGAGAATTCACTAAACTTTATTTTATTTACATAAAAGAAAGTTTAGAGAATTCACTCTCTCTCTCTCTATCATATATATATATATATATATATATACTATATATATATATATATATATATATATATATATATATGTATGTATGTATGTATGTATGTATGTATGTATGTATGTATGTATGTATGTATGTACACACACACACACACACACACACACACACACACACACACACATATGTATATGTGTGTGTGTGTGTACACACACACACACACACACAGATATATGTGTGTGTGTGTGTGTACACACACACACACACACAGAGATATATGTGTGTGTGTGTGTGTGTGTGTGTGTGTGTGTGTGTGTAGTATGTATATGTGTGTACATATATGTACACACACACACACATGTGTATGTGTGGTGTATTTATATATATATATAGACACACACACACACACACACACACACACACACACACACACACACACACACACACACACGTATATATGTATACATACATATACATATATCCATATGTGTGTGTGTGTGTCTATATATGTATGTATGTATGTATACGTGTGTGTGTGTGTGTACACACATATATATAAATATAAATACACACACACACACATGTACACACACATATATGTGTGTGTGTATTTATATTTATATATATGTGTGTACACACACACGTATATATATATATATATATATATATATATATATATATATGTACACACACACACACACACACACACACACACACACACACACACACACACACACACACACACATGTATATATGTATGTGTGTGTGTGTGTGTGTGTGTGTGTGTGTGTGTGTGTGTCTATATATGTATGTATGTATACATATATACATATATATATATGTATACACACACATATATATACATATATGTATGTATGTATGTATGTATATGTGTGTGTGTGTGTGTGTGTGTGTGTGTGTATGTTACACTCTTTCTTTTATTGTCAATCACATATAATACTCTGCATACATCATTACACCCTCATTCACCTTTTTCATGTTCCACTCTTTCTCTACAACTCTTATATCCTAATACTACTCTGTGATATAGATATCGATACATACGTTATATTTCTAAGAAGATGCATGCATATTGATCATTTTTATGGTGAAGAACCATGTCACATGTTTGTAATTTAGGCATTTAACATAAAAAAGTTTGGTGTTACCTTTTTTTATTTTCCTGACTAGAAATATAGATCATTGCATCACTTGTTGCCTCTCTTAGTTTTTTCACTCGTGCTGCTAATTTTTCCCATTGTTTTGCATTCCCTTATTTTAGCAATGTCATTTTTTATTTATTGAAATTCTTCGCCATGATGTCGGTTATATTTTATTCCTTCATTTCCGCTTTAAAATTCCCAAGTGTTTACTCAGTTCATCTTTCCATCAGCCAATTTTGATCCAACTCATACTACAGCCACTCCACTGACATTCTTCCTATAACTCTCTCAATTGCTTCCTCCAATTAGAAACACCTTTATATCTAATATTTTTTGTGAAATTCCAAATAAGATACCTCCTAATTGATTATTCTATAGTGGAGTCAATTTTTTAAATTACACCATTGAGCCCTTATTTGTTTTCCCAACTATGTCTTTTCCAACTTTGCTATTTTTGTTGTATGTTCCCTTTGGTAAGGGATATCCTTTAGTTTATTTAGGGAATCTTGGAGTGTAAGATCTTGGGACCTTAAAGAAATCCCAAAGATGTAGATGTTTGTGGTACTAATCTTTCCCCTTCCTCTATTTTATTGACTTTCCTTCTGTTGTCCTTCATTATTTATTTGTTTCTTATGTCATGAATAAACTAGCAATTGCACATTAGTTGAAAATTACATCAGAAGGGATGTCCATGAATAATATTTTATGTATAATTCAATCTCTTACAACCTTCTATTGATCCTCTCTGGATCATCTCCAAGCATTAGATTGATTGAAGCACTTCTCTCACATTACCTTTCGGTGAAGCATCTTTCCATCTCCCTCAGGGGTACCACTCATTTTTCTTTTTCTTTTTCTCCACCTCTCTGAAGTTAACCTCTTAGATATGCAAAATTTTCCTAAAAGCAATTAAATGTCAACAACATGGTCTACATATAGCACCTTATGTAGTTGCCTAATGTGAACTGACTCCAAACAATAATACTAATTCCTCAAAAACCTCTACCTTATCCTCCTCTTGCATAACTTTATTTTGTTTCCATGCATTAATAGTTAAAATGTTGAAGAAATCATGTTGCATGTAATGATGCATAGATTATTACCATGAAACGTAATAGAAATCAATAGAATAATATGGAAATAATGATGTCATTGTGGATGGTTATCCAAAAAATCAAGTAGTAGTTTCAAATAAGCGTTAGTAAATATTTGAGTTGAGTGTGGTGAAATACAAATCCAGTTGGCATATTGAATCCATATTGTCTATTGGCTCTTATTTTCTCCAGCCTAGAAGTTCTTGATGCTTTCTTCCCTTGTCTGTCTTCTCTAAATCAAATTGGCCTAATGTAGTTTCATATTCTAATTGGTGAGAGTATCAAATGCTATATTTAAGTAAAGTATAATTTGTAATCATGTTGTGGAGTAATTTAAATAGTTGTAAATGTAATTTTTAATAGTAAAATAAAATATTAACATTAGATTTTTATACTTGATAAACATTTTCAAATGTGTAGTATACAATGTACAATAATTGACCTCTTTCACTTAATGTTAAGACATGAAAGATATCCATTATACCAAATTTTGAATAAATTGTGTGTGTGTGTGTGTGTGTGTGTGTGTGTGTGTGTGTGTGTGTGTGTGTGTGTGTGTGTGTGTGTGTGTGTGTGTGTGTGTGTGTGTGTGTGTGTGTGTGTGTGTTTGTGTTAATGTTTGATAGATATTTATACAAGTCATAATTGGCATACAGATATTTTTAACAAACATAGAATAGTAATACATATAACAAATCTGGAAATGTCGGCCAGATGAGCGTCAAATATCAACACTTGTTAGACAATATACTTGACTCATTTCTTACACGAAATGGTCTCTTTGATAAACTCCAAGACAATCGAATATATTAAACAATGTATTATGGAAGAATGTAAGGATTTTTTCTCTGCATTCAAAGTTTTGGCAGCAATGGTTTGGCTAGCAAGGACAAAGGCTCTTCAAATTTCACCAGCTGAAACTGTAAAACTCGTCTTTATAAGGGACATGAGAAAATCACTAAACCCCCCAATTCCTGAAGGATACTATGGTAATGTCATTGGTTTTGCATGTGCAATAGATAATGCCAAAGAGCTCATAAATTGATCTCTTTTGCATGATGTAATGATTATAAAGAAATCGAAATTCTCTTTAACTCATGAGAATTTTGAGTCAAGCATTGTGATGAACCCATCTAGATTAGATGTGGATATGAAGCAAGAAAACTTGGTTGGATTTAATGATTGGAGGAGTTTAGGATTTCATGAACTGGACTTTGGGTGGGGAGAACCTGTGAATGTAGGCCACTTGCTAAAGATGGAGAATGGATCAGCCATGATTCATGATATTTTCCTTCAACGATCAACCAAGAAAAATCCTAATGAAATCAAGATATTAATGTGCATGCGTTCATCAATAGTAAAATTATTCAAAATTGAAATGCAATCCATGATAAACAAATATGTGAGTAAAGCATGCTCAAAGTAATCAATGAGAGGTGTACGATGGAATACTTGAATTTTTTTAAATAATATGGTGATTAATGTAAAATCTATGGGAAGCTATTAGCTTTTCTCACATATCATATATGCAAGAGTGGTTATTGATATAAACTATGTAATGGCTATTAATTTATGTATCTCGAGATGTCTAGATAGAGTTGATATTGTACAAAGGAAGATAGATTACTTTGTTATATTGTTAATTTATTTAGTGCATTCTTTAAATGCAATTGAAGTAAGTCTATGATCTCATCATACACACATAACACAGAGAGTTCACTAAACTCTCTCACTCTCTCTCTCTCTCTCTCTCTCTCTCTCTCTCTCTCTCTCTCTCTCTCTCTCTCTCTGCATAGTATTATATGTGATTGACAATAAAAGACAGAGTGTAACATATAATTGTTATATATACATATATATATATATGTATGTATGTATGTATGTATGTATGTATGTATGTATGTATGTATGTATATATAACAATTATATGTTACACTCTGTCTTTTATTGTCAATCACATATAATACTATGCATACATCATTACACTCTCATTCACCTTTTTTAATGTTCCACTCTTTCTCTACAACTCTTATATCCTAATACTACTATGTGATATAGATATCGATACATGCGTTATATTTCTAATAAGATGCATGCATATTGATCATTTTTATGGTGAAGAACCATGTCACATGTTTGTAATTTAGGCATCTAACATAAAAGAGTTTGGTGATACCTTTTTTTATTTTCGAAATATAGGTCGTTGCATCACTTGTTGCCTCTCTTACTTTTTTCACCTGTGCCACTAATTTTTCCCATTGTTTTGCATTCCCTTATTTTAGCAATGTCATTTTTTATTTATTGAAATTCTTCGCCATGATGTCGGTTATATTTTATTCCTTCATTTCCTCTTTAAAATTCCCAAGTGTTTACTCAGTTCATCTTTCCATCAACCAATTTTGATCCAACTCATACTACGGCCACTCCACTGACATTCTTCCTAAAACTCTCTCAATTGCTTCCTCCAATTAGAAACGCCTTTATATCTAATATTTTTTGTGAAATTCCAAATAAGATACCTCCTAATTGATTATTCTATAGTGGAGTCAATTTTTTAAATTACACCATTGAGCCCATATTTGTTTTCCCAACTATGTCTTTTCCAACTTTACTATTTTTGTTACATGTTCCCTTTGGTAAGGGATATCCTTTAGTTTATTTAGGGAATCTTGGAGTGTAATATCTTGGGGCCTTAAAGTCATCTTAAAGATGTAGATGTTTGTGGTACTAATCTTTCCCCTTCCTCTATTTTATTGACTTTCCTTATGTTGTCCTTCATTATTTATTTGTTTCTTATGTCATGAATAAACTAGTAATTGCACATTAGTTGAAAATTACATCAGAAGGGATGTCCATGAATAATATTTTATGTATAATTCAATCTCATACAACCTTCTATTGATCCTCTCTGGATCATCTCCAAGCATTAGATTGATTGAAGCACTTCTCTCACATTACCTTTCGGTGAAGCATCTTTCCATCTCCCTCAGGGGTACCACTCATTTTTATTTTTCTTTTTCTCCACCTCTCTAAAGTTAACATCCTAGATATGCAAAAATTTCCTAAAAGAAATTAAATGTCAACAACATGGTCTACATATAGCACCTTATGTAGTTGCCTAATGTGAACTGACTCCAAACAATAATACTAATCCCTCAAAAACCTCTACCTTATCCTCCTCTTGGATAACGTTCTTTTTTTTCTAGGCATTAATAGTCAAAATGTTGAAGAAATAATGTTGCATGTAATGATGCAAAGATTACTACCATGAAACGTAATAGAAATCGATTGAATAATATGGAAATAATGATGTCATTGTGGATGGTTATCCAATAAAACAAGTAGTAGTTTCAAATAAGCGTTCGAAAATATTTGAGTTGAGTGCGGTAAAATACAAATCAAATTGGCATATTGAATCCATATTGTCTATTGGCTCTTATTTTCTCCAGCCTAGAAGTTCTTGATGATTTCTTCCCATGTATGTCTTCTCTATATCAAATTGGCCTAATGTAGTTTCATATTCTAACTGGTGAGAGTATCAAATGCTATATTTAAGTAAAGTATAATTTGTAATCATGTTGGTGGTAATTTAAATAACCACCAAGAGATTCTTTCGCCATCATGTCTAATAACTATAATGATTTTAGAAAAACTATTTTGTGCATATTCTAGAAAAGGTTGTGGAGTTTGGATTTACACCTACTGATTGTATTTTCTATAAAGGTTTGAAGTCCTTTTTAACAAACCCATTTTTTGCATATCTTGTCCCATTTATAGTGCATTAGGCCACATTTCATTCACACATTTAGTTAGATAGATCGCATGTCAATTGCTTGATTTGACATTTTTCATATATATCTACCTTGTGTGTAATAGTTTGTTTTCTAAGCAGAGATACCAATATTACCTTGAATTACAGAGGTAGAATGTGGTGTGTTCTAAAGGTAAAAAAGGGCTACCCAATACTTGCAAGGGGGAAATGTAGGGCAACATGGTTAAAACTAAAATCATGAATTTTATGACCGGCATGTTGTTGTTGAATAATTGTTTATGTAAAGAACATGAAGTTAAGATAGGTCAAACATGTCAGAAAGTTAGTGATGGCGAAGGAGGATTTTATAAACCAAATTTTCTTAGGGGCGAAGTAATGAGTTTTCGGATGATTTTCCTTGGAAAAAATTGAAACCACTGATCCTATTGCTATGAAGAAAGAAGAGTATTGTGTGATTTGATGATGGGATTCCATTTTTCTATCTATAAACAGTTGCTAGAGGCTGGGAGGATACTGCAAAAGGTTGTGGTGTTTGGCTTTACACATGTTGATTGCTTGTTGGAATTTCCCAAGGCCTTTTCAATCGAGCCATTTTGTGCACTTTTCCATAGATGGGAGCCAATAAGGGGATTGTCTTATGGGCATAAGTAAGGAGAAAAGGTAACATGATAAATATGTGTTTTGTTGGCGTAGAATAGGTAATAGTAATTCTCTATCTCATCTATGGTTCTGAATTCCTCGTTGAAAAGGGAAACACATAATTTTTAATGCTATTTCCTTTTCCTTCTCTCTTCAGGGTACCCTTTTTTGAAAAAACATGTGTGATGAGATTTTTTTTATATGTTCTAGTGTTGTCCACCGTAGCAATCAAAGTGTTGACTCTAATTCCAAAATAGGGTCATCCACTTTCAGTAGCTACAATGGGTATGTCTAAATATCCCTTCTCTTCCATTATAGAATAAATAGTTTCCATTATGGAAGAAAACACGTTTTTATAGATCATCTTTGTTTCTAATGCAATTGGTTGTAGATTTTGTGCATACCCTTCCACGACAGCCTATGAGACCACATTTTGTTGAGGTATTTTTCAAATAGTTCTCAAGTCATGTATATTTAAATCATTACATTCCATGAGATGACATCTCTCTGAGGTATTTGGTCAAACAGTTTACATGCCTTGTATGTAGTTCAACATCTTTCATTCATATCAATCACGATTCTTACAACTACAACATCTAACAGAAAATAGTTTTTATTAATCTTAAATGGATGTCCACACCCAATTCCAAAGCTTTCATTTTTCCATGGGTCTAGAGTATGCTATCAAAGGTGAGTTATTTAGGCTAGGTTATTTTGAAAAACTTATCCATGTAGAAAATGAAAAACCCATAAGGAAACAAATATACTCATCTCACACTCAATCAACCATTATCTTGCACCCCAAAATTATAGAGGTGGAATGTTGCTATAGGGTTCCAGTTCATCATATAGCTTTTGAGAAGTGTGTTTTCCATTGGGCATACAACCATACACATTATACATACATACATACATACATATATATATATATATATATATATATTCCATGTTTGAGACCGTGTTTATTATATGTGGTAAGAGTACGACTTGCATAGGATTGGTAAGAACAAAAAATTTGTATATACTAAAAGAAAAATGAATTAAAAAAGGTTATCCTCTGTGAAGTTGTTAAATAATATCTATGTGCTTCCTTCATCCCTAATTATTTCCTGATGTCTTTAATTTTGAAATGCGACTTGTTTAAACAATAATATTTTTGAAAAAAAAATATGCCATATCAAATATATGATTTAATTATAATTAAATATTTTTTAACAATCTACATTTAATTTGGATAAATATAATTTTATAAAATTTAAATTTAATTTGAAGGAAAAAAATATAAGTATATGGCAGCTTTGAAGGAGGAATCCGTGCAAGACATCTTGAAGATTGTAGAAGAAATTCAAGACCCTCAACTCAGTCTTGAGATCGTGGCCTATACCATGAAAATGCAAGGTAAGTATGATTTCAGTCATGATCTTTCTTTTGATGCAAAAGTTCTCAACAATGTGATGGAACAAACATGTAAATTCAACGTTGTCTTTGAAGCCTCAATAGATGAAAATGAATGTGAAGGTGAGTCTTCCCCTTACCCATTTTTTGAAGAAGACTATGAATGGAAAGGAAAGAATATCCTTGAATCTCCTATGGATATTTTTAGTCATGAAGAAAACACCTCTACCATAGAAAATAATATGAAGACCAATGTTGAGCTAGTTTGTATAGAAATTAATTGTTCTGAACAACAAAGTGAGAAGCTGGAAGAGGCTTATGAAAGGGAAAAGAATCAGATTACTCTCACCACTTTCAGATTCCCTGCTGATTATAGGAATGATTTCATGCTTCAACCCTCATTCAAGAATGGTGAATACCTTCATGAAAAAATAAAATATTCTACTTTTGAGAACATGGAGGAATGGCTTCTTACATTCATAATGCATCAAGCTGATATTACAAAAGGAAAGACTTTCAAACATGTTACAAAGTGATCATTGAATTCAAATGTTTTCTCTATACAATATTAGTATGATTATGAAATCTTGGTTTCTCTCCTTCTTCTCAAACCAAGCACGGCCATCACGAGGGCATGGCATGATCAAATAATGATCTTCGAGCTTTTTAGGTTTGAATTCAACCCATTGTTCCATAATGGTACATATTTCTCTCAACATGTTATTAGGTGTATGTACATTATTCCCTCGCCTCTATAAATTTCCCTCCCTATAACATAGTTTCCCTTTCCTTTGTGCATTTTTTTTCCAACTTTTGTGTGTTTCCCCTTTCTGTTGTGTGTGTTTTGGATTTTTCCCTTTGTGTGTTAGTTGTTTGTGTTACTGGTGAAGAATTGACTCTATTGCCCAATTTGAACAAGGAAATAGTATGATCACTCAAGAGTGTTGAGGTTATCCATTTCCCTTTACATTTCAATGTCTCCTAGTCAAATCCAGTTGTTGTCATGCATTTTTGCTAGCCTAAAAATTTGAAATTTGAAACATGACAACTAAGCCAAATATGAAAATTTTCTCCAAAGCCTTCCCAAATCCCTCTCCTGATCAGTATGTCTCCTATGTATGATCATATTGACCTTGAAATTTCTCCTAATGCATTGAATAAACATGTGGAATATTTCCAAAGGGTGTGATGAGGTTTCCTCATTCCATTCATTGAAGTGCAACAAAAGACTAGCTCTCTAACAGACTCAGAAAGGCTAATTCTAGACATTTTCACTGTATGTGTGCATCTTCCAGGAAGGTTCTGAAAGCCCATAAACATATGAAGGTGATATTGGATATATTTGAATGTGTTGAAAGTGTTTTATAAATATGTATGGAATTTTTGGTGGTTTAGGGACAAACTGTGCAAAAGCGGTTTTTTCAGGTGTAAGGAATGAAGGGTCACAATATGAACATGAACTTTTCTGGATGATTCCTAGAGCTCCCTAAGGAATTATGAGTCAAAAAAATATTAAATGGAAATCTTGATTAATTATCCACATAACAAGAGAATCATACTTTACACAAGACCTAAGGATTTCTCAAGGAAGCTAAACTTTGGCAAGTGCACCTCAATATCTTGATCAAAACAAGGAAACTTTTGGAGTTTTAGGAATAATTAGGTTATAAAAACTATTCCATTGATATTTTAAGGTACCTTGGATTCATAATCATGCATAATTTCACCTCAAAATACCTTTCCAGGCTCCAAGAACATGGTTTTCAAGTCTTCTTTCGTGTAAAGTGTGTTGATCCCATACTTAGCCAAATTTTTACTGCCACATGTCAAATCCTTTCTCAATGGAATTATATTGTGTCCCTCTTGTCATTTTCCCAATGGGATATATGGGAAAAAAAATATTTCCCATGAGAAATCTCCTTCTCTGGTTGCACATATGACCCTCTTTAGCTAGGTAGAGTGCTTATCAGGCTCACCTCATTTCCCCAATCTTGCTCAGATTGTTGTCAAGTTTCATCATCTTGCTCAAAGAAACATTTTTTATCCCTCTTTTCCATTTTTCTGATGGTATGGAGGGGACAAAAAATATCTCTCATGAGCAAGCTCCTTCTGAGGTTCTTCATGTGACCATTTTTCTACCCCCTAAGAGTTTGACTGACTTTTTCACCTTCATGCACACTTCATCAAATCCGGCCACTTATCACAATCTTTCTCAAAGTGTCATTTTGTGTCCTTCTTATACATTTTCCAAAGGTTGAAAGGGGATTAAAAATTGCATCCATGAGCAAGCCCCCTCAACTGGTTTCTCGTGTAACCTCCCTCATGCTCTACAGGTTCTTGATTATCTTTTTCATCTTGTGCACACTTCACCGCAGACTACCAAGTGTCATGATCCTGCTGAAAGTGAAATTTTTTGTGCATTGTTTCCCCTTACTCCATTAAACCTATTTTTTTTTAACTCAACGCAAGCACATATCCAACCCGAGGTCAAACCACAGTTAACATGGAAGCACAAAGTGAAAAATAAAGTGTTTTTGAGCTATCTCCTCTACATTGTTCACTCTCTCACCATTTTTGCTACTAGAAAACCTTAAAAAACATCATAATACAGAAAAAATGTTGCAAAATATTTTCCAAAATATCCATGGCCATGAAGACCAAGTTTTGCACATGGCTCTCCATCCGAAAATTGAAGCACGAGATCTCAGTGTGAAGTTGAACACAAATTAAGCTCAGTGTTCTAACACATTTGGTCACTTTGATAAAAATTTATGTTATCACACCTTCCAACATCCATTAATGGCTTCCATAACACAATAGTGAAAGGACAGCGAGACCCTTCTTTGTCCCCCGAAGATCTGGTGAGCTAAATCACTTGAAAATTGAAGAAACTGATCCTCAAAAAATATAGTTTCACGCAAGCTAATATTTGTGAAATAAAGTAGATGATTTTTAGGGATATTGAGGACTAAGTTTCTTCTCATAATTATTCCCTCCTAAAATAATTTGTCAGTTTCCCAAAGATCCGGTGGGCGAAACCATCTAAAACTCGAAGCGAAGGATCTTCAAAAAATTTAGTTTTATTAGAGCCATTTTGTTCTCGATGGCATTGCTGATTTTTAAAGATATGGTGCAGTGATATTTTCTCATTATTTTGGCCCCTCTAATGAAAAATTAATTTTTCTACTCATCCGGATGAAGGAATCATCCAAAATTTGGAGCAGGGAATCCTAGAATAAAATCTAGAATTCCAAGACTGTTTCGTCGTAATCTGACACTTGAGGTGTAGTTACTAAAAATAGCATGTGTTCATTGTGAGTATGTCTAAAAATATAAATTATTCAAATGAGTTGAATTCTCAACATCTATGGTCCTCCAAATAGAAACGGAACATCGGTGAGTGAAAATGGTGCAAAGTTACTAAAAATAGTAGTCCTAGCTAAGACATGCTAAAAATATAAAGTTTCCAATTTTAGTCCAAAATGTTGTGGTAATTCCAATTTTTATTATATTATTTATTTTTCCCATTATCTCGACATCATAAGGTTGTTTCTTGGTTCGAAAAAGATCACGAAGCACTTCTTTGTTCTAAAATCATCACTTTTGAGAGATGTCTGCACAAGATAGTTTTTTGAAAGGAGCTAACTCATTCCAATTATGACAAGAGAGAGTCATCCTAAGCATGTTTCCATCATGAAGGAGAAATCATCATCGTTAATCCTCTCTCCAAAGGTGAATGTCATCATATGAATCATATTGGGATGAGAAATAGATCAGATTGAGTCACTGTGTGTGAAAGACATTCATTTGGGCAGTGGGAGAAACTAGGAACATCGTGGGGTATGAAAATGATTTAAAACATTAAGAGCTTCATTCAAGTCTAAGTTATTAAGAGGATGATCATCGTGAGAATGATATGAGAATCTCACTATGAGTGAGGAAGGAAGCCATCTCAAGCAATGATTACCTCAAGTAGTGTTTGTAAACACTTGATCCATGTTTGATAAGGATCTCACATTTTACAAGTCAAAGGAGGTGGAAATCGCAGTGTTTTAGTGTAGCATGGGAAATGGGAACATAGAATTCATTCTCATTCATTCCTCCAATTACCATTTAGGGATTATTCTTTCTATCAAGAGTAGGTCACCTATTTCTATGAGAAAAAATGTGAGTAGGATGGTGCATGATTTGATCTCATTCAAGAAGTGTTCTAGAGTCAAGAAAGGAAAAAAGGCATGATCTTCATTCAAAGCATCATATTCATGAAAATGGGAAATGAGTAAAGAAAGTACTAATTAACCCTGTTCCTTTAGCCATCTTGTTTATTTTATTTCATAATTTGTGACCTATTGCACCCATATGCCCAGCCATTTCCGGACATCCCAAGTTATTTTAGCCTCGGCTGGGGCGCCCAAATTTAGTATTGGGGTGCCCATGGTGCCCTAGTCCCACTTAGGGGCGCCCTGATCCTTCTAGCACTTTCCCGCCACTTTTTGGACCTCTTCTAGCCGTTTTTCATATTTATCTTTCTTGAGGTCGGCCTTTTCGGGGTTAATTACGAAATTAGAGCAAGAGAACCCTATAAATATAAAGTTATGAGACCATAATGAGGGACCTAGCATCATACACTACTATCACTCCATCTAGAGTTGCATCCATCTATTGCATTGGCATCCACATAGCTCCATCATCAAGGCACAAGCTAGGACATCTGCATCACACTTCATAGGGGAAGGGATTCTATTCTATTTCATGCACACATTCTATTACATTTTCTACATTTAGTTATTGCTCACTACTTCACAAAGTGCGACTGGCACAAGAGCACCTAGGGCACGACATGCACTAAACACACCTAGAACTACATCTATGGGTATGAAATGTAGTGTCAGGTACCTCAGGACCTTAATAAGCCCAGCATTGTGGCAGCTGAATCAAGGAACCCATTCATTTTGAATATTGCTTTTTTTAAGATTTTGATACTTGTTTTAAAGGTAAAGTACATTATATTGAGGTTATTCCTGATTCTTGGAATATTTGGAGCATGAAGAGGATGTAGTTTAGGAAATTAGATGCAACAGGCATGAAGTCTAACATACTCTTACAACCATTGTGAGCACCTACTTCTAGACATTTTTCTAGATTGTACCTAGGGAGTCCTTACCAAGCATAAGGTGCACCCTACCATACTAATTGATGGAGGGCCACTCATCCAATCTTCATCAGAGCAAGCTTGGTCACCAGTCTTCCTACTTTGTTGAAGAATTTAGGGGCTTCATCACCTATGCAGATGGACATTCTGATAAGATGCATCCATTAGAGCTGAGTTATTTCCTATTAATTTTACACATTAGGGTTTTTGATTTCATTAGTGTTATTTACTTATCTCATTTACATATAGTCTTAGGGGTACATTTGCTTATTTTATTAGAATTCCTCCTAGATTAGATTAAATATATTTTTCTACATAGTTTAGTCCAATTTTAGTTAATCATTTTGGTGAACCCAACCTTCTATCAATAAAGACACCATGTTATTTTTAGGGAGTTCAGGTCATCTTTTTTATCATGACATTCTAATGATTCCTCAAGTTATTTTCTTCTTTGCTTCAAATTCATCCTTCCATCAGATTGGCATAAACTTCGATCTTCAAATATGCAACTAGAGCACGTTATTTGTCTGCTTATATGCATCGAGGGACATATTGATGACCTCAGGTCAAGGTTTCTATTTTGGTCGTTTTCTAGAGGACAGGGTATATCTTTCCCCAGAATCAAAGGTGAAAAGAAAAAACATGAGAGTTGTCCATGATGATCCTTCAATTCACATTAGCTTTATTTCAAGACTTACAAATTTAAGGGAAATGGATTCACTGGAATTCCTCTCTTAGGATATGAAATTCATGGTTCTTGAGTGATCATTTCTCACATCAAAACATCTTGAGCTACATTCTTCCCCTGGTTATGCAATCTAGTCCACTTCCCATGTCCTGCTATGAACATGGGACATGCATTTCCTATGGAGCTTCTCATATTTGGGACATAATGTTACAAAATGATATGGTCTTATATGTGGTTTCACTCATAGAACAAAATTTTACTTCACCTATGCTACTCATTTTATGTCTGCCTATCGTTTTCCAAATATCAATGCTTCCATATTGTTGAGGTATTCAAATCAATGGATTCATATTGGGAATGCATGTTATGCACTTTTTGCAACATAATTCACACGAGTCTTCGAGATAAGGGTTTATCTCCTTTTCTGGACAGGAGCATTTCGTTTCCCTTAAATGATACTCACATTTGTATCCATAACCAGCTATCATCCTTTATTAGTGACGACATCTAAGAAGGAAACTTAGGCTATCACATTTTCCATAGACAACATGGAGTCAACTTGCACGTATATCAAAATTCTTCTACAAGACCACCTTCCAAATGTCTATGGCTAGTATTCTCCATTCAAAGCATAACTCTGACCCCTACTCACATGATATAGATCTTCTCCTATGATACAACATTTGGTGACTAGTAGAGTACCAAAGCTATTTCCTTTGTTACTCACCTTACTTCACCAGCAATCTCATGGTGTTAAACTTCCTCAATTTTCTTACCGAACCCAAAACCATGGCAAAGTTATTTTATGTGAATCACGACTACTTAATGAGAACCAGAAAGAATTTCTTATCAGGTTGACATGGTTGTTTCATATGACTTTGCAACCTTACCACAAACCTCCATCTTGATGAATTTACAGGGACCATATTTCTCATTGAAGCCACAGTTCATCACTAACAAACTTACTATTCTCCATCATCAATAAATTAACACCAAGGTTGCATACGAGTTGGAGCTTCATCTGACCCTACATAGCATCATTCTATCCATAGTACTACATTGTTTCATACATACTTAAGGGGGCATAGGCACAACATATCCACTCCTACGTATCACTTCGTATAGTTGCATCCATAGCATGATTTTACATCGTCACTACCTGATGAATATCTCTTATTCCGCGACACATAAGATTCATTACTCGAACCCACTCTTGTGCTTTATTCACACTGAGACACACTCACATAAGATACACATGGGAGAATGCAGCCACATTATGCTGAGCATACACCCTTACATTCTACATTTAGCCTACAAGCAATTTTGACAGTCGCACTGTAATCTACCCTTTTTCCCACATTCTTACATTACACTAGTCCTACATATCCACATTATGAGCCTAGGACCATTTCTACATACATACAAAGACAGGCATTCTATACATTACATATTTTGTGTAATATTGATCACATAAATACATAGCGGGGTCGATTTAGCATCATATGCACAATTGCACCTGTAGGTTGTGACTTTGCAATATGAAAAGTCATATCTACATTCATATCACTAAAGATCCACTTGGATCCTGTCATGTACACTTTGGCTTATTATAAATAGGGGATTTACATATCACCATTTATCACATCACATATACTTGACATAGGTTATGAACCCCTACATCTGCATATACATTTGTCATTATTTACCATCATACTCCTACTACTTGATTTCGCATTCTACCCATTAGTTCCATTTGCAGGTCCTATACACCGAGCATTTGACATTTTACACATCTTTAAGCTTTCATTGAAGATTAATCACCACATTTACGTCATTACCATTCATCATACATACGTATTCTAGCATTACACGCTACCCTTATGCACATACACCTACTTATATTATAGTGCATACTCACATTGAATTTTATGCATTTGCATGATCACTCCTATGGTCATTTATACTCTATAGTATTTTATGCATACACTCACCATTTCTACTCATGACACACTAGTTCCTCGAGTGCCATACTCAATCTTTAGTTTAACATCAAATGGACCTTACACATTTGGCAGGGTCTACACCTTAATTTCCAACATTTACTATTTGCCTCATAGTGACATTGATTTAGGCTATAATCGTCACTATACTATCATTTTTAGTGGTCTACACCTTACGTTATATCATTTACACCCTCATTTTCCCAGTTGATTGTGGTGATATATTCTTAGTCATAAATCATCACTCGTATCCATTCATCTTATAGTGATATACATATTAGGGCTACATCATCACTCCACAGGGTTCATTCATCGTGGTATACGCTTAGGCTATAAGGTCACACGCACATCTATTCTACTATGTCGCACATCATCACCACTACACATACACATTCCTCACAGCGCGCTAGACACAATACACACTACTCGACCATTTCCCGATGACACACTCTTGTTTACAGTTCATTCTTGACTGCTAAGGGGGAAAAATGAACCTCACTGCATACATTTCCATTCACTCGAGGGGGCACGCGGCTCCTATCACTCCATATTGCATTCCATTCCATCCATCCACAACATACTGCATATATGGTTGTTTTACTCTTACTTACTTCTTTTTGTTCATGCTCACTTTATTACACATGCTAGTTTGATTACTTATATGTCATTTATCTATACCATCCACACATGCGCATTCACGCCTTCTTCTAGTTGTGATCACAGATACAAGTCTCTTACACGTGGCATGGATGCTCTGCCTTTTACCCTTCCTACACTGGTCTGCTGGGGGCATCCACATTTGTCTCTTCTAGGTGCTATTGTTTCATTTTGTACTTAGCACTTTACATTACTAGCTTATATACATGCTTTTGACATACTGGTTATCTTTCTAACATGCTAACAGGTGCTTCATGTGCAGCATTTGTTATGCAGGGATATTGGTTTCCATACTTGTTTGTTACATTGTCTTTCATTATCTGTTATTGTTTTCCATTGTATGTGGGCCTTGCCCTATGTTTGGTGTGCACACTTGTTTGCTTGTTTGCGGCCATGATGGCCTTGTGTGTCTTGCGACATCGTGAGTGATGTCCCATGTTTGCAACCTACTTTGTGTGACATACTTTCTTCTTGCGTGTTTACATTTATTTTTCTTGGTAGCTTACACACTGTTTGTGTAGCTTATACATTGTTTTCTACATGCATGTGTGTTTACACTTGTCTTTGGCTAGCCTTCCTTGTTTGTGTGTTCCTTGGTTTCTACCAAACACTTTTCATACGTACATGCAGGTTGGCCCTCTTTTGGGGCCACATGTCTCCTATCAACGACGTCGCATGCGTCCTAAAGAGGGGGGCATCATTTGGGGGTTTACATACTAACACATAAGATTCTACACTTTTTGGTTTGGTTATATACAGCGAGTGGGTTCAGACCAGTCTACAAACCCCATACACATGAATTTTATAGAACATGGTGTCCTTAGCATTTCTGGGAAGTAGTTACAGGCTTGGAGGTTACAATGGGTGTGCCTCCCTACACTACTTCGATCAGTGGCATCGGATCGCCCAAAAAACTAGGACAGTACAAAGATCTCTACACACATTCAGTGAAACAATTACAAGCTTGGAGGACATAAGAGCATTTCCTCCCTACACTTCTTCGGCCTATGGCGTGAGATCGCCCAAAAAACTCGCAGTACAGGATATCCTTCTACACTTTCTACTTCTCAACATGGATCAAGTGCACATGTTCTATTTACATTTACATTTACATTTTCCATATTTGTGTACTTTACATCTTACATACACATGTGTCTTTTACATAGAATTTTTACACTTACATACATACATATTTGACTACTTGATCATTTTCTCCTTGCAGGTCCGACCGTATGAGAAACAAGCTAGTCAAATGGGGGCAACAACAACAACAATGACAACAACAACATGCAATACAACACATTATAGCACACACATACATTTTTATGCATGTACACTACACTACGCAGCAACTACACACGCACGTTTTGCCCTAGGTTCACTCTCATCACTTTTTCTTTGTGCATTTTTCATCTATAGTTTCCATGCTCCTCCATCTTTTTTATCATTCCACACTTTTGTCTAGTCCTTCGGCACACTTCTACTACACTCTTCATGGACATCAGGTACGCATCTCTATCTACTTTATGTTACCGAGCTTTCCGCTCACCAACATAAAGTGGGGGAAAAAATGTAGTCACAAAATCATGCACTTTAGACATTTTATTTATCCCGGTCTCATACTACTATTTAGAAGGTTCTTGAGTGAAGAAAGTACTAATTAACCCCATCCTTTTGGCCATCTTGTTTATTTTATTTCATAATTTGTGACCTATTGCACTCATATGCCCAGCCATTTTTAGACATCCTGTATTATTTTAGCCTTGGCTGGGGCACCCAAATTTAGTACTGGGGCGCCCATGGGCGCCCTAGTCCCACCTGGGGGCGCCCTAATCCTTCTAGCACTTTCCCACCACTTTTTGGGCCTCTTCTAGTTGTTTTTCATATTTATCTTTCTTGTGGTCGGCCTTTTCAGGGTTAATTACAAAATTAGAGCAAGAGAACCCTATAAATATAAAGTTATGAGACCATAATGAGGGACCTAACATCATACACTACTATCACTCCATCTAGAGTTGCATCCATCTATTGCATTGGCATCCACATAGCTCCATCATCAAGGCACAAGCTAGGACATATACATCACACTTCATAGGGGGAGGGATTATATTCTATTTCATGCACACATACTATTACATTTTCTACATTTAGCTATTGCTCACTATTTCACAAAGTGCGACTGGCACAAGAGCACCTAGGGCACAACACACACACACACACACACACACACACACACCAGAACTACATCTAGGTCTGAAATGTAGTGCATCACTCAATTAGTAAGTCCCACTGTTGTGGTAGCTGAGGTCAGTCTGACCCATTCATTCTACATCTTTTTTTTAGGGTTTTGATACTTCCTTTTGGTCTTTTGCAGGTTACTTTTCCTCTTCAAGATATTTGGAGCATTCGGTGCAGTACAAAAAAATTAATGTGATAGACAATTAGAGTTTCAACATCACCTTCAGGACCCTGTGAGCAGTTCCAAACTTTTTCTCCAGACCAGGGTGCCCAGTTTATAGACTAGAGACCCGTGGGAACCCCAGTCCTCTTCCAGGCGCCCAGTCCAAACACGTCATCTAGATCTGTCCTTTTCGACACTTTGCATAGTCGTTCCTACTTTCTGATTTTTTGTGCATCACTGCAACACTGTTATGACAATCATCTTTATCAGCTGAGTTCTTTCCTTTTCCTTCTTGCACATTAGGGTTTTTAATTTCATTAGTTTATTTACTTATCTCATTTACATGTGAGCATAGTGGAGTTGTCTCTCATGATCATTGGAGTCATTTGTGAAAGCCTTAAACTCAAGAAATTGATCCCCACTCTCACTATGAGATCAAGAAAGAATCATCATGAGTGATGTCCACAGTCATCCCAGGCTCATATTGTAATGGCTCACAATAGTGTTCCTAAAAACTCATTTAGTAGTCTGGAATGTTCATGCATCTTATAGAAGGAGAAAATTTTGGTTACTATATTTCAAATGAGCAAGTTCTTCATCAGAAATGGCTCCATCTTCATCAGATCAGTGAGTCCCTTCTTTCTCTCTCTTCCTTCTCTCTCCATGTTCTAATTTCTCATTAAGAATGTACTTTTTGCTATTTTGTCCTACTCACTTAAGTGGCCCTTAGTTAAACATTGTAAGAGTCATTTTTCCAATAATAAGAAAAAGACTCACTTCCTAGGAATATGAAAAGGCACAAGTGATGAGGGCAGGTGAAAGGTCATGAGGGGGGTAGATGAAAGAACAGTTTGTAATGTTATATATTAGAATGGCTTCTCCATTCCAAGGAGGTGGGAGAATTGTTTCTTTTGAATTTTAGGTTGTGATATTACACTTTACATCAGAAAATAAAAAGTTGCAATTCTTCTATTCTAGTTTCTTATGTTACGTACTCTCTCTTTCCAACTTGCCTTACACGATAATAATATAAACAAGAAGAAGAAAGAAATGTTGTAGGCCTCCTTTGAATTAAATGGAATAAATGGAATTCTATATCTATGATGTCAATGTTTATCATGTTTGCATTTTTGTGTTTCTTTCTAATTGGAGGGGACAAAATTGGGGATGGTATGTGAATTTGAAGCAGGCGAAAAACAGTGATCTAGGAAGACGAGAGGAGAAGCGCGGAGAGAGAGAGAGGAGAGCGCAGAGAGAGAGCGAGAGGAGAAGATAGATGAGAGAGAGCGACGATAGACTAGAGCGCGCTAATGATATAGATATCTCGCCTCTCTCTCTGCTCCTCTCTCGCTCTCTCTATCTCTCTCTCTCGCTCTTCTTCTCTTCTCTCTCTCTCTCTCTCTCCTTCTAGCTCTCTCTTCTCTCTCTCTCTCTCTCTATAAATTCTTCCCTTGTACCATGTACAAGAACTTTGTCACAGGTTCAGTGGAGTTTTCATGTGTGATCCTCGGCCTATTGGCCACCCCACATCTTTTAGGTAGTTTAAGTAGTTTGCATTCAATAATGGGATCCTCCCCATACTCGAGGCTTAGCCCCGTACTGTTAGTGAAAACTCCATAATTTTCAACACGAAAAATTATTTCGCCAACACATAATTTTGTACAAAATATGTGATTGTTGAGTTATAAGTACCTTCTTCTTCCTTTCATACAAAATATGCTCTTCTCATTCTCTATCTATCCTAAGAGAGCACTCTATCTTTCATACTTTATCTTATCTAAATTATGCATATGTATTAGGAATGTGCAATCATAAAAAATACATTCATGTTAGCTTTTAATCCTTTTTACACTCCCAACACACTCCCACCGAGATTCAAACCCGAGCTAGTATGTTAATATTTTATTCCTCAAACAACATAAGGGAAAAAGGATTCTTTATAGGTAACATTATTTTGAGCCATATCGGGTTGGCAGTTCAAAATCCTTCCAATATACCCCTTTTAGCAAGGGAAAGGAGAACATTCAAAGGAGTCATGGGAATGGATTTGCACTTAACAATGCCATCCACAGCTAATCACAATCTTTGTCTCTCAACAAAGAAAAGAGCTTTAGTTGTAGAAGTTAGTGTACCTTCTACTCAGGATCAATGGCATTCCATGAGGCAATGTTTCTTATGGTCATTTATTAAATAGTTGGCATGCCTTTTGTATCCTTCCAAATATTGCATACATACCTATAAGGACACTAAAACTACATCAACAAAAATCCATTTTCCATCATGATTTGATGTGTATCCATACCTCGTTAAGGATTTAAGCTACAAGTAGGCTACTATGGTGACAAAAGTATGGACTTTTGGATTAATTTCATACCTTGTCTCTTTCCTATAGACCAACCATTTATAAGTAGAGATTGACTCAATTACATTCAGTTATGATTTTGCAACACAAGATTGGTTAGTTCAAGGTGTTATTTGTTTTGTAGGTTTTTCTCACATTTTCCCTCTGATCATTGCTTCCCTACAAAGAAATGTCAAATATATCACTCTTTCCAAATGAATGTTCATTCAAAGATCTCCTCGTGGATTAAACACCGACCTAACCACCAAGATTTCTCACTGACAATTTCACGGGAAGCTAAACCGAGATTCCAGTGCTTTGTTGCACACAATGCACAAAGCTATGAAATGACGTGAAGAGGCACCAAAATATATGAAACTAATAGCGTTATCCCAAATCCTAACTCATTGTTATCTTCTATGGTGGCTCCAATGTGGACTAAAAATGGGAAGAGTCGTCTAGAGAACAACCTTCACCTGTAGCAGTGATAAGTAAAAATACCATTCATTGATCTGATAAGAATCTGGATGAAATCACATCCATTTTCAAACAAGCGAGCTCCTCCCACATCTCACTTGCCAACAATCTCATGGAGAGAGTCACTAATATTTTTTCAGCCCACAAAGAACATAGGTAGAAAGGATTATGCAGAGGTAACACAACTTTTAAATGCATTAGCTCCATTCCTAAGCTCCTTGCAAGTGACATCATGTATAGGTTTAGAAAGGGGTCAAATGAAAATCATGAACCTTCTATTTTAAAATAGTTATCTCTCTCATCAAGACAAAACCCGGACCATTATGCCAAAAAAATGGGTTTGTTGCAAATGTCTTGGATATTTTTAAGAAAAAACAAAAAAAATCCAACCCAACCAGTTTCTTTTTGTCACCATCTTGTTAACTTGTGCCAAAATCAGAGGTTTAGGAAATCAAAGAATAATTGAACAAGGTAATTTTTCAGATATCATAGTTGTAACTCCCCTTCTATACATGTCTGCAAAATGTGGAAGCAACAAAATGCATGCAAATTTTTTGAAAAAATGCCTCAATAAAACATGATCCCATAAAATGCAATCATTGTAGGATATGCATAAAATGAATTTTTAAATGAATCTTTAAAGTTTTTTAAATAAATTCCTCGGTGAGATGTTGTCTCGTAAACCACATTCATTGTTAGATATACACAAAATGTGATTATTGAAAAGCCTGAGGTTTTTTAGTAAGTGTACTTGTAAGGTATAAAGCCAAACTTGACAAGATTTTCCAGCATCTTCCCAACTTGTGCAAGAGAAAATATTGTGAGAGATGTAAAATCTATAGTGGGAGGCAAAAGAAATCAAAATTCACAAGGAGAGGAATATGCTTGAAGGAAATGGAGATTTTCTTAGTCAACAAGGGGTGTAAGAGTGTTTATCTAGAGGGAGGGTGATATTCAGAATTGACATTCTACCACATGCTATATTTTCAATTGCCTCGCGCATAATTGTTGTGACAAAACCAAAAAAATCTAAATAACATTCAAACATGGAAGTTGTTACTTTCTAAATTAGTGGTTCACCACATGCCAAATTTATAACTGAGGCAACTCATTTCACAACGAAATTGGAGTCCTTCAAATAGTTTGTCCAAAAGGAAAAATAAATGGAAACATTAACATGTTTCCATCAGGAAATTATTAAACATTGACATCCCTTCTGATGTACTTTACAACTCATGTGTAATTTCTAGTTTTAACGCTTTTAAGCATAAATTTTAAAAAATAATATTGTATATATTGTTTCGTATTTTGTATGATTATCTCAATATTTGTATGTTTGTGTTAATATTTTTGTATAGTCATACCTAATTATACATGGGGTGATCGATATGAGAATGGGCTCTCCCAGGGTTTAGGCTATAGCTATCTGTTCATGTTTATCATCGTCTGTACGTCCATCAAACCATAGTCCCTTAAGGAAATCTACAGGATTTTCAATTTTTTCACTCATTAATTTATTTGCGTGGGACTTTACTCCGCCCTTAAGGTAGCGTCTGCCCCTTTTTAATGGCCTCCATTTCGACACCCTCATCTATTGATACAAGGCTCGTTAATGGTATGGCTAGTAACCATGGCTCCAAAGAAAGCTCAGAAGTTCGTCCCTAAGGTATTCGACGAGGCAATGAGTCTAATACTCATGTTCCTGATGTTTTTCTTGATTTACCTGCTTTTGATAATGCCTGTAAATGGTTTGAAAATTACACATTGGTGGTATATTTTTTTTGTCAAGTCCCCCCTGAGAGCCTTTTGAAGCAATGGGTTAACAATCATTGGCAGAGCCATGGCGTGAAGCTCGAAGGTGTCCAAAACCTTGGAAATGATTTTTTCTTGTTTCGTTTTTCAAACACTGAGCATTACAGGGCCATTGTTAACCATGGTCCTTGGTTTATCTGCAACTCGTTGGTTGTTTTTTCTCACTAGACTCGAGACTTTTAATTCTCAGAACAGGCGAAACTCAAGGTCCCTGTCTGGATTGAGTTTTCAAGGTTACCTTTGCCTCTATGGTCTTTTATAGGGGATCTTGTCAAACCCTTGGGACAGCTCATTTGCAATGAGTAACCCATATTTTCTATTGTTAGCCCTCAACGTCATGTGTGCATTGAAGTGGACCTTTTAAAAGATCTTAAGGAATCGATTGATATCTAGGTTGCTGACACCCGATTCTCTTAAAGGGTTCTTTATATCAATCTGGAAAACACCTACTTTTGTTGTCAGTCATCTGAGTAGGTGATTTGTGAATGTATTCTCATGGCCGAATCGCATCCTGCTCCTACAGAAAAAACACAAACCCTAAAATTTCATCTGAAGGATGGACAACTGTGACTAATAAAAAGGGTGCTTCAAAGGGCCCTGTAAAATCGCAAACTTTTTTTTATCATCCAGTTGTCAACAATAGTGATAGTGCCTCCACATATCCTTCATCTAAACAGTAGGAACCTACTAAGCCATATCTACATATCTCCCACTCACCTATGGTCGCGGCTGTTATTTCCCTAGTTTTTCTTCCGGATAACTCATTTGTTGGGGTTTTTGTGTATCCCCGCAAAGATATAAAAACACATTCTCCTAGCCATTCCTCCACAGAGGATGGTGAATATTTGCAAGACAAGCGTATACCTTGGACCTTTGGAGAGCATTTGAGCTCAGTTCTCAACCAAACCTCTTTTTCTCCCAATCAATATGAATTCATCTCTACATTGGATAGTGAGGGAAATATGAATTTAGATATTTCTCAATGATTGTATACTCTTAGAATATATGAGGACTTACTAAACTGACCCGACATTATCTGGTCAGGGATAGTTGTCAGCACTTTAGTCATATGAAAAAATTGTGTCTGTAAGAAGTTAAGCTTTCTAGATTTTTTACATTCTACAGCTAGTACTATTTGGTTACAGGCCATTTGTCACACCTCCAGTCATGAGTAGGGCCATGGTGGGGTTATGAATTTGATTTCTCTTGACATTGCCCAAGCATGTGATATCATGGGGTTCGGACCCCACGCATCGTGTGGTGTGGACTTCTTTTTATTTTGACGATCATATTTTTGGTCTTGTTAACATCTATGCCTCTAATTATGCGGGGGAAAGGGATCTTTTCTGGTGTTGGCTTGCATATTTTATGTCGGAGGCTTTGTGGGTGGTGTGTGGAAAATTTAACATGATAGAGAACCCAGAAGACAAGTGGGAGTAGACTTCCATTGTGGTGGTATGTAGGAGAAAGGGAATCCTGGTTTTACTTAATGCATAAGCTGGGCCTTTTTGACCCTAATCTCCCCTTCTATCATCCTTCTTCATCTCCTTGGTTTACTTGGTCCAATTTCTAGGATGAGGGTGGATCGTGTGGTTAAAAGGCTTAACCATGCTCTTATTCCCTCTCAAGACTTTTTCTTCTTTGTTCCTATCTCAAGCCGACCTATGGTTGTGGCCAACACTACTCTTCTCTTAAACAAATCACCCATCTTTTTCAATATTTCTTATAATCAACCTGTTACAAAACATAAGGGAAATTATCAATTTTATCTCAATATTGCTCACCTGAAACATGCCCGAACTGTGTCTCATATACAATGCATTTGGAATTTGGTCCCTCAAACCTTGGATTCCTCTGGCTGGATTCAGTAGTGGAAAGATTCTATCAAGCACACTAGTATTTTTTTGTGCACTTATGGTAAGCAGACTTCCATCTATAGGAAAAATGACCATGCAGCTACCTATCATGAGACTGAAATAATCTCACAAGAACTTGAGTATTCTCCCTTCAACAAAAATTTACAGTCTTAAGCTATTGTTTGGAGGCATAATCTTAAGGTTCACTAAGCTTATAATGTCTGGGGAGCTCAACTGCATGTAAGACTGCATTGGCTCAATATTAGTGATAGAGCTTCCAAAGAATTCTACGCCATGTTGTGTTTCAATCACTCTTCAGATAGGATCAAATCCATTTGTATGATACTGTAAAACTAATTGCCTTACATGATACCCTTCAGGCCTTTTTCCAGCATTATAACGCAATTTTTGTAGCTTAACCTGCCACTCTTGCTAGAGAGGAAGCTATTTTGAAATGTCTTCAGGTGGTTCCTTATAAATTCTCCCACTCTCAAAGGATTGTTTGTGATTTCCTTCTTTCATTCTTTGATATGAAGGAAGCTACTTTTTAAATGGCAACCGACAAGGCTCTTATATTTGATGGTTATCTAGTGGAATTTTACAAAACCGTTTAGGACACAGTAGGTCCGGACCTCCGCCATATTTATTTGGAAGCCCTTGATTCTAATTCCCTGTGGAACCTCATTAATCAAGGAAACATCAAGTTCATACCTAAAGTAGGGGATCCTGAAATCATCACCAATTGGAGACCCATCACTTTGCTTAATGTTTCTTATAAGATGATTGCTAAAGCTTCAGTCAACAAGATTGTTAATCTATTTCCCTTAATTGTTAGAAGTGAGAAAATTGGATTCATTAAGAACATATTTACTCTTCATAATATCATTATTGTTTGGGAAGGGATGGAATGGGCTCATCAATCATCACAGCAAGCTTTGTTTGTTAAGATAAATTTTTGCTAAATCTTATGATAGGATTGAGTTGGTATTTCAATTTAGCCATACTCAAGGTCTTGTATTTATCCTTAGGTTTGTGCAGTCTGTTCAAATGTTATTTCATAA
Source organism: Taxus chinensis (assembly GCA_019776745.2). NCBI lineage: Eukaryota > Viridiplantae > Streptophyta > Pinopsida > Cupressales > Taxaceae > Taxus > Taxus chinensis. The sequence goes on from CM034152.1 coordinate 784,246,722, forward strand.
TGTTGGGGCTTATAGTACCATTAATGGGGTGCAGTTTTCCAGGTTTGGTATCTTCAGGTCAATTTTCCAAGGTTGCCCTCTAGCTCCCTCCCTAAATGTGTTGGCCGCTAAAGGTTTGAACTATCTTCTTGCCCTTAGATCTTCTCAAGTGCTTTTTAAAGGTATCTCGTTACCTTCAATTTCTCAGCAGCTTATCAATGGTAATTTTACTAATGACTCATTTCTCACTCTCTTGGAGGAAGAACAATTTATGTGTTAAGCACTGGATTGTTTAGACGTTTTTTGTCTTGATTCAGGGTCTACTATTCAACGGGAAAAAATCCAGTGCTACAAGAAGTTTCATCTTCCCATGCCTCATTGGCTTGTAAAGATGAAGTGGAGTTGGATCAAGCCTGGTGTGCAGTTTAAATTTTTGGGATCCCTTTTTCCTTCCAGGCCACATCTTCTCAACTTTGGGCATATGTTATTCAGAGAGTTGAACGTAAAATTTCTTATTGGATTTTAAGCCTATCTCTTTAGTAGGTAAGTTTCAAATCTGCTCCAAAGTGTTGGCTGACACACATGTTTATTATTCTTCTTGTTGGGCTCCTTCTATTGTTGCTTATGCCAAACTTAAGAAGTTGTTTCGGGAATTGTTATGGGCCAACACTGTAAGGCACAAGGGTTTCTATGGGGTGGCTTGGGATATTTGTTATATGCCTAAAGAATTTGGGGGCTTAGTTCTGATTGACATCAAACTCCAGGGAAATTCTCTTTGTGTTAAATAGATTTTTTACAGTTTAGAGGGAAATGAAGCTTGGAAGGTGCTTATTCAGCATGGCATTTATCAGGGGGTCCCCTTGGGTAGGCTCATTTGGAAAGGCCTTAATTTCCAATCTTTGTTGCTTTGTCCAGTTTCTGTTAAGGTTGAAGGTTCATTCATATTGCAAAGTATCTGGAAGGCTTGGGAGTTGCTCAAACTTAATATCATGATTTGGGTGGGTGATGGTTTCAGGTCTGGTCTTTCTATTAATTTCTTGTCTCTTTGGTGGTCCCATGTTTTTTCTTTTCAGAACAAACCCATCACTTTAGACCCCTGGTATAAAGCTCTCGGACTATTTAAAAAGGGAATTTGGTTCATTGGGGATTTATTCTGCAAGCATTCCAGAGACTCACTTTCTTGAAATTCTATTGCTTTAAAATTTCATCTTCTCCCTATTGATGCAGAGCCTATCCAAAAATTGATTGAAGGTGTTCTTGATGAGTATTTGCATAAAATTTGGCTTACATATGGTGTTCCTTGGTGGCATGACTAGAATTGGCCTACTGTCTATGCCTTTCTATTGGTACAAACCTCCCTTGGTTATTCATTTTTGGCTCCTAAAGTGATTGATTTTGCTATACTTAATCAACGTTGGTGCCTTTCCTCTTCAACCTCTATTTGGTCTCGCCATTTTCAGAAGGTTTTGTCTACTCATGTCAAGCTCAATAAATCCCATTTTTTACGGTGCATCCTTCATCAAGGCCTTCCAAATGGTACTCATCTCATTCATCTGGGGTTTAATCATGTTTGTTTGTGTTGCCAACAACTAAAAACTATTAAGCACATTTTTTGGTTTTACCCTCGGGCGCAAACAGATTGGAGATGGATTCATACCATTTTTCAACTCTTTTATCCAAAAAATTTCTCTTGAAAAATGGCTCTTCTGTGGGGACTCGGCCATGTTACCTGTAATTTACAACAAAATTTGCACATCTTCAAAACTAAAATATTATTCACTCTTTGGAAAGATAGAAATAATGCTTAGTGATTGATTATGATTTCTCTTTTACTAATAAATTGGTTGTGATCTCTAATGTCATGCTTCCGATTCAAAATCAAGCTGATAAGGTTAGGCTTGAGGTGGAGCATCTCCAGTGCCTCCTCGACCACTGGGGTTTGGCCCTTATGCTATTATTCAGGGTTCCCTGGATGTGCCCCCGCATCATCGTTCATTCGCCTCCTCCTCACCACTATCTTCCTCATGGCCGCAGGTGGGGGTGGGATCATCACTGCCCATGATTTATTTCTCCTCGAGCGGATATCTCCCCACTCTCGGCCACCTTCACCTGTGCTTCCTCCTTTAAGTGGCTCTTGTTGGTTTTCTCCTGGTCAAGGCAAGTTTCCTCGGCTCTTGTTGGCAATTTCTCTCTCTCAGCCTAATGACAATTCTAGTGATCATAAATATAATGGATGGGATGGGTGGGATCCTATTTTTGATGAGGCTCACCCCTTTGGTTCAGGTTGTGGCAACAAGCCTGACAGTTCCCCTCCCCCCCCTCCCCGCCACCTGCTTCCATGTTCGCGGCTGTTGCTTAGTTGTGCTATCTTTTTTTGGTTGAAATTCACACTGTTTATGTAGTTGTTTTGGTACTATGAATTTCCTCTCTTGAGGATTCTTTAATCTCAATGTGACTTTCGGCATTCTGATGGTGTGAATTTTTAACCCATTTTTGTACAAATGGCGATGTATATATTGTTTTATTAATATAAAAGTGTGCTTTTCAATCAAAAAAAATTTATACATGGGGTAAAATAATATCATACCAACATACATGAATGAGGATGGATTTAATTCTGACAGATTGTGCCACACTGTATTAACAACCTGCATCACATGGTTATGGTGTTTGACGTTAAAATCATACAGTTAAATGTAACCACCATGGGCATCTGGCTCCAACAAACCATCATTTTTGTATATGTCATTTAGGGTCTGAAAAGTCAAGGAAGCTTTATCGGTTATTTTTCAACCTAATTTGTAGACGTCTATAATGTACCTTGGAAAGTTTTCTAGTAATTTTTTTACTAGAGTGGTGAAACATTATAGGGAAGATAAATTACAAATTTCATAATTTTTTGAGGCATTTTGAAGAAGTTATGTCATTTTCAAGGTGCAATTTTTGAATTTTTTCTAATTTTTTTAAGATTTTCGCAAAGTTCTCAAACAGTGATCAAATTTGAAGGGCTACCCATATTTTAATTTGACAGGTTAGGTTAAGCTTTACTCTTCATAAATGACAGATTAAACAACACATGACCTTTTAATAAAAAAAATCAAAAGGTTAATTTCCTTTCAATATATATTTGATTTATTTAAATAAAATAAATATGGAAAACATCAAAATTATTAAAGATATAACATCTAATCATAATTTTGAAATTTATTTAAATTAAATAATCAAGATAAATAATTTAAATGACCAGTTTACAAAATAAATAAGGGAATTCCAAACAATGATTTACAAGCTATCAAAAGATAAAGCAGAATATCACTATTTTGAGAATAAAAAGAGGGAATTCCAAACATGATTTACAATCTAGCAAAAGCTAAAACAAAATATCGCTATTTTGAAAATAGAAAGAGCAAGGCAATTACATATTTTCTAGAGATTTATCCTTTTTCCTAGTGATTTTGTGAATGAATTGTTTGAAGTGAGAAGCTAGCAAGCATGAAGTTTGTTGCTCTAATTATTATTTAATATTTTATTTATTAATATCACTTCAACAAATTATAAAAATTAACTTAGCAAACAATTTAGATGATGAGTTATTTTTTTAGTTATCCCTTCTAATGAAAATTTATAATATTTTAATGTCTTTTAGTATTAAAGTGTAATTTTAAATTTCAATTTTTTTTAACCTTGTAAATATTTAATCGCCCTTCTATGACAAGCTAAAAGATGTTTGAAGGGCATTGATGACTTCAAATTTGATCCTTGCTCTCAAAAATTTAATTAGGGTCGATTATTTGTATTTGTTGATTTGAGGCCAAAATTGGTATGACAAATATTGATCAAAAGGGTGTGTTCTTGACACTGTGATTCTTTGCAATGGGGTTAGCGAAGTTTTATTAAGAGGATGAGATTACTATTAGAGAGCGGTTCCTTCAATTTAAGAAGGAACTTTATGGACACGAGAACTAGCAAATCTAAGTTTTTGGTGCACTTAATGGTAATGCAACAAGGTGGTGGTACTCATTGAATTCTAGAAAATATGAACTTTTTTTAGAAAAAAATTAAACATGTTTTCTTAGTTAGAAGGGACAAAAAAGAAGGGGAAGATGATGAAAATAATGAGGATTTTTTAGATAAGGATGAAAAAGAAGATGGTGATGATGATGATGATGATGATGAATAAAAAGAAGAATGTTACAGATGATGTAGAAAGAGATGCAACAAATCAAGATAAGATTTCAGATAGTGCATCTCCTAAACAAAAAGTTGCAATATTTCAATTTCATGGGTGCATTCAAAGGAAGAAGGTAAATGTGTCCATAAATCCTAGCAACATATATAACTTCATTCACATGAATGTGGTTGAACATCTACATGTATAAGCAAAGAATATTGAGGAAGCTCATGTCGATAGTAAGTCGATTAAAGCTTAAAAAGATTTGAAACTTAATATGGACAAATATGCTTTCCATTCATACTTTTATGCTTTAGATATGGATGGTTTGAATATTGTTCTTGGGTATCCTCGGTGAAAGTCATTGAGGCCAATTAATATTAATGTGCAAAAGAAGTTTATGAAGATTTAGTACAAGAAGAAGAAGGGCACTCTATAGAAAATAATGTTTAATAAAGAACAAAGGCAGGTCAAGATAGAGCATGAGGATGATGGGGAAGAAGGGAATAAGGATGATTTGGAATAAGAACATGAATGACATGATGAAAAAGAGGGAAAAAATGATTTATTTACTCAAGAGAAAAAGGAAATAGAAAACCAAAAAAGTGGGAGAGGAAAAGGTTGATAAGGTTGAGGATACTAAGGTTGCAAGATATAGACAACCACATCATCATGAAAGGCAACAATCATGGAGGCATGTTAGGGCACAGGAGAGTGAATTCGGATACAAATACGTAGTAGGTCATTGGAGGAACAATCACTATGGCTATACATGGAATCAATGGCATAATAAGTATGCGACAAGAAATCACAGGAATAATTACTATGCCTATCATGGAAGCCAAAGAATTCCAACTATGGATATGGATAGAATCGAAGTAGCACATCGGATGATGGAACCAAATTTAGAGATGTACGACCCACTAAGATCACATATTGGTGGTTGGATGATCGAGCATGGAGACAAGTGTGCAATGATTTTAAGCACACTCATTACAAGGTTTTTTCTTATGTTTTGTAAACGAAACATGTCAAGGAGGGAGGGTGTGTTATGTGCCTTGGGATATGATATTATAGTATATATGAGTTGATGGAGATATCGACATGTGGCGTGCATCCCATTGGTTATATGTTTATATAAGGTCACATAGAAATTACTTATATTAGTAGTGAGTTGGCCTACATTGGAATTAAGTGTTACCTACCCACTAAGAGTAGTATATGCCTATATAATGGAAAGGAATGTCATTATGAGATATGCCATGTATGAGGAGTTTTAAGGATATTGGAGGTGTCCACCTCGAATTGGAATTTCCATATTGGGAGATTGTGGAGTCATTCCTTCCTTGATTATTTATGGGGTTACCCTGCCTTAAGGGTATTATTCTAAATATATTGAATATTAGGGCATCTTGGCCCATCAAATATTTCTTGCGTATTGTTTACCTTCATTATATTCTACATTTTTTTGAATTGGTCATTTATTATATGCAAATACCTTATCAATATCCACCACCATATTCAACATGTTGATTATGCAAGTAGCATGAATTTGGGATTCGCATGAGCATCTGGAGCAGAAAAATGCATAACGAGGACTATGTGGTAGCAACAATGGGTCAAGCCTCCCCATTGTTCCATTTTGGGTGGCCAAATTGTTGCATCATTTCCACCGCTTCCCATTCCCAAAATCACATGGATTTGTCTAAGTCGCTCAAATGTCTTCTGAGATGGCATCTTGCTTCATGTTGTTCCCTTAGGGCCCATCTCTCCACACAAGACATCAACATGTCTGTTGTTCATGTGGATTTGGTCTAAGTAGATTGGTAAGTTAATATAGTTTCATCCTTTCACAAAATTCGAGGTAGACTAGTGTCAATAAATTTTTGTTATCTTTTTGTAATGACGTGAGTTGTAGTTCTTTACGGAGTTTAAGAGGTTCTACTTGGTCACTATTGTAACTATTGAACAGAAATATGCTACAACAAAATGTCAATGTCCTTCAAATTGGTTTCAAATGTTATGTTTTTTACATGTCCTCAAACTAGCTTCTAATTTCCTCTTTATTCTAATTTCCTCTTTACAATATCTTTATTTCGAAATTTTGAGCATTTTCAAAATGTCTTGATATTCTTGTTTTCAAATATTTGTCAATTGTTTTAACCTAATTTTTAACATGACTATACAAAAGAAAAATAGGAGAGATTACACATGCACGCACACACACACACACACACACACGTGTGTGTGTGTGTGTGTGTTTGTGTTTGTGTGTGTGTGTGTGTGTGTGTTTAAAAAATTATTTATATAACTTCTTAGATTAGTGAATATGTGTACACTTCTCTCAAATCAAGAAAGAATATATATACATATATTTACACACACACACACACATGTATATATATAATGTTTGTTTAAAAATATACTTATGTAAATTCTTAGGGTAGTGAATATGTGTACACTTCTCTTACATGTGTGAGTAATGCTAAAGACTGACATCTTCACTTATTCAAAGCCAAAGTTATTTTTTTTGGCTTGGTTGTGTGTCAAGAGTTAATGTCCCTTATGCTCCAATGTAACACTCATATTTTTTTATTAATAATATTTAGAGTTGTCAAATTTGTTCCAACCCTTACAATGTGTTGAAATTTATTCTTAATATACAATTTTTTTCTTGTTTTAAAGTATTTTCTATTTTCGTTATACTTTACAAAGTATTTTTGTTGTATTAGTTCAACACCTTCGTTAATAAAACACATAATGGATGCAATTATAGTCATCCCAAAAAGTTACAAAGCAATTAAAAAGGTAGGCTTTCTAAGTTGGTGGCACTTAAGATAGATTTAATACTCAACAAGCATTGCATTAAATAGGACAATCTTTTGTATTGATTATTAATATCAAAATTTGTACTAGAACAATTATAAATTACTTTTAATATAAACATTAATGCGTTCATGAGGTCAAGTATGGCGAACCATTATTGAAGTCTATTGAAATGGTAATGTTAAAAGGGAAATAACGACATCGAATTTTCAAAGTCTATTACAATCCATAACAAAAAAACAATTGAAATGGAAATGTTAAAAGGGAAATTCATATTTTAAATTAAATAAAATCAAATTTGTTTTAATTTCAAAATTTAAAGATTGTTTTTAAATTGTTAGGTGTACATATGTATAGACAACCTCACAATTCATATTTATATGTTTACACATCAATGGAGTGTCTCGAGGAGTGTGTTTACATGGACTTCCAAGAGATGAGGGAGAAGTGATTTGTGTTGGTTAAATTTTCAATTGGGTTGACCAACTCCCCAACTTCCATGATGGAACCCCTTTTGAATCACTCATGTTGTGCTCGTCCTTGTGGCATTGTAAGGGCTTATTGGAAATACAATTGGGTGTGCAAAGATGGGCCCCAAAGCTGCTTGTGTTCTTGCATAACCTACGGAGTCGACCAGACATTCTACCGAAGAAGTCAACCAAACATTCTTAATATCGATTCATGCTTCCCATAGGATAGGAGACATATTAGAGATGTTGGAGGCTTTTCATTGGGTTAACCATCTACCTTGGCTTCGATGATTGTATCCCCTTCGAATCCACTAACATTGTGCACATATCATGTTGCGCATTACAAGATTCCGCTTAAAATGTAGTTCAGTCTCAAGGGTCAAGACGGGCACAAACAAATGGGGGGAAGCAGCGAGTGGGGGCAAAGCAGAAAAAGGGGGAAGTGGGGGCGGGACGGAGGGGAAAAAATGAAAGGGGGGGAAAGGAGTAATTGAGAAAAAGTAGGGGCGGCACAGAAGCAAAAACAAAGCGGAAAAAAACAGGGAGTGCATTACTAATTCCACTTTAATACCATTACCCTCTAAGATCTTTGAAACCTTCTTCCATTGGCCACCAAAATGTTTGACCTTGTTGAGTTGTTTTGTGTCTAGGACTTGGTTTCACCATCATACAACATCTTTCAAGAGGGCTATCATGATTCTTGGTGTTGTGACCAATAACTTAGTTCACAGATATACATTAATATGTTGAGAATTCATAGAGCATCTTTGGAGGCTTTCAAAACTTGTCACTCACATAAAAACCATCGAACAAGCGTTCCACACAACGCAACAATCACAAAAGCTCAGGTGAAACATTACACAGCCAATAGATTTGAAGGATTGTGTGGAATGAGTAGGTGTTGCTTTCACTTATGTCCAAGAGGATGCGCCCTTGGAGAACTTGCACAATTCACCGCCTTAATTGTTCGTAGGTACACTCATAGATGGGTTGGGTCTGATGTCAAATTCAAAAAAAAGATGAGGGGAACTATGAGTGCCCCCCAACATTTCTCCACCAGATACACTAGCAACCCGTGTCCACTCGTAGAAATCCTCCAACTATTAAGTTTATTTTTCACTTACCAAACACGTTGTCTCTATAAAAATTCTGTTGTCCCTATCAGCCCCAGCCTTAACACAGCCTGTGAAACACAATGATAGTAAGTTAATGCGGGGGGAACATGATGAAAATTCAAGAAATCTTCAATTATCACCCCAAGCCCAAAAACTCTCCTGGTCCACCATCGGTTGAATTGTTTCTATTTTCCAGCTGAATGAGACATCGATCAAGTATTCTTATAATGACTTTAATTTTTCCAAAAAAGTCGTAAATTTTGTTTTTAGCTTGTTAGCATACAAAGTAAAACTCATCAGGATAGCATCTGATGGAAAACATGCAAACACTTAATGCCGTAGTAGGAAAATCAGCCTTGTTTTTTCTTTGTGTGAAATTTACTTTGACTTGTTAGTTTAGAAGACTCATTGAGATCAAGAATCCGAGAGCATGTTCTACTAACTCAAGTAACTCTGCAATCTCTGATTTTCAAGTAATCTTGAATCTCTGCTTCAATAGGATAGGCGACATATGAAGATGATTGTTGGAGGCTTTCATGGGTTAACAATCCTACTGGCTTGATGATTTGTCTCACCTTCAATCCAATAAACATGTGCACCATTCATGTTGTAATTACAAGATTCGTTAAAATGTATTCATTCTTAAAATTTTCAAGCAGTTGCACCAACAAATTGTCATCATTCTCTTGTCAAAAGGCCTCAAAAAGTTGTTATTGTTTGTTTGATTGGATTTTCGCCAAAATTACAAGGGGTGGGAAAGGTCTTTACATACATGTCATGTTCTCACATTCATCCAACACCATCTCATAACCCGTCTTAGCCATATTTCACCTTGACTCGCCACTCTAAGTCTTTGCACACCTCCTTCCAGTCCCCAAACTGGTTTGCCTTGTTGAGTTGTTTTGTGTCTAGGACTTGGTTTCACCATCATACAACATCTTTCAAGAGGGCTATCATGATTCTTGGTGTTGTGACCAATAACTTAGTTCACAGATATACATTAATATGTTGAGAATTCATAGAGCATCTTTGGAGGCTTTCAAAACTTGTCACTCACATAAAAACCATCGAACAAGCGTTCCACACAACGCAACAATCACAAAAGCTCAGGTGAAACATTACACAGCCAATAGATTTGAAGGATTGTGTGGAATGAGTAGGTGTTGCTTTCACTTATGTCCAAGAGGATGCGCCCTTGGAGAACTTGCACAATTCACCGCCTTAATTGTTCGTAGGTACACTCATAGATGGGTTGGGTCTGATGTCAAATTCAAAAAAAAGATGAGGGGAACTATGAGTGCCCCCCAACATTTCTCCACCAGATACACTAGCAACCCGTGTCCACTCGTAGAAATCCTCCAACTATTAAGTTTATTTTTCACTTACCAAACACGTTGTCTCTATAAAAATTCTGTTGTCCCTATCAGCCCCAGCCTTAACACAGCCTGTGAAACACAATGATAGTAAGTTAATGCGGGGGGAACATGATGAAAATTCAAGAAATCTTCAATTATCACCCCAAGCCCAAAAACTCTCCTGGTCCACCATCGGTTGAATTGTTTCTATTTTCCAGCTGAATGAGACATCGATCAAGTATTCTTATAATGACTTTAATTTTTCCAAAAAAGTCGTAAATTTTGTTTTTAGCTTGTTAGCATACAAAGTAAAACTCATCAGGATAGCATCTGATGGAAAACATGCAAACACTTAATGCCGTAGTAGGAAAATCAGCCTTGTTTTTTCTTTGTGTGAAATTTACTTTGACTTGCTTAAGTTTAGAAGACTCACTTGCAGATCAAGAATCCGAGAGCAGTTCTACTAATCAAGTAAATCTGCATCTCTGAATTTTCAAGTAATCTTGAATTCTCTGCTTCCATGTTTTAGTAAGGCTGAAATCCCACTTGAAAGGATTATATTAGAATCCTCTGGCTGAGAAGTTAATCACAATGATTTAAGTATATCTGGTTCACTTTCCAACCATAAGCTCAAAGAGTTTTAATAATGGACTAGAACCCACAAGATCAATATAAATTAAAAATACAAAATTACAGAGCCATTGGAGAGAAACACACAATTTTTTAAGGATGACTTGAAAGGTCATCTCAAGCATTACACACCACAGGCCAGTTAGCACAAATAATCATTGGGCAGTTTCAGCAACCTCCCACTCCATAAGTCATTTGTGCTAATGCCTAGATATTGATACACAACAATCCTGAGTATCCTGGTAAGGAGTGTGTTGATTGAATGGGGACAATACAGCCCGTGACCACCACAAGATGGAATGCATGGCGAAGAGTGAAGGGACGAATCCATTGTGGGACGACCACAAAGAACCTTGTGGTTGAAAACATTGAGCATGAAACCACCAACGGACAAGAGGGATGTATTCCAATGTTTAGCAACGTTTTTTTTGCTCAAATTGGAGAAAGAAGAAACAATCATGGGAACCAAATGTTTGGGCTGTGTATGATGATGCAATATGTGGATAAGGAATGTGATATTGGCACGAGAAGCACAGAGAAATGAAGGTAAATGATTCTACGCAGTTGTAAATTGGACCACCACCCCCCCCCGACCGGCTACCATCCAAGCATGGATGGAGAAAGGAAACTATAAGGATGATTGACTCGAATTGGACCTGAGAAGAGAGTAAGGACCTGCCAAGGACAAAAAGCGGGTGTTTTCTGTCACGGAGGCTCTACATCGAGGTTTTTCCTGATGTTTTGATCACGTTTGCAACAGGGCAACATGTAGCAACCTGTGGAGTATAAATGAGTCTATTTTCTTTTGCCGAGAGCATAAATTATGGCCAGTTAAACAACCACAAGCCATTCCATGTCAGTAAAGAAAAAGGCGCTCTCACTATAGCTAAATAGGGAGGCCCTATTGCATTCAGGGCCACTCCCTGAAATGATGTGAAGAAAATAACTAACATCAAAGACAGTTCAACTATAAAAAACAGAAGGACCTTGGACGAAATACACTTACTATGGGCCGCCCCAGGTAGGACCCGTAATTTCTCTCCAGCTTTATAATCTTCAAGACAGATAGCACATGTTTCAGCTGTGCAATTGTCATCAGTAACAGATACAAATATCAAGCTTGGTAACGTTTTCACTTGCCGACGACTCAGAAGCGTTGTAAATGGCGACGATGTGCTTACCGTCTACTATGTCTAGGCCAATATTCCGTTTACAATAACACAGATGCAAGAAGAGCACCATAGACAATCAGTGAAGTCAAAAAAGCTTTACATACGGTCCAAGATGTGTTTTGGGTGGGAATAATCCAACATTCCATATTTGTATTTCCAGCAGATCCTAAGAGCCACATGACCATTGATTGAGACAACATACGCATAATCGTGATACCCCTGGAATTCCCGTCCACTGCACAACAATTCAATTAAAAATGTATAAGAAAAAGTCAATCTTTGCAATGTCACACTACTGTGGATGCATAACTATTATGGAATCCGGATGCTAGATCTTGGAAAGAAACATGTATGAATATGAAGAATGCTTGCTGCATGCAAGCAATGGAACTTTGCAAAAATTAAAAGAACAAATAAGTGAGATGCACGATATTCGGTATGGCTTAGACATATCCTTTATTTGGCTTCCAAGGAATATTGTAGAATATTTTTTCATATCAGCCTGAGAGATATACTCAAACCACTATGGATAATTAGACTTTTCAGAATGACAGTCAATAAATGGATTACTAAACAATGCAAACCAAAATAAACATATTCGACTTGAGAAAGAAGCTGTTGCGTGTAATGACCAGGTCTCCACTGCCAACAAAAAAAACTTTCCTTCCTCAAGAGAAATAGCAGAACACGGAATACTTTTTGAAAAGGCCAAGTAGATCGTGCAAAGTCAAATTAATGTCACATTCTGCTACAAGCTCAAGTGATAAAAGCATCAGAGCCACCAAAGCAGAGCCCCAGATTGAAATTTGAAAACCTCAAAAGACATGATAAAGTGTTGAAATTGGGGAAAATACTATATCTAAATTGTGAAGTGCAGTATATGTCAATGGATGAGGCTGAGTGCAACCCTCAGTTTTTGACAGACGAGATATCCCTCAGCAACAGCATCTAAGCCAAAGGTTACCCCGCAATGGGGAATTTACCAAATCAAAAGAACTTGAACATTTAACAATTATGTAAAGAGAGATGAAGAAGTGTCCCATTTAATAGCAATAAAAGTGGAATCACATAAATAGCATAACCGGTGACCCCCAAAAGTGCAAACAGGCACAACCATAGCCTAAAATATGTAACAGGGCATCTGCACAACATAATGTGGGCATAGAAGGTTAGAATCTGGCTAATAAACAATTACATGATTAATGCATCCACCATCCCAAATCCATTAAGTTCAAGGGAAGGAACATTATGTATAAGATCGTGCACAATTAAAGCACTCTTCCACATATCACATAAATAAACATTAACTAGTGATGAATCCACCTTCCCCAAAATTATAACCGAAAATGTGTGATAGGGATCCTGAAAGATAAGAAGGTAGAAAGTTAGGAGGCGAATATAAATAGGAGGAAGAGGAAGAAGCTGAAGATGATGATGATGAGAATATTAAATTCAAGGATTGCCTATGTCATAAGATCGCAGCTATTGAAAAAGCCATCTCTTTCGCCAGTACCCAGGATTAAGTACCCGGTTAACAGCATCCACTAATTAAAGACGTTTAAGGTCCAATTAGGTTGTATTAAGAAGACTGTCCAAAATATTTAAGGATGTGTAGATCCAACTTAGGGCTCTAATGGAGACCTTTGGGATTACACATCACCTTTTAAACACTACTGCAACTTATCTACTGATATCCGAAATCAGGAATAAAAAGAAACCCCGACCTAATACAAGACAAAAGACTACAATCCAAAAGCACAAAAATAGATTCTAACCAAGGTAGGTAAACCCGAAAGTGGATAAAACAGAAAGACATATTTTCTCCATAATATTTAGGCAGATTTCGCATTTGCTAATTCAAGGTCACAAACAAATCATTCTTCTTATTAAAAGAAAAATTACTTTCCCATTTCATAATCCCTTGCCCTTCAATGCAAAGAAAAATCCAAGGATAATAATATTTGCTATTGCAAGATGGGAAAACAAGATAGCATATTCAATCGTAGAAAACATGTCTTCCATACTTTGGCACTTAAGTACTCAATGCCAAATTCAACAATCAACCATTATCGAAAGAACATAACTCCTGTGTAATGAAACTTACTTGTAATCAAGTCATTTTTATCTTCATTGTTGTAGACAATAGCTGCTTTAAAGCCAGCATCTTGTGCATGTCGAACTTTTGTCTGAAAGCTGCATGTACCTCTTTGAATCAATGCAAATGGTGAGTCAAGACCTTCTCCAGACACTGCTTTGTTTCTCAACGGAGAACATGCATCCAATGGTTCTGCTACCTGAAGCATCCCGCACAGTCCTGATCCTTTAGTCGGGAGAACTGAAAATATAATTCAAAAAAAGTGAAGTATTAGCATCTCTAGCAGCTATGCACAAGCCCACTGAAGCAATGGACTGTATATGAAAAGCTAAAATCAAAAGAAACATATTACCATACACCTATTGGAAAAAGGAATTGCAAGCCTTGTCTCAATAGACTCTGGCAGGTACCAAGGCTAAACTCTTAATAAATAAATAAATCCTGGGTTTCTAGAGTAGAAGCAAGTATAAACTCTTAGTGTGCATGCATATGCACACTAGAACAGAAAAGAATAAACATACAGAGTACCCTAAGAGAGGATCTCGTTTAGACATCAGCAAATAATATATTGCATACAAATATTATTTCAGTTATCTGTCCATATCCAGCAATAATTGCATGTGAACATTGTCGTCCTTCATTGCCAACCTAACTGACATTGTATCCTTAAAACCTTAGAAGGCAAAAATACAAACTACGAACCTAGAAGCCACGAGGAATCTTGATGCACAGTACATCAGAATTATATGCAAATAATGGTTCTACTTCTACTAAGAGCTTTTCAATAAAAAAGAAAAAATTCTATATTAGTACATTGCAAAGTATGTAGAACATCAGGCTGAATCACAAAAAAAAATTACTAGCCACGAAAGAGTACACCAGTCTCATTTCTTATTATGAAATATAAAAACAGAACCTCGATGCAGCATTGTGCCTTCGCATTTGCCTGAAACTAGACCATTAAGGAAATGCGTCCTTACCAAAGTTTGCCTCCAGGTCATCAAACGAAAAGGACTTATTGCTTCCAATCAACATAACAGTTGCATGTGACTTCTCCGGAAGCATAACAAAGAGGGCTAAAATCAAGCCCAAAACTGCTAGTGCTTTCCTTAAACTTCCATTATCCATTCTAACACAAATAGCCCCACCTTCCATTGTGAATATTATCATATAATAACAATCATTTATTCACCAATCCAAATGTTCCAATGGCTCGTAATCCCCAATGTTGAGAGACATGATCAACATCATAGTCTGCAATCACACCGAATAGAAAGAACCTTATGAAGACTTAATCATGGTCTTCAAAGATAAAGCTGATAACTAGACTTGCTTGATTAAGAAGGCTAATCAACCGAAACTCAATCATGAAGATTCTTCCCAATACTTCACAAAAAAAAGCTACAACCACAAAAAATAAATTATTGATAAAAGAACCTTCACGAGTGGTATTGCTAGTTTCAAAAACACTAGCTCACCTGATGTGTTTTCCCCTAAGCGTGGTAACAAAATACAAGCCACTTGGTTTCAAATAATATAATAAAAAACCATAACGAAATGCATCCAAGTCTTCCTACTATCTCTCTCCACAAGGCATAAATCCTTGCAATGTTTTGTTGCTAAACCCTGGAAAAATATGGCAGGAAAAGTCACTCAAAGAGTTGTAGAGGGCGACTCCACTATCCAAGATGTGCAGGAGGCACATGGCGAGACAGTAGGAAAAGTCATTCATGGTGAAATGGCAAGGAAAAGTCACTCAATCAAAGGCACTAACTCAAAGGACCAAAGACAAGGTTGTCAATCCAATGTTCCTGGAATTACCCCCAAGTGTGTTGGTGGAATTACCTATTGGATACAAACACTGACACAAGCTAAAAATACAGAACTCCTTCAAGATATGATAAATTGCTATATTGGAACAATTTGGCCTTCATCCCCTCAACATATCATTTACAAATTTCTCTAGATGACTCGTTTAACCTTGACAAACATGACATCAGTTCTCCATCTCACTTCAACTGAGCCAAAATCTGAGCATCCATAACCTTATGTAGTGATGGTTTCTTTGGTGTAGGACTATGGTAATCACACACTTCTTTCAAACAAAACATTTTGGATGGCCACTCCATTATGGCACAGCAGTCACGGCCAAAGTTAACAAGTAGGGCTCCATCAAATTTTTCCCATAGTACATAACAAACAATGGAGGCTATGATAAGTTCCTTATGGGAATCTGAAGTGACTAAAACTTTATAAAATAGGATCCAAGCAAAATATGGTTCTCTTTGTTGCTCTCTAAGATGAGGAAGATGCTTTACTAGAACAAGCTTGAATGGTTAGTACTAATGATAAAGAGATTTGGGAAACTCCAAGACTTGTAAGAAACTATTTTCTATGACCGTGTATAAAAAGCCTTCTAGGGAGAACCCTACCCTCTTCACTTATTAGGAGCTATGTCACAGAGATCGCCAAATTTCATCCAAAAAATTCAAAATACAGCGATTTCCCAAAAAATGCAAAAAAAACGTTTAAAATTTGTGGGTTTCATTTTTTCCCACAAAATTAATAAAACCCCATAAAAAAATCATCAATTTTGGCAAAGGAAATCGTTGAAAAGTTTCAGCGTTGATGGAATGGAGCAGCTGTAGCCTGTTGCCATAAAAATTATCAATCTGCTTGCAGCATTATGCCCTTCCATGGTTGTTCAACCCACTCCCTTCTAAGGTGACAGAGGGATTGGAAGCTTTGTTTTCCTGCTATGCCTTAACAATTCTTTTTGGGGTTGGGGTGGGGGAGGGCTCATAAACTCTCATGTGTTAAATAGGTAGCAGTAGAAATTTATTAGTAAGTTTATTTAATATTTTTGTTAACAGTTTATAAATTTTATATGTATTTTAAGCTCATAATTTAATTAATAGTTTATAAGCTTTTATAAACTTTTAATAGTTTATAAAGTTTTATATAAGTTTATTTGATTTTATTTATATTTTATAATTTTTTATCATTATGTATATTTCAAGCTTATTAAATTAGTAACAGTTTTATAAAATTTTATAATTTTTAATGTATTTATTTTGAAAATAAAATAATAATAAATGTAGATCGAATTTTTTGACAATTTTTTTCCCGAATTTTATCAGCTGACAAATTTGTTTCAAATTTTATCCTCGCTGAACATGAACGCGAACACAAACCTGGTGACTTAGCTTAGGAGGCTAATATATGTCTTCCCTCTTATGTCTAGAATAGATGTCTTCAAAGAATAAATTGACTTTTTGCAAGTAGGAAGCAAAAGGGAAAGAGTGTTAGCTCTCCTAGCAATTATAAAGAAACCTTCATGCCCACACGCTTGGGCATGTACACAAGGCACCTCTCAAAATTCTAAGAAAGAGACGCTGATCTTGCAAGGAATCTTAAATCACATTCCACGAGCTCAGTGTTGGAGAATAGTAGATGGTATAATTCCACCACTAAGTTTTCCACCTTAACCAATCCATTGCATCCAAATAAGTTTGTAACCCAAAGGTTGACATAATATGTCCAGCCTCACCTGAGTTATGTGACAGATCTCCCTTCATCTTCCATTTGACCAAGTGCAACAGCCATTAATAGCCTAATTAGTGAATTTGATTGCCATATTCTACATGATACTCTTGGGGATCTTAAGCATTCATTTAAAATCTATACTTTGACAAGCCTAGGGGTAGAGATACCACATGCTACACAACCCCCATCTCATTGAGCCATATTAAAAACTCCCTTCAAGATGTATTTAGCCAAGAGAACGTGACATTACATTCCTCAGCTGCATCCTTCCACCCTGAGTCACAAGGTTCAAGTTTACGTTTATGTCGACAAGGATAAAGTTTAGTTCAAGTTTGCCAAGGGATACAGTTCGAGAAAAAAATTGTCTTTAAGCTTGAACAAAAACAAATTCTATCAATTTTATTTTTTGAAAAAAAAATGCATAAATATGTCAGAGGGACAGAGTTGAGAGCTTTTAGTCCGCTACTTTCAGTCAGCATATGTATATATACACACATTTGTAGAATAATGCATAATTGTGTCAAAAACTTCCCCCATGCAAAATAATGAATAAAGTTCAATTTCATATTTGACAAGAAAAAAGTTTGGCAAAATTCGGACTTTTCAATAAAATTCAGAAAACCTTCTACCATAGCTTCCAACTGAAGGATTGGGGTGCAAACCACACAAAAACCACTGCTGATCAGAAAAATGCTATCTAGCAGTGACAAACCATTGAGTCTTCACCCCTATCACAAATAAACTTGGACAAACAAGGTGCTATAATTCAAACAAACCCATCACATCCTGCCTCATGGCTCGTAATAAGATAATCTCCATGCCAACAAATCTTCATTAATGCCAGTCCAAAATCAGAGAAAAAAAAATGAATTATTCGAGGAAGAGCAAGTCAGGACAACAAGTAATAATGATTGATCTTACCAGCACAATTCTACCTGTACCTAAGGCTCCTGAACATTTCAAAGGTGTCATACTGGATTTTATGTGCAGCAATGTAGAATTATTTATGAATTTATATGGAACCTAAACTAGTTGGCTCTTTTGACAGACCTTTCAAAATTCATTTCAAAGGTGTCATACTGGATTTTATATGTAGCAATCTACAAATCACCACTTGAGATTTGAAGAAAAAAATCTAGAATTATTTCTGAATTTATATGGAACCTGAAGTAGTTGGCTCTTTTGACAGACCTTTCAAAATTCACCGGCATTTTTTCAAGAAAATTTCCTTGCATTTTGTTTTCAACATACTTTGTTTTTTAAACTTGATCCAAAGTTGCCTTCTCTGCTTGGATTTAAAAACCATTTTTACTCACCTTTGGGTTTCGGGCTTCTTTTGACTGTTTCTGTTGTATACTCCATTTACTCTTCCTATTTTCTATCTTCACCTGCCATTTCTCAACATTTCCACTTGTTTTCCTCCGAAGTCCCCTTGACTTAATATTATTCCTTATCTTTTCTCTCATTGCTTGTTTCTTTTCTTTGGTAGCTTCATAACTCGTTTTGTTTTCTTCTTTTTAGAATTAGATCTTTCCTCAGAAGCACCAAAACGTCCTAGGGGCCCACGTTTCATGTAGGAGACATTTCCGAAACGGAAACACAATACGAAATGCTCCTGAAACATGCCAGACGTCTCCGGAAACGTTCCAGGCATTTCCGGAAACGTTTGGCACGTGTCCGCCTTTTTTCATACTTTTAAGCATCAAGACTTTAAGAAAATTAAAAAATAAAAGCATTTATTACACCTAACCCTAATCTACCTACCTAGACTTGCTAAAAACACTTCCTAAAAGCTATATAATGACCTCTTGGGTCCATTCTAAATCACACTCTCATTTTCTCTCTTGCTAAATTCAGATTTCACTAAACTAACATATATATATATATATATATATATATATATATATATATATATATATATATATATATATTGTACGGACGTTTCCGGTAACGTTTCGTATCCAAGGTTTTTTGAAAATTGCCGTTTCCGCGTTTCGTATCCGTTTCCGTTTCCGTGCAACATAGGATCTTTCTTTGGGAGAGTCAATGACTATAAGAGTATACAAGGTCAAAGAATGGAAGTTTTCAATTTGGACAAACCAATGTAGCAGGGACATTCATCTGCTACCAGAAAAATGCATCTCGGAGACTCGTCCTTGTCTCGGAGAATTGCATCAGTGTTAATTTCTTAAATATATTTTGTACTCTTGACCCTAGATATGAATAGATATTTTTTTTAAAACATTAAAGGGCAATATAATTTTTATCATCTTTTGTCAACATCTAATATGTTTACTTTAAAAAGTTATAAATGTTTTTCTTGTGGTATTTAAGTTGTATAATATTGTTTCCCGAAAATTTACATACATGTTTAAATACTTATATATTCTTTTGGCCATCTCCAAGTACCAGTCTCATATTTTTCTGAATAATGGCATACCCTTTCCAGTCTCTTCATACCAGTACCCATCTCCTGGTAACTCTGGGACAAACCCATAATCACATACATGAATGAATCTCTGTTCGCAGACTCCTTTGCTTTTACATATATTATATATTAACAATTTCAAGTTGTATTATTTTCTTATTATTCGTGTGTCCAACAATGGCAGCCAAGGGTGGGAGGAAATAGTGCAATAGTATAAGATGTCAATAAAATGGACAACCTTAAATATGACATCCATTTAACCATCAGATGACAGTTTTTTCTCCTTGCTTGGAGAAATTGATTGAAAAAATGCAAAATCTTGAGCAAGTAATGGATTTCCCTTTTTCCCAAAAATACTTATTTGAGCACACAACGTAGCCATTTAAATATGGAGAGGCTATATATAATCAATCAAGAAGAAATTTGCAGAGAAGTTGGTGGATTCGTTAGTCAATGAGTTATGTCACAAAACCAACATAGAAGCCTCAAAATTGATATCCATTGGCATTTTCCAAACATGTACTTAAGATATCTAAGCTCCTGTTATGAAATTTAGAGACTAGTAATCATGCCAAGAGGTGTAACTACAATGATACACAAGGGTGTGGGATGTCAATACAAATGGCCAATCTTAAATTTGACATCCATTTGATTGGAATAGGTCAGTTTTTCTTCTTGCTTAAAGAGGTCGATTGAAGAATTGTAATATTGTTTGCTTACAGTGAAATTTGATGCCCGAGCCTTTTTTCCCTATAAAGATTTTTTTCACCAAGAAATTTGAAAGAAGGTGATGAAGTTGTTAATCAATGTGGGACCCTTCAATGGGGGAAACTGTGTGACAAGTCCAGGATACATGCTTCAATGTTGATAGATTGTGGCATTTTTCATATAGCTATATTTAGGATAGGCACCTAGATATTGATAAATCTTGGCATCTTTTAAAGAGAGATGCTTAATATGGGCACCTAAATGCACTTAAGATGGGCACCTGCATGTACTTAAGATGGGTACCTAAATGTATTTAAGATAGGCCCCTCGATATTGATACATATCATTAGGATAGGCGCTTAGACATATTTAAGACAGGCACCTTGATATTGATACATCTCCGACATTTTTCAGAAAGAAATATTTCGGAGAGGAACCTAGATATTGATACGACATTTTTTAAATAGATATATTTAGGATATGTGCCTCGATATTGATACATCTCAACATCTTTCAGATATATATGTTTATAGGTATCCCTATATTGATACATCTTGGCATCTTTGAGATAGATATATTTAAGATAGGCACCTCAACATGGCTACATCTCAGCATCTTTCAAATAGATATATTTTAGATAGGCGCCTTGATATCGATACATCTCAGCGTCTTTCAGATAGATATATTTGCAATAGGCGCCTAGATATTGATACATCTCAGCATTTTTCACATAGATATAGAATAGGCCCTCAATATTAATACATCTCAGAAATTTTCAGTTGGATATATTTATGATGTCTGTACATCTACTTCATAGTTGTAAACACAATTTTTGACCTCAATTTTTTTCTGAAAATAATTCAGGCGCTCCTAGCATTGAAAAGGCAGACAACTAATATTTAAAACCTTGATGGAATTGACCAGCATAACATGAGACGAAAATATATGTGGTAGGGATGTGCTACTGCAATAATAGTCCCATAGACCACAAAGCAACCGCAAACCAGCATTACACTGGAGAAAAGATATACTCCCACAGGAGAGAGGGAAAATGTTGAACAAACTAAAAATGAGTAGGAACAAGGGGAAAAAACCACAAATACGAGGATTCTTTAAAACACTAAGCCTTAGGCATATGTTACTGCAATAAATAGTTTGTAAACTATAAATCTCCCATAGATCAACAAGAAAACCCCAACCAGTACTATACTCAAGAAAGGACATAGTCACAATGAAGAGAGGAAATATGATGAAGCTATTTGCAATAAAAAGTAGGAAGAAGGAATAAAAACACCCTGCCTCTATACCATTTCACAGCAGCAATAACTCCATAGAAGATGCCAACACAATTGACAAATAAAAAGCACTGGCTTCATCCTTTACCGGCTTGAAGATGGATCCAAAAGTTTTTTAGCTCTATACCATTTCACAGCAGCAATAATCACATTGAAGACAAAACGATTGAAAAATAACAAGCACTGGTTTTACTCCTTATCCATTAAAAATGGATCCAATCCAATAGTGAAATTGGAAACAGTGGACTAAAAAATGCTTATTTTACAACACCAATACAAGACCCAAAGCAACTGTCAAATAAAAAGGATCGGCTTTACTCCTTAGTCCCATTATTTCACGGCACCAATACTTTCTTAGAAGATTGGAAAACTATTACAAAAATAACAAGCATCAATTGTCAAATAACAAGGATCGGCTTTACTCCTTCGTCCCATTATTTCATGGCAACAATAGTTTCTTAGAAGATTGCAAAACGATTACGAAAATAACAAGCATTGGCTAAACCGGTGGCTAAAGAACTCGCTAATATCAGTTTACAGGTTAGAGTCACGAAGTCGGTTCCTTCAGATTTAAGGGATGCCCTAATCCATTGATTAATCAACCAAACAAAAAATAATACATTGAATTTCACTCCTTATTCTTTTGAAGATGGATCCAGTAGCCGCGTTCATTAAGAAAAAAGCCAACTTAAAATCTAAAGCAGAAAGGGTTTTTGAGGGCCTATTTATTCTGAAAAAATGTAAATACTCACATACTGGTCTTAAAATTGAAGCGGACGCCACCAAGTCCAATAAGACCTCCAAAACACCTTCAAAAAACAAGAACAGAAAATTGTTAGCTGATTTTCAACAGAAAAACAAAAAAATCTTTGCTGATTTTCAACAGGAATACAGAAGAAGAGGTGACGAATATAAAATTATTTACATTTCTCTGTTTGAGAAGGCTCTGAAACGGCTCCAGGAACATTTCAAGCAAATCAGACAAGCCATTCCGAGGGGGGCTACCAGTTTACTGCATCACAAAATAATTGTCCCCTCACCCTTACACTGTACATACATACAGGAACCCTGTAATCCTATATTTTAATTCCATCAGCTAACAAACCCTATTATATAAAAAAAGAAATGGCCCGCCAATTGCGGCTTTTGCGCTGATGGGACTTTTTTTCGATTGGATTTCTTTGGAGAACGGGCGGATGAGGTGGTGGGGTCATCTGACGCGGATCCGAGTGTTGGCCAGCTCATATACCGTTTGGAATCTTATAGTCCAGCCGTCTCGACCTTTCTTCCGTATACATCCAATGCACTATTTGTTATAGATATTTTGGCAAGTTGACCCAATAATTCGTTTCATGCACCACCATCTTCTAGGCACCCCCATCAATTTTTTTGGGGGTTTAAAGCGAGGATTCTGTCTAGATAATTAAAAAGGGCAAGCAAGGTGGGGTAGAGCCAATAATTTCATGTTCTACTGTTCCTTTTTCGAGTTAATGGGACAATTTCTAATTATTGAAAAAGTGAAATATTAGGTGGGGTTAAATAATTGAGAATGCTCAAAATGACTTTACATGTGTTTTTTATTTAAATTGGAAAGCTAAATCCAGTCACTACGAATTGAATGGATGTGATAATTCAACTATAATTATTCAACTTGAATAGATTTGATAATTCAACTTGTTATAAAAGGATTCTCTCACTATGGATGGTGGTGGGTCGTCCCTTCTTTAGAAAGGTAGATTGAAAGCCACGCTCTCTCCAATTAATATAGTATGTCATCTTCGTTTATGTAGAAGTATAAATTATGAGGTAAAAAATGTCAATTTTAATTTATTATGAGTTAAAAAATGTCAATTTCAATTTTGTTGGAGATATATCATCGTATGTATTAATTAAACTAATTATTATACCTAAAATTACAATGTGGATGGGGAATTAATTAGCAATTAATGAGGCATGGAAAACAAAGCAGTATGAGTGAAAGCAAAAGGTGTGATTAATAGAGAGAGCACAATAATAATGAAAGATGTTGTTATGAAGCATAGTTTTTACGATATAATTATGGGATATACAAATGTTCTATTTATGAAAAGATAACACCTACATATACCACATACTAGATGATGATATGCAAATTATAACAAAGAAAATTCTTGGAAGTGTATTGTTGATATAGTCATATGCACAACTAGTATTCATATGGCATTATAGAGCTATTAATTTTGGTAGTCAATTAGTTTTCGCATTTTAGTCATTACCATTTGGGTGGGTTTGGTAATTCAACTTGTTCGCCGGAGGCGTTTACTTTGAAGTAGGCTTTGTTGGAAAGTGTCAAATTCCGGCAACATTTTCCGGCCTAACCTTTCCAGCTACCCACTTTGCTAAATTTAAATAGACATACATAAAAGGATAGTAAGATGACATATGTATATACCCATAAATTTTGAGTTTGCTTTGGATTTTCAATAAATATTTCCGGTTCAGCGTGAAAGTAAGGTCGAGTACTTCGTTATATCCGTAACACGTTTGATGGCTACGCAAAACAGTAGAACACCTAATATTTAATACAGACAAATATATAATCGATAAAGCTGTTATAGGAAATACTTAGGTCCGATACTTTTTATTGTTAATCGGCGTGTTACTTATTCCCGCCAGAAACGTCTTCGTCAGCTTCCATAAACAGACAAGACTAAATGGGAGGCAAACAAGATTGTTTCCCCTCGCCCAATGAACAGCTTCAGATTCATTCATAATGATACTTTTAAACTTATACAGCTTGGCGGCTATGTTCAGGGTCGATGGTCTACCTAGCTACCGCTAAGCATAAATACAGTCACAGCTGTCCACCGCTTCGCAATAACTCCCGTTGGCATCTGCACACTGTGTATGCATCAGGTGAATAAAAGCTTGTGAATAAAATATACGTGTAATTCTGTAACAGTGCAAAGCTGATGTTAGAAATAGTGTGTTGGTGCGATATTTAGAGGAGTAATTACATTTCTTGCAGTGTCGGTCATTGTTGTCTACCTATTGTCCTCCTCTTACAGGCTGCTTAAACTATCTCTCTCTATAAATACACCCCTGCATTTTTAATTTTACATCCTGCACCATCTTCGCTTGATTGTTATTGCTAGCGCTTGCAACACCCTCTCACCTCATATACGCCACAGTTCAGAGCTATAACAGGTTTGCAAAATATTGTTTTATGTTTCTCCTGCTTACATTCTTCTCAAATTTTATTGCTCAGTACCTGTTATTTCTTTCTATTCTTGCTATTGTTCACAGTGCATGCACATTTGCCTTACACAGATGTTATACATCTGAAATTATGTTTCTGCACCTTGCATTGTGCTGGGTCAACGTGTCCTATTTTGTATTACACAAGGAAAAGCAACTTATAATCACGTTGAAAATATTTTGTAGCAATCTGGAACTTGTAGGGAGAGTTAGATCCCTTTCAATGCGTCATGCTAAATATTTGTCTCCCTAAGCCTGCATGAATTTTATGAAATGCCAATTTTTCGCCCAGGAGTAGGACTGGAGGGATGAGATGCCTATTTTTTCCGAATCTCAGATATCTCAAAGCAGCATAATTGGAAAATGTAGAAAACTTAGAAGGGGTCTTTTGTATAACATTTTTATAAAATTCTACCTTCTATGTCTCAAACCATGACGAAATTATGCTTTGTGATGAGTATTATACGCTTGGATAATTGTCCTTTGATTGGCCTAGCACCATAGGTAAAAATTAAAATCACATCCATAAATGACAAGTTTTCATCTTTTGTGAAATATTGAGTCAGGTTAAGAGGACATTTTCTAAATAATCAATATATGCCTGGGAACGCTACCGAGGATAGCATCAAATGAAACTTAGTTGAATGATGGCTGGAGGGCAATACAGAGGAACGACATCATAGCAAATCTTGTGTATGGAAAAGCCACTTTAGCTGGCCATCTATGTGATTATACTATTTAGTCGAACAATTATTGCATGGAATTCAACCTATTTAATTTTTTTGTTTCAGTTTTTTTATTGTTTTTGGTAATTGTTGGGGCCTCCAATTCTGTGTAATAAAAGTAGATGCTCCCATGATTGGCATTAGCATGTTTTCTTAAGAAATGTACTATGGATACATACTATAAATAAGCACATAATAATCATGAAATAGTTTCACCTGTAAGTGGACAGCAGCTGTTTAATCATCTCGGGTAGAGTAATTGTATTGGAATATGTTTTGCTGCTAATAGTTCAAAGGCTCTTAATCTGTTAGTGATAATCTTTATGTAAGCTCTGCTGAAAACTACAATGAGCATGTCTGACATTTCCATAGTTGCATACAAAGAATTATGGATGAAATATATGATATATGATTTATGGATGTAGTTGCAATTTCAGTTTCAGCGAGCCAATGTTTTTTGCAATGTTTAGAATTCTTCAGCACTTCTCTAACTCAATTGCATGACATTCACTAAATATCATGGTTCTATCTTTGTCCTAACCATAATCCATGTCATATATATGTATATATATTCTTGTACTTGTCAGTAGAAGCTAAATTTATACTAACAAAGTTGGTTGCTTTTTCCAGGTATTATGGCCACTCCAAGTGGAAGCCCATCCATTATCACAATATCTGATGATACCTCTGGTGCCATTGTCAGGAGCCCTCCTATTGAACTGGTTGCTTCAAATGGGACACCTCAGTCATATGCAACCCAAACAACCACCAACGAAAGCTCAATACAAAGTGTCCAGCCACCGCTTGCGACTTCTGTCCATACTTTGGCTACTTCTGTTGCAGCTACATGCTCAACCATTTCTGGTAGAATATCAGAGTCCCTCATCCCATCAACAATGATTCTCGATAGTGATTTAACCATTGTCTTAGACATGATGCACAAGGTAGATGCAATGTACCTTAGGCTTGACGCATTGTACACTTTCCTTCGTTCGCTCAGCTACGACCAGTACTACTCTGGCGGCGAGGAACACTCCATTAGAGCTGCATTCAAAGCTTATCTTGCATCCCTTTAATTTAAGTCCCTACCTCACCCCTACTACGACTTTGCACTGCTCATACATATGCCCACCTCTTTCATCCTACCCCACGGTAACCTCTTTTTGAAGGTCTAACTTGATAAACCTATACTTGCATAAATATGGTGTACATGTTCCATTTTGAAACCATCGTCAGAAGTTTTGTATAATTCCAATCACGATATATACAATAGAGTTGTTGTACATATGTTTCGTACTTTACTTAAAGAATGAGCGTAGAAACTGTTGTGTTATATAAACATCTTCCCCACTGTACATATCTTTACGTGCTTATTCTCTAAAAAAACACTTTACGTGTGCCATAACTTGGTTTCCGCACTTTATGGTTTAGCACATGCTCCCTCGTACTTAACATTACCCCATTTGCTAATTCATTTCCATTTTATTTTATTATTTAGGAACCACCAGCATCGCAGACTCCATTGCCCCCAACGTTGTTCCTCCCCAACTGGCCGTACACATGCCGACATCCCGCACAGATACTTTGGCACCGGCTACTCGTGAGGGTCATCCTGAACACTGCATGCAACTCATGCCAATTAAATCATTAAATCCTTACCAAAGCATTTGGACTATTGAAGGCACGGTCATCAAAAAACGCAACCTAAACAACTACAACACGGAAAAACACACAGGGCAGGTTTTCAGCTTCGACATTATCGACAAAAGCAACTCAGATATAGTGGTGACTTCTTTTGACCTAGCTGCAACTTCTTACTACAACCAAATACAACTAGGTAAAACACACATAATCAAAGGAGGCACCTTGCGGCCTGCAAAAAAAGATTACAACTCCACAACTCCTTGGGACATCATCCTAGACTTGGACTCCTCTGTAAAGCTTAGTACAAACCAGTCCGTAAACATACCGCAATATCTTTTCCGCTTCAAAACAATAGCAGAAATCAACTCTGCCCCCACCAAATCCACCATTGACCTACTAGCTATTGCACTATCCATTACCGCCCCCTCCACTATCAGGAAAAGTGATAGTACTTTCAACCACAAACGCACAGTCGTACTAAGTGATAACTCTGCACTATGTATTGAGGCAACGTTATGGGGAGCTTTTAGTGATAATGAGGGCAAACTTCTAAGTGAATTATGTGCTACACAGACATCAATCCGACCAGTTCTTGTAATTAAGAGAGCAAAAACTACAACTTTCAAAGGAACAACATTAGCCATAGGCCCTAATACACAAATCTTCATAAATCTTGATATAACTGAGGCTCATGCACTGCGTGCATGGTTTACGTCGCTCACCTCTACAACTGCATACCCTTCAGTGAGTATTGGAAAAATTGAGAAAACCGATATCGCAGGCATGAAATCCTCCTCGCAGCTAGGTAAACCGCTCACCTTCTCCACCGCAGCAACAATTATACACATTAATATGTCCTCCTTTAGCTATCCAGCATCCACATCAATTGTTAACAACCAGCAATGCAAGAAAAAACTTGATCTAACTGCAAACTCCTCTTGGTATTGCAAAAAATGCAAGCACGACGTCTCTCATTGCGACTACAAATATGCATTACACTTCATCATTGAGGATGGCACATCAACAACATGGGTAACTACTTTTGATGAGGTTGCTACATCAATCATGTGTATATCAGCACAAGAGCTACAACTTCTTGCACCAACACCTGACAAGTTTTGGCCTGTTGTTAAGCCAATTCTGTTCCACCGCTACATGTTCACAATATCCGCGAAGCTAGAGGTCTACAGGTCAGAAGAGAAAGCCCAGTGCACTGTTGTCACTGCAGTTAAGAACATGACTTCTAGCATGCAGGAATCCCCACTAGATGCATTCCTCACAAAACCTTAACTATGTATTGATGAAAAAGATCCTACACTACCTCAGAAAACATATTATATTGTACCCACACAATATGAGCAACTTACCAATACATACTTACCATACCACCTACTCCACATATAGGTTTTTGCATTCATAAGTTATATAACCTTTAATATTAACGCATGTTGTGCTCAAGTTTTCCTATATTTAGACACCACTCTATGTTCTTAATATGTCTTTATAATACACATATTCGAGTGCAATCAAAGTCACTTTATACTAACAATGCAAATACTGTCAACATACATCGTTACACTTCAATCTAATCAAACAAAAGAAATTTTCTTTTTTGCTTGCATTAACTACGTTCTATACCTAATTACTGCTACCTTTTTAAATCATTTTTTGCAGGCCTAACACGGACTGAGAAAAATGCAAAGGCTCGGTTGAGGTATGCAGCCAAAAAAAACAACCTCAATGAGCATCGTCGTCATATAGCTTGCCTGAAACGACAAAAGTTGAACACACAGGTGCCACTCTATATAGCCAACCATGCCAACCTGCTCGAAGATCACACACCAAATACGCATTCACTCCAAGATACACAACGCCAATTCCGCCAAAGAATAGATCACCTCCCGCCTCCAAACACATGTTCATGTTGTAATGAATTATATGTTGGGCTACGTACAAGGGTTTACAAAGGTGCCCATACCTATCACAAATGCATTGTTGAAAAGGATGATTGCCGCTTCTCAAGTTGGAATAACATGGACCCAAGCCAGCAACCTAAGGTGTTATCTTCACTTACACAAGTTGAGGAAATGTTAATAGCAAGGGTCAACCCAATATTGCAAGTGACTCACACTCTAGGTAGCCAATACAAATATAGGGGCCACACCATATGCTTCCCCCAAGAAGTTTCATCCATAACTAAACACTTGCCTCGGCACGTCGAAGACTTGGACATCTTAATCATCTGAATAATCGGAGCAACAAATAAAGCTTACAGCTGCTTTGTAAGCAGATCTCGTGTTTTGGCTGCATTACAATTCAAAATAGCTCATGACCCTTACTACAAGGATGTTGTCCTAGACCAACCTGCATTACATTCCCTACCACATCACAGTACTGATATATCTACTTCCCTACCACACTTCAATTCAACTATCACCGACAATGTTGAAGCACAGCCAGAAGTAGAGCTTCGCCCAAGTTCCCCGCCAAATACCCACGAGCGGCAGCCATCATCTTTTGTGTCCTCCCTCCCTCCAGCCACTTCAGAAGTTGACCAAATAACAAATTTCATCGAAGGCAGAAAAAAAACTCCGCTACAATCAATTGAGTGACCACACATTGGTTCATCCGCGGTCAGCGAATACGACACTGAGGGTTTGCTATCTATGGATTTTCCAACATTGTTCCCTACAGGGGTTGCATTGTTCCACCAAGCACGCATCAAGAGGGTTCACATGCATGAATACGCACTACACCTACTACGTTACCATGATAACAGATTTGGAAGCCATCTACGCTTCCGTTACTTCATTCTCAACATTATGTTGCGCCACAGAAGCCAATCAACATCTGCTGTTTTCACAAAAAAAAATAT
The DNA here is from genome assembly GCA_019776745.2 of Taxus chinensis. Lineage (NCBI taxonomy): Eukaryota > Viridiplantae > Streptophyta > Pinopsida > Cupressales > Taxaceae > Taxus > Taxus chinensis. The sequence goes on from CM034152.1 coordinate 784,276,993, forward strand.
AGGCGATAACTTGCCTACCACAGTTTCGATGTTATGCCAGTAACTTGCACACTACCCAGATGCCCACATTGCAGAGCAACTAATGCGCTTTGGGTCCAACTTGCGAGGAACTAAATCATTTTGGTGCAAGCGCAGACATGAACTCACATATATGATAACCCAACTAGAAAGCCCTACACTTTTCTTCACTTTAAGTGAAGCAGATACTAAATGGCTAGATTTACACAAAGTAATGCCAGGAACACCGAAGCCACCCTCAACAACAAGCCAGCAATGGAGAAACGTGAACTTGAACATGCACCCCCATATTGTCTCTGCATACATGGAAAAAATATTTACAATATTTTGCGAGGAGGTGCTTCAAAAAAAATGCATTGCACTGACTACTGGTACAGGTGAGCTCACTACCACTTAGATTTTAATACAATACCCCGCCTACCCCATTTACCAAGCTGGGACCCTCTTTGTGCAAAATACAGGTACGAATGGCAACACCGAGGCTCGGCTCATATCCACGGATTTATATGGCTTCCAAATGCACCAAACATGGAGGACCTAAACTGGGACAACCCCCGTGAACTTGATGCAGCGAAGACTTACTTCGACCAATTAGTAACTGCATGGAATCCAAGGGGCCCTGAGAGTGGGAGAACGTCAAATACATCGTTCGCAGGAAGATGACCCGTGCTTGTTAGGACACATATGGGATACTTACAAACAACCCAGTAGCTAACTATGAGAACTTGTTGAACCACGTGCAACGCCACACAAAATGTAGTGAGGCAACCTGCTTGCAGAAAAAAAATGGGACACTTCAATGTAGATATAAAGCCCCTTGGCCAGTCCAAGAGTATTCGAGCTTGGGTTTAGATGAAACCGGTAAAAAAAAGTACACCCCTGCACGCAATGATGCACGGGTCAACATACACAACTCAGACATGCTAGCACTATGGCGAGCCAATGTCGACTGCCAGCCCATTGTGTCATGACATACGGTCTTACAATACATTACAAAATATGCAGCCAAGGCAGAGAAGAAATTAGAAAGCTACCATCACATGTTGACAAGGATATCTAATGAAGTTAGCGTCGATCACCCTGCAGAGATGGCCTACAGCAAATTCCTCTCTGAAACTATTGTCGATCGGGACATTGGTGCACAAGAAACATGCCACAATGTTGCAAAAAACTCCCCCTTTCCAGTTGTAGCCAAACTTTTATTACCCTATCCGTCGGTAAGCAGGTATTCAAACGTGTCCTCCCAGACCTAGGAAACACATTCCAATTCCCTTCATTCATAGATGCATACATAAAACGCCCTACACAATTAGAGAACACCTCCCTCTTTGAAGCTGCTCGTTCGTGGTCCTACAACAGCCAAAGGAAAGTTACTCAATGGCTACAAAGAAGAACCCCTGCTGTCGTCCGCAGTATTCCCCCGATACAGTGATGTCCCCACCCCCATATGCGATACACTATGAGGATTTCTGCTGGACAGAGCTTCTGCTTTATAAACCCTTTTGACATATCCAAACAGACATTGACATCTCCACATCTAAAATAACTAACCAATGGGAAAAAATGAAAAATTCTTACACCCATTTACATGTTAATAGAGCCACTACTCTAGAAGAAACTGCAACTGGGGCAAGTAGCGACGACAATGACTCGCAAGGACCTAATCCACTGCATGCACAACTATTTGAATGGGAGCATATATCACGCATCGCACCCAACACTCAATACAACAATTGATGATGTAGACATGATAGGCCTCCGTGACTTTGACATTAACCACGATTGGAAGGTTCATTCAATCCCTGCTGCCTTACAAATAAGTGCACCTAAATTCATAGACATTGCCCGCACTGAAAATTCACCACCAGTTATTACTCCACCTACCTATTTAGACGCTCTACAGCTATCATCAAAACACCACCTTGCCTACTCAATTGTGCTTTCCCATGCAACTCAACAAGGCGAACACCCACCATTGAAGATGATCATTCAGGGAACCGCTGGTACAGGAAAATCATACCTCATACAATGCATAAGAAATGGGCTTGAAAAATATGGCTGGAAAATTAAAATCTTCCCTCCTTGTACTAGCCCCAACAGGTATTGCTACATTCAATATTAAATCATCTACTATACATTCTTCCCTCCGAATACCCATATCCGACATGAAACCTCTTGAAGGCCAAGCCCTAGCAATCTTCCAAGAGTGTATGAGTCCCATACGTTACATACTCATAGATGAAATGAGCTTTATAGGTCCTACAATGTTACACAACATCAACAAAAGACTTCGTGAGGCATTCCCCTGACATAGTAACCACACGTTCGGTAACTACTCAATGATTTTTGTGGGAGACTTAGGCCAACTCCCTCCGGTCAATGATGTACCATTATATGTAGGCAACAAAGTAGGAAGCTCCCTTTGGCATGATTTTGATACCGTGATCACCTTGGACACAAACTTTAGGCAACAAGGATTAAACTCGACACAACTTGAATTCAGAGAAATGTTGACCAACATCAGAAACTCAGAAGCAACCGTTAAGGATTGGTCTCTTCTCATGTCACGTACCAAGTCGTGCATGTCTACCTCAGAGCAATCCATGTTCATGACTGAGAAGCGCCTATTTGCAACAAAGGACCTAGCAAACAAGCACAAATAAACAAATGCTAAAATCCTTGCACGTACCAATTGCAATGAGCATCGTAGAACAAAGCAAACATAACTTTGACTCAGACATCAACGACACTCAACTAGACCTGGTAGTTTTCCTATGCATAGGACAAGAGGTCATGTTGACATCTAACTTATGGGTTAGCTCAGGATTGGTTAATGGTGCACTCGGGCAAGTGACAGATATCATGTACAACCCAGAAACACAACCGCCAGACTTGCCATCCATTGTTGTTATCAACTTCAAACACTACCAAGGGCCCCCATGGGACATACTCAACCCAACACACTTGCCCCTACCTCCTGTCACACGTGGAAATCATCGCCAAATCCCACTAAAAATGTCTTGGGGGCCTTACCATCCACAAATCACAGGGCCTAACTCTTGACAAGGCCATAGTAGACATCGGAAACGTTGACCGTCAAGGACTAACATTCACAGCAATGTCAAGAGTTCGTGCCATCAACGATCTACAAAATCCAACCAGCTTTTACATTTGAACGCTACGCACAAATGAGATATACCAAGAACGTAAAATCACGCAAGGAGGAGGAGAAAAGACTTTGCAACACAACATTGGCACATGGTGTACAAGGCATGGAAATAACTCCTTCCCCCATCATGCGCACAAAATAATACCGCAATCTAGGATCCAATGGTAAACTCCAACATTAAATAAGTTAAGAGTTGTACATATATATACGCTAACCCCAGTTGTAATGCAATACAAACACAAATCACCTTCACCTTGTACCCATACTATATTGTATACACAAATCTCATTCCCTCTCCGGCGTAACTTGCAACTCATTTGCAATTGCTAGTAATAAGCATATTCCAAGTTCTAAATATAATCATATGAGGTTAGTGATGACCCCTCTCCTCTCAAGATTAAAGACCACTCCCTCCAATATAATGAGTATGTTATGCTTCTTTAGAATAAATTATATTACTAGTAGAAGTAAATATTACGATTAAAAAAAACATTTCCATTCATTACTTTCTTATTGGAAATGCATCATCATGTCTATTAATCAAACTAATAATTACACCTAAATTTACAAGGGACATGTCGATATATATAGAGAATAAAGTAACAAATAATGAGGTGTTGAGACAGGGTTGGATTAAGGGTTCTGAGTGCCCTAGGTAGTACTTGGAGTCAGGTACCCATGTCAATTAAAAAATACTATATAGTGAAAGTTTACAAAATTTGTTGTGCAAATTATGAACAACAAATAAACTTTCTCGAGAAGGATCAAAAGAAAAAAAAAGATATAAGTGAAAAAATGCAAGTAGATAGGGAATACATAAAGAATGATGGGGTATAGAGAGACAAGGTTGAATTAAGGGTTATGAGTATACTCCTTAGGTTGTACTTAGAGCCAATGCCCCCTCTAAATTTTAAAAACACTTATATAGTGAAAGTTTAAAATTTTCATTACATAGATTATAAAGAAAAAAGAAGATATTAGAGGGGAAAATGCAAGACATATCTAGCTTATTTTGTATGTGTTACATGTATAGTAATTTAAATGTGCCAAAAGTGGCCCCTGGCACAGGGCATGTTAAAAGATGACAAACACTATTTAATTAAATTTACAGAACTATAAACATGGACAACAAAAGAATTCAACAATATGCAACAAAACTAGAAAACACTAAAAATGGAGGCAACAAACTTGATTTAATAAAAGTTAAATCTTAGTAAGAACGTTGTTGATAAGATAAATATAAAAGTATTCAAGCAAGATCTAGCTAAATAAGTACAAGCAAGAGCGAAATATAGGAGATAAAGATGACTCAACTTGTAACTATAGGTCTGAACTGATTTTGGACTGATGAACATGGTGGAAAGGAAAATTCTAGATTCTGTAAGCTTTGTGTCAGAAACTAGAATGTGATGATCTCAAAGATAAAAGTGATTCGAAGAGGACATCGTAGCCTGGGCACTGGTGTCTATTCTAGGCGTTGGTGTTTGTGGAATAGTTGTGATCCTTGTCCTTTCTGTGTCACTTCTTATTTGTTGTAGGTCATGTCAGGTTCGCTACACTTCTACTATGTCACACTTGTACATGTGAAAGAAATCCTAGCTAGTTTCACAATACTCAAATGCACATTAGATGAATAAAGATATACATATGCTTGAGTCATTCTCATCTCAGTTGTCACCCCAATGTGATCATCATCGAGTGTTGCACTACATTTCAGACTCAATGTAGTTTTAGTGTGTGTAAGATTGGAATAGTGTCCCTTGAGCTAGGATGCCTTAGTGTCAGTCGCACAAAGAATAGTACGCTACAACTACTTTGTCCCAATGTAAAATGTGTGGTACGGAAATCATAATAGACCCTCCTCTACAATGAAGTATGCAGTCCCAAAAGATAATCCTTAATGTAGTAGATATAAAATATTAGCTCCTTATAATAGTATATGCCTCTTGAAATGTTTGCCCCCTAACGAGGTTAAATAAGACATGTATGTATGTATCTATGTGTGATTCCTTCACTTAAGTTTATTCATTAACAAGTGAAATTTCACCCCAGGGTAGTATACAAAGACATGAAAGAAGTAACATCCAAAAAAGCAACAAAAGAGAGAAAGTGGACAAAATTTCCCAGAGGGAACAATAGCACCCAGGTGCTCCTATCCCTAATGGGAGGTCATGTACATGGTATTAGGAAGAAAAAATAGTGGAATTAGAGTTGAATAGGATTTCGTCTAGTATGCAAAATGTAAGGTGTAAATCTAGAAAAGACGAGTAACAACTTGATAAGAAAGATAAAAGCAATATCGAAGAAAAATGAGTATTGTTAATGACTAATTCTCTTGTTTATGAATCATGCATATAAATGAATCATTTACAAGTCAGGTGTACATAGTAAGTGTGTGAGTTAGTGACTACATTTTCCCCCACTTTATGTTGGTGAATAAATATTTGATAGCATAAAGTAGAAACCTTGGGGAGTTGAAAGAAGATTGTGCCTAATAGCGTGTCTAATGAGTGTTATAGCGTGTCAAATGGAATAGTGCAAAATGTTTATCGTAGATCTCTAAGGGAAGGGAAGGATAAGGATCCTAGGGGTTACCTTTGTGTGCATGGATTTTTAATGATGTGTGTGTGTGTAGTTCCCTAGAATATCATATTTTTAGGAGCGTGCTTGAGATTTGCTTCATGGTTGCTCATGTGTTTTTCCTTTGTTGGTATATTATTGTCTTACAAAATGTTTAGCACGAAAAATTCAAAAAAATTGTCATGTGAAAACCTAACCCACATTTGGAAATCCCTCTCTCAATCATTGTAAACATATCCTCCTGCCAACTCAGTTATTGTGTTACCCTCATAATGGTCATGAGGGATGTGCTAATGTGATTTTCAAGTATGTTTCATGTGTAGGGAGGTGATTCATTGATTCACTCAGAACCATTTAGAAGGAATTGCTCATGGAGGCCCAAAAAGGCCTCTGAGAGCAATTCCTTCTTTATCCTATTTAATAATCATCCATCCCAACTATATCCTTCAAATTAGAAATAACCAATTTGAAAATATTTTCAGCATTGTAATTTTCCTTAATTTTATGAACAACTAGAAGATGAGGTTTTCTTGTAGTGGTTCTCAAAAGCATAAACATGCATGTAAACCCAAGATGTGTTGTCCACCGATGTAACCTTATTAATGGAAAGTGAGATAAAACTTACATTCTTGACTTTCTCTTTCAAATATTCCTTTTCAATCATTGCAAGATATTTTACCATTTCTCGAGCATTGTTATTTGACCAATGTGATTGTGAAAGGTAAGGAAACTGTACGTACCCAAAATTGTAAGGTACGGTACTGCCGGAACAATGTGACAAATGCCCCAATGATGATACAGGTCTCCTCGCAAGGTGTTCAGGATCTGGAAAAGATCTCCAAGTGTGTGTTAACATCCCGCATGCCCCGCTTAGTCCTTGCGTCCTTTGTTTTTTCCCTTTTCCCCTCTTTTCTTGGCCTTTTGCTCTTCAGTGACGAAACTGCCGCCCTGCATGGGCGGTGGTCTTATGACCGCCTCCCTGATCAGGGCAGCGGTCCTGTAACCGCCGCCTTACTTAGAGCGGCGGTCCTTTACGCGTTTTCCAGAAAGGGTTTTAACGCAACTCACGTAAAAATCAATGATTCACCAGCTTTTTTTGCCGACTTGGGCTTGCATTTATGTTTTTGGTCCCTTGGAATAGTGTTTGGCCATTGTTTATAGTTTTAGAGTTCAGTTTGGTTTTGATCTTTGGGTGAATGAAAAGTTATAAATAATCATTCACTTTTCATGCTCTCATTTTCAATAGTTCAGTCTATTATTTTGCTTAGAAGCCATAGTTTCAATTCTTTGCATGTTTAGTTAGCATTGTTCAGCTGTTGATAAGCCATATACCCATCTTGTGCAGGCAGTACTGTTATTTCACCCAATCCATTGGAGTAAAATAGCTTAGGAATCCATTAAAGTTGCAGGTTTTGCTCCTCAAAACAGGATAGTTTCAGGTTCTGGACGCTTTATGTTGCATGACTCGCAATAAATCCCGCTAGGAATTGCATAAGCCAAGATCTGTACTCTTGCGCTATCCCTCTCCTACTCGCATTATATTCAGTCTGCATTCTGAACTGCCTTTGTCCCAATATCTACTTCTGTTGATGCTAAGCATTACATGCTTTTCTGGATTCACATGAACACAAAGGAACGAGGAGATCACACTGAGGGGACAAGATCATACGCACCATTGGATTCGCCATTGTTCTGCAGAATCCAGGTTCTAGCTTTCAAAGTTCTAAAGTTAGAAATATATCAAATAGAGTAGATAATCACTTCTTTTCAGTTAAGTTTACTTTCGATATTGCCAGGGAAGCTGCGGGGATTGATAGTTTTTGAGAAACTATGATTCATTCCTCACTTCTGAGTTAGGATCGAGAGTCTGGCAAATAGATTAAGCAAGTTATTTCATTATTTAGAATAGATCTACAAATTACACAGACAAATAACTACACTCGGTTATTTTGTTTGTTTTAAGTTTTATATTAGTTGTCAAATTCTAGATACATTTAAATCGTTGCTTTCTTAAATTCTTAAGGTTTCTCAGAAAATACAAAAATAGAAATTATATATATGTTCTAGATTTATTCCACGTAGTTAAAATTCACTTTGTTGCAGTTAGATTTACATTATTGTTTTGTATGACAATCACGGGACCCAGGGAGCCCAGGGAATACATATTTGAGCCAATTGTGCCTCGACCCAATCTCGTCACGGCAATAGTTGACATAGACCAGAATCTTAGAATACAAATCTTCCAAACAATAACAAATTTACGACATATCAGCTCTCAGTTGAGGGGATTAAATATAGAAGATGACCAAGCACACACATTTTGGTCAAATCAACCGAACTACAGATTACCCTAGGCAAACATACACATGACTGTAGAAGGGTTCGAAAGAGAACAAACCTTTGGTTGTGATCCTTTGGTCCCACAGCCAGATGTTGGAGACACTCTTCTAGATATAGATACCGGCCTAAGAATCCAGGTTGCAAGAGTGCCTGTGAGGTATTCTAAGAAGATCGCACAGTTATTGATCCTAAATATAGAAGCTGAGAAAGCATATGATTATTGGATACTAGGGATTAGGACTTGATTTGGTACATGACCATAGCAGGACCGCAACAACCAAGAGTCTACGGTTGTGATCCAAAAATCCCGCAACCTAACAAATCCATAAGTCAATCAGACATAGACACTGGCCTACGTATATTAGTATTCAGATCTACCCCACTTCCACCCACTATCGCCGAACAATTATCCTTACTAGATATAATGGCTAACAAAGCTAGAGAATTCTGGACTAGGCCAGAGAATCATCCGTAGAGTCAATTGTATTCATTACCCACCATATGACCTTATCTGGAGACATACACGAAACTATCCCAGGTCATTTTCCACGTATTCCACAACCCATAGATCGAATCACGCCAGAGCTCAATATTGATTGGAGCCTTCGAGCAGTCATCCTTGCCGATCGATCTATCACACCAGTTCAGGTTAGAAGGGCCTTCTTTGCCTTAGATTCACAAATTCCACTAGTGCATATTGAAGACATTAGATTGCCTAACTAGTCTGTCTGCATCCCACGCATATTCCATCCCCATCGACTGTCTCGGCACGACCTCAGGAGGTCGGGTACGCGGAAGAGTTACCTGTAGATTCCCACGCTCGCTTGTTGATTTTCCGGCGTACAGAAACCCATTAAACTTAAACAATTTCTTAAATTTTGAAAAATATGAAAAAGGTCATCCCATTTGAAGAACGAAGAATACAATTGAAAATTGTGTATGTTTTTCCTTAAGATTATCACTTACAACTTTTCCAAAGTTTATATTAATTGTTCCTCCTTTCTTCATAAGTTTTCAACAATTTTTCTACTCATTTTCATACTCCTCTACATATCTTATATGCATGCATTCTTTCAAAATTTTACATCTACGTGTCTTTGTTATTTTTCCATCATTTTCCTTGACTGTCACCTATATTTTTCCACAATTTTTCTCAAGTGTGTCTAATTTTAGTTGCATTTTATGTTTTTTTCCTAGTTTCCAACTACAAATTGTATATGTCTACATTCTTTTGGAGTATCATTGCCATTTTCTGGCTCTAGAAGTTCATGTTATCCCAAATTCGCCCCCCCTAGAAAATTTGGTCAAGACAAGTTCTGCACATAAGGAAATTATGAAGGAGACAACTCAGACCCGCAAGCTCATATTCCAGGATGACAAACGAAGTTACAGAGGGGCTCTACAATGGTGTGGCAGGGCCTACGAAAGATTAAACGACCTTGTGCATGAAGAAGGAGAAGAAACGACTCTATCGAACGAATCTAAGCCTTAAATCTATTTAACGGGCTATAGGCGGGCTCGAAAATAGAATAGCGGGGTCAAGAAGGAGGAGCAGTGTCAAACGAACCAGAAGCAAGAAGGAAAAGAAAGGGGGGAAAATTTGAAGTCTTCAGGCTTAAAAAACTGGCTCAGAAAAGGCTCAAAAAATGACTAAGTATAGAGATCAAGCAAAAGCCTCCACGTGTTCGAACAACGCTCATCCAAAGATATAGATCAAAGGGGTAGGCTTAAACAAGAGCCAAGCCTCCACGCACCCCGTTTCAAAAGGGGACAGGGTCGTGTTGAATAGTCAAAGCAATGAGGTAGACCACCAAAGGATGCCAAGTGCCGCACAACGCTGAATCAAGAGCAGAATAAAGAGAAAGTCTGGAAAACATCTTCCACTCTATTAGCGTGGGATCCAATGGCTTCCACCACCTGGTTATTAAAATTTTGGTCTGCCATCTTCTCTCATATGACAAGTAGGCATGGGGAACCAAGCTCGACAGATCATGGGCAAGATTTGTAGGCATTTTCGGCGAAGTAAATGAGTTTCGAATCAAGTTTCCCGCCTCTTTTCTTCTCCCCTCTTCGCTACATCTATAAAAGAGGGAGTTGGGCTCATGACTCTGGGTTGGATATTCCTTGTTTTGTAGGCTCCCCTTTTCTTCTAACAAAGGAATTTATGGAATTTCAAGCCTTCCATCAAAGTTGCAATATATTTCTTGCCTCCTGGCTATTTTGTAATGTATTGTATCAATCTGCAGAGCAATAAAATGCGTTTGTGATCGATTCTAGATCCTTTCTATCTCTTTTGCTCACATCTGGTCTTTTGTTATAAATTTGATTATCTATGTTTGATTATTACATGTATTTTTTGGTTTGTGTCTATTGGAAAAACAAATGTTCATCATTCCTTTGGTGCATCACCTTATAGTTTAGTTATTGTCTAACATTTCTTGTACCCCTTTCTTATCCATGTCTCCTTGGCAAGTTTTAGATTAGGTATAGAGATAGATCCTCTGCAAGTTCTCACATATGCATCTAAACAGAGGAATAAGGAACCAACCTTTAATCTGGAGAGCTTTCCCACTTTTGCAAGGTCCCACACCTTGGGGAAAGTTTAATGTTATGCAATCACACCAAATGACCCTGCCTTAGAAAAGTATATTTTAGAACTCATTTGGGGGTGTTGTGACTTGGTGCTAACATTTTTGGCACTCCCAATGGGACCAAAGGTCTTTAATTTATTTCATCAAGTTGATGTGTTCTTGGTGGGATTCAGCCTTTTGAGGCACATACAAGTACATCTAGTGACTCCATCTGGTCAAAATCTCATTCTCTGCCAGTTACAAACCTTTTCCATCCATTTCCACTCATTTTCATCCATTTTCTTCTTCCATCTCTTTCATTTTCTCCCATTCCAAGAGGTTGTGCAATCATGACTTCATTCCCTTAATGGGACTCACACTTACAGCTACAGCAGTACGTTCAACCTCCAATGTATTTCCCAACTCCTCCAGATCAACATTATGATCAGACCCAGAACCATTATGCTTACACATATGAGCAGTGTCGGAACCAATTTGGCCATAAAGCTTATCAAGAATAGGGATATGCATATAATGACAACAAACAAATGGAAGATGTTGGTCTACTGGAGAAGATTCAAAAAATGGAGGCTAACATGGTGTAGTCCAGGGCCATAACACAAATGAAGGCATTCAATATTGGTTACAGGTCACCTTGTCCATGGAAAGGCCCTTTTCCAAGACATTGCAGCCCTCAGGAGAAGCTTGACTTCATGGTTGAAGTATTACCTCAGCTTACATAATGGATTGAGGACATTGAATCTTATGAGTAAAGTGTGAGACAACCTTGTCAATGGGTAAGTCAATCACCAGCTCCATGTATTTCATTATCTCTTCCTCAATCTTTACCATTTCAGCAGAGGTGAGAGTCAAGCCCCTCACTTGATGCCCCAAGTGTTGATTTCATTTCTCCATCTCCTAGTCTTCCACCTCATCTCAGTTCTTCTGTCCTTTTCCCTTCCAAACAGTCATCCCCTCTAAACAAACAAGAAGTTGAACCTCCCTTCCCACCACAAACAATTACAAAGATGGTTGAATCCCAACCTACCACTCCTCTTGCTTTCCCAAGCCCATGTTGAGAAGAGACTCAAGAATCCAGTCAAGGAGAACAACAAGAAGAGGAGACCAACAGAAAAGAAGTGAGATAATCTGAAGAGTTGGGCTGCCAAATTTGGGTTTACAAAGATCCCCTTGATGGTCAAGCCAATAGAGGAGGTCAAAATTGAAGAATCAGTGATGACTGAGGCTGAGTTTGCAACAGAAGAAGAGCAAGAACAAGAGGAGGAACAATCAGTCCCAAGCCCCATTGAAGAGGAGCAGCTGGGAGAGATTAGATCAACGTTAAGGCCACTCAATGAAGAAGGCATCATTGAAGATTTTTTACTTTCATTTCAAGGGTCTGATTTGATTGATGAACCCATGATGGAGGAGGACCATACAGTTTCAGAGGCTCCAAGTGTAGAGCAAGCTACAGAAGAACCTTCAGTTCTTCCTCCCACTTCATCCCCTTCAAACTCTAATGTTGAAGAAGAGTTTCATATTTCAAACTTCATGTTTGAGAGTAAAGGGAGCCATAGATGATCAAGTTGCAGACCAGGAGGACACCATGGAAGGAGGTTGAGCACCTGCAACAGGACATCAAGGAGGCAGATTTACCTGTCTGACTTTGGAGGACTATGCCTTGATGGAGGAGAACCCAGTGGAAATAACATCATTGTTTTCCTCCGTCCTTCATCCACCTTCCAAGCACATGAGTTTTCTACCATGGAGGAGAACATTCAATTGCAACAACATCTTGCACTTCATAATGGCCCTCTATAATAAAGGCTGGAAGATCTTAAATCTTCCTTGTTCTTCACAAGGAGGAGGAAGAGGAAAATGCAGGAGGATGTCACTATTGCTTCACACACCATCCACCCAAGAAGGTCCACAAGAAGACTCCATTTTTGGAATTGAATTTCAGAGAAATGGGCACATCCAAAGTGTTGGTATCCAAATTTGTTCTCCTTTTCAAGCCGAGCAGCAACACAGATTCGACAAGGAGCTTAGAAGCAGATAGATCATAAATGTGTATTGTTTTGTAGCCGAGGAAGAAATCTAACTGACCCTTTGTTACTCAGGTTTGTGGAGAGATGGATAACACCTTAAAAGGATTTGATCTTATCCTAACTATTTTAGGTTATGCCTTTCAACCAAGGTAAGAGAACCTATTTTGTAACCTTTGTTATTGAAGGAGACGCAGATACCTTTCTTTTGCACAAATTTTATAGAGAAGATCTTGGGGAAAATATGATCAGCACACCAAATATGACTCTCACAAGTTGTCACTTCCAGATTCTGGAGATATTTTCAACATAAGGCTAAGGTTACTGAAGACATTTGAAATCCTGATCTGTTTTACATACTTTAGCAAATGGATTTTGTTCTTCTGTGGATACACAAAGCAGAATAAGGGTAGTTCAGGGTAGGATTGGTTATTTGAATAATTTTTGGTGGGAGATCAACAATATAGATTGGACTTTGCCAAATCCCTAAGAAACTTCACAACAAATGGAGAACTCAATGGCAAAAAGCTTCAAAATAGTTAAAACATTCCTTCAACCAAAAGGTGTGCATCAATGGAGGCCCAGACATGCACCTTTTCACACAATCTTTGAGATTCTAGCACGAAGGCTTGAGTTAGAAGACCTAATAAAACATCAAAATCTAATATTAGTCACGCCTGACGTACACCTAGAGGCTTACAAATAATCTCTATCAACAGATGAAAGAAAAGTGATTTTAAATCATTTATTTCATTCCCAGATGAAAGCTCTTCTAAAAAATGAAATTACAAATGCCACTAAACTATCACAACGATTGAGGGCTATGTGATTTAAAGGAATTTTGATACAAGATTGCAATAGGAACAAGAAAAACTACTCGTAGACATTCTGAAAGTGAAATAAACACAAAATTGGCCAGAGATTTGACACAAATTAACTCAAAATTTACCAGATTCATCAGCAGGGGAGAGTTATTTTAAACAATCTTAGAGCTTTTTGATGGCTATACACTTGTAACCAACTCAACATGGATGAAAATCTAATACAGAGGAAGTTAACCTAGTTTCTCAGAATTTTTTTTCAGAGGATGAGCTTTTCTCAAAAATTTCTCATGAAAAATGAACTCCCAACCTTTTGCAAGAGTATTCTCATTACATTTATACATTTCATGCACTCAATTTCCCCCCTAAAAGAGAAGAATATTCAAGGGTCCCATCTAGCCTTTTGAAAAGTCTCGGTGTAAAAAGGCAGAGTGAGCGAAAGCCTCCAAGTGTCCTCCTCATGCTTCTTCAAAAATAAAACATAGGGGTCGGTCCCTAAACATGTGCAATCCCTCCATGCCATGAAAACATATAATATCATTCTTAATACGCCTTAATGGGTGAAAACCTAGAAAACATTTTTCCCCCATTAATACGAGATTTGAATCATCCGATGTCCTCCACTTATAGGGATATTGGGATTTTTGGTCTGCCATATTTTCTTATACAATAAACAAGCGTGGGGCACCAGACTCGACAAATGGAGGAAAAAGTTTTTATGCATCAATAGGGGAACATAGAAAACGCGACAGAGGCCACAAAGTAAGGGATTTTTAAGGCAAATGGTGCGAGATCAGAATGATCACCAACATAAAGGATCAGACCATGCCCAATCAGGTACTTGGCTTCATTGGAGCCAAAGGAGAAGCCAGAACCAGTCATGCCTACTTCAAGGCATGAGGATGAATACCAAAGCACCAAGGGTCATCATCAATACCTCCAGGAGTCAAATGCAAGTCATCTTAAGGAGGTATTTTCCATTAATGCTGATACCTTGATGATTTGGGTGGAGGACCAACTTATTGTCAGTTTTTCACTCATACTGACAGCTATATTTAGTGTCAAACCATTTGCATGGCTGCCTCTCTCAAGAAAAGGAAGCTACTTCTCCCTACTTGTAGTAGGCTTTGTTTAGCATTCTTTCACCCTAGTTAGTTTAGAAGTAGAAGTATATTTTTCTTTCAGTAGAAGAAGTGCTTATGCACACTTTGCATCTCTCATTTGAGGCATGTATGATTTGATCTATGTATATAAGTTTTGTTCACATTGCCCCAATGGTGCATAAGGCCAGGCTCTTCAATATTCATGGCAAGAAGACTCATAGCGGTCTGTAACAGTTGCTAGCTCCAAAAGGGAACAAATCCAGAGTAACTAAAGTTGTTTTGAAACAATATGTTTCAGGGACAGGTGAAAACCTGGGTCAATACAATTTTCTACTCTCAGAAACTCCATTTCGAGGTTTTTTTATGAAAATTGAGAGTGCAGATGCGCGGGCGAGTTCAAAGTCAGGTAAAGGTCAGCAAAGTGCAAAGAGTCGAGGAGTCCATTTTTATAAGAAGGATCAGTGTCAGGTCATCATTCTTGACTCCATGCCCAATGGATGCTTCAAGGCCATTGGTCCATTCATCTAGTAGGCATATGTCCTCCTGAGTCACCAAATTGTTATCCCAAATTCGCCCCCCCTGACAAATTTGGTCAAGACAAGTCCTACACATAAGAAAATTATGAAGGAGATGACTCAGACCCATGAGCTCACATTCCAGGACGACAAACAAAGTTGCAAAGGGGCTCTACAATGGGGTGGCAGGGCCTGCGAAAGATTAAATAACCCTGTGCATGAATAAGGAGAAGAAACGGCTCTATCGAGTGAATTCGAGCCTTAAATCTATTTAACGGGATACATGTGGGCTCAAAAATAGAATAGTGGGGTCAAGAAGGAGGAGCAGTGTCAAAAGAACCAAGAGCAAGAAGGAAAGAAAGGGGCGAAGATTTGAAGTCTTTAGGCTTAAAAAAGGGCTCAGAACAGGCTCAAAAAATGACGAAGTATAGAGATCAAGCGGAAGCCTCCACATGTTCGAATGACGCACCTCTAAAGATACAAATCAAAGGGGTAGGCTTAAACAAGTGCCAAACCTCCATGTGTCCCTTTTCAAAAGGGGTTAGGGTCAGGTTGAATAGTCAAAGTAATGAGGCAGACCAACAGAGGATGCCAAGTGTCGTCACGACGCTAAATCAAGAGTAGAATAAAGAGAAAGTCTGGAAAATGTATTCCACTCTTTAGTGCAGGATCTGATGGCTTTCACTACCTAGATATTAAGATTTTGGTCTGCCATCTTCTCTCATATGAAAAGCAAGTGTGGGGAACCATGCTCGACAGATCATGGGTAGGATTTGCAAGCATTGTCAACCAAGTAGATGAGTTTCGAATCAAGTCTTCCACCTCTTTTTTTATCCCCTCTTCGCTACATCTATAAAAGGAGTTGGGCTCATGACTCTGGGTTGGACATTCCTTGTTTTACAGGCTCCCCTTTTCTTCTAACAAAGGAATTTGTGGAATTTCAAGCCTCCTATGAAAGTTACAATATATTTCTTACCTCCGAGTTGTTTTGTAATGTATTGTATCAATCTGCATTGCAATAAAACATGTTTGTGATTGATTCTATATCCTTTCTGTCTCTTTTGCTCGCATATAATCTTTCATTATAAATCGGGTTATCTGTGTTTGATTATTGCATGTATTTGTTGGTTTGTGTCTATTAGCAAAACAAATGTTCATCATTCCTTTGGTGTATCACATTGTAGTTTACTTATTGTTTATTTCTTGTACCCCTTTCTTATCCATGTCTCCTTGGCAAGTTTTAAATTAGGTATAGAGATAGATCCTCTGTAAGTTCACACGTATGCATCTAAACAAAGGAATAAGGAACCAACCTTTAATCTGGAGAGATTTCCCACTTTTTGTAAGGTCCCACACCTTGGGGAAAGTTCAATGTTATGCAATCACACCAAATGACCCTTCCTTAGAAAAGCAGATTTTAGAACTCATTTGGGGGTGCTGTGATTTTGCACTAACAACTCAATGAATGGATATTTTTCTACCTAGTCTA
The DNA here is from genome assembly GCA_019776745.2 of Taxus chinensis. Lineage (NCBI taxonomy): Eukaryota > Viridiplantae > Streptophyta > Pinopsida > Cupressales > Taxaceae > Taxus > Taxus chinensis. Next base: position 784,293,643 of record CM034152.1, read on the forward strand.
CCTAAAAATATCTTCCAATTGTCCACGTAGTTTTATTCCTTTGTATTGATTTCTTTTTTTGAAGAGTATTATCAATATTGTCTTCTACTTGAATCTTTTCATTAGAACATTCATCCATGGGAGGCATTTGGTAGTGAGTATTTACCTCTTTCTGTGGCATGTCATCATCAATTATATCTTCACCTACTGAAATGCTAATAATAATTATTTCTTTAGGGGATACACATTTTGGTTAATTATTTCATGCAGAATAAAATTAACAATAGAGATTTTTGTATTCAAACATGAAAAAGGTTTGATTATGACAAAGGTATAAAAAATTTAAACTAAATTGACAAAAAATAAAGAAAAAGTTAATGGTAATGTATTGCCTATGTTATTGATTACAGTGGATGCAAGTTGGGCCCTCATTTTTTGGTTGGTTGAAATAATTTAATATGTTACTTTTTCTTTTGAGTTGATCCACCTTGTTTTCATTATTCATAGAGTCCAGTGTACTGATTCACGTGTAATTTTTAAAGAGGTCAGTTTTAAGCAGAATATTTAAAACATTGTAAACTACTGGTGAAACATAAAAGTTTGAATCTTAGCACTGTGAAACTTTTCAACATAGTACATGGTGCTACTAGATGACATCATGCATAATACTACCAGCTGGTAGCATAAAGTATGTTAACAACCAATAACATACTCTATGTGATCGGTTGGTAGCATTGTGTGTGCTACTAGATGGTAGCATTGAGGCCAGTAGCATGTTGATACAATATTATAACACTTAAAATTACCTTAATACAGGGTTGCAATATCGAATCGATCTCGATCTTTAAAGCAAAAATAAATTGTGAAGAATATTTGATAGTCAAAATTTGTAAACAAAATTATAAATATGTAATTAATATATATTAAGGAAAATTTGGAAATTTTCAATTTCGCACTGAAGGCGATTTGAATAAAAACAGTCGATTATTGGTGTAAATACTAGGTGATTTAATATAAATTGAAATTAATCTTTATTTCATAGTAATTACTATAAAAAATGATATTTTGGTAATTATGTATAGTATATACAAGCAACAAACATTCAAAGATATAAGACCCTAAGAAAATGAGAGAGGGATGATGACTTAGCTAATTTCATACAACCTAGGAATGACCAAGACTGTTTGCATGCTAGATCTGGTCAGAAACAGTGTCAATATGACTTGCATATGGTTTTAGAATTTAGAATTTTTCCAGAAAGGAGTGCCCGTAGGAGGACAAGAGTGCCCAATGTGATAGTGACTGATTTGGGCACATGTGTCTACTCAAATGCTTGGAATATGATTTTTTTTGGGTCGGAAAGTCTTCACTCCAATATTCACTTTGTCACTCTAACTTCACTATTAGGGTTCCAATTGCACCTGTAACTTGTAAAACAGATAACTAGCTTCACATGCCCACAAATCATGTCAAATATAATAAAACAATATGTAGAATGGGGAGTTGAACTGACCTCGATGGTCACTTGAAGAGTGAACTCACAACCGATCGTTGTGCTACATCTTAGACTCCATGTGTGTGTGTATCTGTGTCCCGTGCCCTAGGATGCCCTCGTGCAAGTTGCACGATGACAACGGGCTATATCTAGACTTGTCCTGAGTATGCAAAATGTGTGTAATGGAATATAATGAACTCCCCTCTTATGCAGTGTATGTAGGTAAATACAACCCTTGTCCCTTGTATGACTGTGCTAGATGTATGTCTCTTGTGCCTTTGTTCAAGATTAGGTAGCAATAGATAATGCTTATATTTCTTGGCCCCTTATTTGAGAACAATAACTAAGTGTATATATATATGTGATTCTCTTGTTTGACTTTCTTAATTGACAACTGGAAGGCTGAACCAAAGTGTAAAAAGGTGACCAAGAAGTGAAAAGGACCCAAAAGAGTAAGAAGAAGAAAGAGAGGGACATGAGCACTTGGGAGGGACATGAGCCTGGGCGCTTATGTCCTAACTGGATGTTATTTTATGAAGCCATCAAAAGATAAATCATTCAAGTGCCAAAAAAGTTGTAAGATGTGTAAAGCTTATAAAGTGTAAGGGATAAAGGAACCAAAAGGCCAAAAGGAGTTATTAAACACTAGTTTTCTTTCTCAGGAATCATGTATACAGTAGTATGATTTAGGACCTAGAAATGTACCCAAGTGCATAGATTGTGTGTCTACATTTACCCCTACTTTATGTTGTTGAGTTAATACTCGATAGCATAAAGTAGATAGAAAATGTGTACCTTGTAATCTTGAGAGGAGTGTAGCCGATAGCGCATCGAATGGACAAGTAGCCATGTCAAGCGTGAAGTGATCGTAATGTGGAGCATGTCAACTAGGAAAGGGAGGTAGAACCTAATGGTATATTGTATGTGTGGTAGCATGTTGTTGGAGCTTGTGCTTGTTGATGTGAGCCGATTCTTGTTACTTGTAAGGACAAACCTGTAAAAGAAGAGTAAGAGAGTAGTCAAACTCTCGTATATGAAAAATCAGAGTAATGTATGTATATGTATGTAAAATTAGTAGAAAGTAGTAGCTAAGGAAAGAGTGCACCTGATGTATGAGAAAGTATAGGATAGAAAGTTGTCATGTTTTTTTTGGAGATGTTGTCAGATGGAGTTGAGCCAAGAGCGAGTTTTTTGGGTGATCTCGTGCCAAGGATGAGTATTTTGGGTGATCTCGCGTCAAGGATGAGTTTTTTGGGTGATCTCATGCCAAGAGTAGGGTGTTGGGTATAGAGGTTTATTTTTCTATCGTTTTATTGATTATGTTAAAAATGTAAATAACAACCTAATCTAGATGTTATAGCTCAACAGTAAATAAATCAATAATGAAATACAAGAATTAACCCAAGTAACTAAGCAATGAAATATGAAATCCTAATTACAAAGAGGGTTGGAAGAGCCTTAGCTTATTCACATAGTTTAAGAAAGTGCATAGAGTTGGAGACAGGAGGAATATGAAGCATTGACCATCGCACAGGATCCTGGAAAAATGAAAATGTGGAGGATTTGACTGGACTAGGGCGGCTAGAAAGGAATGAGGCACCCGTGGGCACCCTAGTTTTGTGTTTGGGTGCCCTAGTTTGTGTAGATGCTCAAGAAACCTCCTTTGAGGTGTCGTAAGAGGTTCACACTTGTTTTCCTTTGATCGCATGTATGTCATTATAAGATCATTGAGGTCGATGTAAACCTGCAATGAAGAAAGCACATACAAAACCCTCAAATAGACATCAAATCCCAAAAAAGAAATATGCAACATGAGGGGTTGGGTTATCCTCAGCTGCCACAATAATAGAATTACTACTGAGCATTGCATTACATCTCAGACCCAATGTAGTTCTATGTGTGTGTGGAATTATGCCCTAGGTTGCTCTTGTGTGTGTGGCACTTGAAGTAGCGAGCAAGTAGCTAGATGTAGACTGTAAATAATGTGTGCGTGGAAATAATATACTCCCCTCCTATGTAGTGTGATGAAAATGAAGTAGCCTTTGTCCCTTGTGATGGAGCTAGATGGATGCAAATGGAGTTATATATGCTTTGATGGATGCAACCTTAGGTGGTCACTTAGAGGGGATGGGGGTGCCTGGTGCTGGTGTCTAGAATGACAAATGCTAAAAGGTAAAAAGACAAATTGAACAAGTAAGAGTGCAAGACTGAAAGTAGAAGCATAAAGCAAAGAAAAGTGGCCAAATACATGGGTTAATCATTACTTTTCATATTTAGGAATCATATGAATAGTAGTATGTAATCAGGACTAAATAAGTACCCAAACTGCATGATTTTGTGTCTATATTTCCCCCCACTTTATGTTCGTGAGCGAAAAGCTCGGTAACATAAAGTAGATAGAGATGTGTACCTAATATCCATGTAGATCGATGTAGAAAGCGTGCCAAGGGACTAGACAAAGCGTGGAGTGATAAAAATATGGAGCGTGGAGACTAAAGATGAAAAAGTGTAAAGGGTGATGAAAATGAACCTAGGGAGGAAACTTGTGTGTAGATGTCGATGTGTGTGTGTTGATTGCCTACTTCCCATACAGACAGACCTATAAAAGAGAAGACGATCAAGTAGTCAAATACACATGTATATGTGTAAAAATCATGTTAGAAAGTATGTAAAAGAAAATGTTGAAAATGTGAAAAAGGAACATGCACACCTGATCCATGATGAGGAAAGAATGTAGAAAGGATCTTGTAGATGATATCAATACGCATGAGTTTTTTAGGTGATCTCATACCAATGTAATGGAAGAAGTGTAGGTGTAGTCACAATATCACTTTTCCATTTTTCAATATATATATTCAAATGGCAAAAAGATAAAATAGGTCTTGTATTCCAATATAGCACTTAGTTTCTACTTAGATTAACTAATCATAGTAATTACCACATTAATTTCCATTTTTAGTTAATCATTTTGGTGAACCCTTCATTTTGAACATTTGCTTTTGGATCCTCTTTTTATACCCTAAATGTTAGCATATTTCTTCTTTTCTTTCATTATGTCTCATTTTAGTGTCAACACTATTTATGACAAGGTTGTCATATTCGAGCTTAGGGATTTATATAGTGCTCCTATGATCTTACCCCATGATACCCAACAAGCCATTCTAGAAGGTCAAAAATGTGTGCTGACTAATCCTGTTGATTCCCCTATACGTATATGCCTTGTTGATGATCATGTTGCCTTCACTTGTTGTACATCATTCCATCCAGTTGCATATGACCATTCTTATCCTTCTTCTGATGCACCACCTGATGTTTTAGATCCCTTCATCATTTATTATTTATTAAGCATCAATTCTCCATCTGATGTACCTCTTATTTCTCCTTCTCCCACCCTCGTCGTTACTCCTATGCTTCCTACTGCTTCCAGTAGCCCTCCTCACATATCTCCTTCAAGTGTTCATTCTCCTTCTTATTACATTAATGATCCCATCGACTCTTGTGATGACCAAAGAATTCTTTCTAAACCCCAACTTCCTACTCACCACTCTCATGAATCTCCTTCTTTTCACACTACTACTTGTGACTCTCCTACTCCATTGCCATCCACTCTTAAAGCTTCATCTAAGCCAACCTCTGTTGTTGATGCTTTTTCTTCTAATCTCACCCCTCTTATTGTCTCTTCACCGATTAAGGCCTCTTCTTTGCTCACCACACCTACTAGGGTTTGTGTTGATACTTTTCCTACTATCACTCCTATAGCCACAACTACCGCTGCCCCTTTAGCACTGGATTCCACTCTATCACCTCTTGAAATTCCCATGATCACTCATAATGGAAAAATTCAACCACTCAATATTTTATTGCCATCTCCTACTATCCCTTTGCAGGACATCCTATCCCTTGTGCATTTTGTAGGACAAATCCAATCACAAGTTTGTACTCTTACCTTAGAAAGTAGGGCATACTATGCCTATATCAATAACAACTCTTTACATGACAATCTTGTTCCTAAGAAGATTCATAATTTTACTTTTCACAAGGACTTTGTCATGCCTACTTTCACATGCTTCAATGGTACTAGTGACCCTCATGCTCATATCCTACATTATCGCACACATATGCCCAACCACTATAATGATTGATTGTTACTTAAGACCTTTCGTTATAGTCTTACTGATGAGGCACTCTAGTGGTTTACCCACTTACCCTTTGGGTCCATTAGCACTTTTTACGACAAGGAGGATGCTTTCCTCCATTGCTTTATCCTTAACAATGGACCTAGAGTTACCTATGATGACCTTTCGACATTACATCAAGGCTCCTTTGAACCCATCAAGGGTTATATTCTATAGTTCAATGTTTGTATACAACAAATAATTTTCCACCCTAGTGACCTCGAAAAATAGCTCATCTTCTGTCATGGTCTTATTCCCCCGCTTAAACAAAGGATACAATATGATGCTTATGAGTCCTTCATCCTTTTATGTTATAAGGTTATCAATCTCACATAAGATCTCTCATCCGCACGGAATGTTACACCACCACATGTTTCTCCACCAGTTCAATTCCTTACTCCTCTCCCTTCACCATTCATTGAGCATCCCCAGCCACCTCCACCATTGTCTAAGACATTTTCTAAGAAAGCCCCACATTCTTCTACCCCTCCCTTACATTTTCATGCAACTTCATATCAAGCTCCTACTTCCACCACTCTACCTCCTTCATGAGCGCCTTTGTATTTCTCTCCTCTCCTCACACTCAACCACATGATGTGCTTCACATACTACTTAATGAGAAATTGATTCGTTTACCCTCCAACCAACATCACCCTCCACATCGTTTACAACATGAATGTTACCAACACTATTGCAATTACCGTCACATTTATGGCCATAGGGAAAATTATTACCTTGCCCTGCGTGAAAAGATACAACAACTTGTGGACTCTAATATTATCTCCTTTGCCTCTCATGGGCTCTCCTTATCTCCTTCCCCTTGTTAGCATAAGCATACTCCACTTCTATCCCCTCCACCAGGGGCCTTGTTTACTCATCACGTTCCACCACCGAATGCTCATTCTCCACCTCATCCACAACACACACTCACTGTGTTCACTCCATCCACATTATCCACCACTTCATGCCACTCCACCTCATGGTTTTCTGTCAGTTTCTACATATCACGTATTCACTACACATGATGTTTCATTTGCTTCATACACTCATATACCACTCATGCCACATGTCTCCACCTCCACCCGTCGCCTTAGTCTTTGGTAGGTGATTCTTATCACCTTACCCTTCGATGACACACTTGTGTTCTTACAGTTCTTACACAAATGTTGAGGGATTAGTTTTAAGAACCTTTCATCACACACTTCTTCGTTCATCTAGTACACCTCAATCATTTCATGATGATGCACTCTTGCTTATGTGGCTCATACTTAACTACCGAGGGGTCTTATTACATGAGCCTAATTATCGATACATTGGGGGACATCATCAATATTCCTCCCTATTTTCATCATCTTTTCACATGAACATTACATTGCATTTATTATAATATGCACTCTACACTCATCTCATCTATTACATTACATTAGTTTTCTACATCATCTGTTACCATGCGTATTTTATCTATCATTATTCTTTTATTTATACTAATTGTTATTCACCACATACATTCTAATACACATATGTCGATCCTATATATATATATCAAAAATAGGTGTCCATACATATATCATTCATACAAACATCGTCGTAAAAAAATGTTTCATAATTGGGGGCAAGGCCCCCACATCATATACAAACATCACTATCACACCTCATCATCACTATCACTCTCATGTATCGTGAAGCCCTAGAACTCGATGCCTCGCCTCCAACGCGATGTCACATTTCGTAACCTGAAACTTCTCCACATGTCTACATAAATATAGCATTCTCCATATTTTTCTCTGAGAATTGATGTGTCAACTCTACATATCGTGTGAAAACATCCTGAGCCAAGGGACCACCACCTACCATCTCTCCATGTCAAGTCTCCTCACGTGCCTTGTCCCTCTCACCAAGCAACATTATACATGTCACTGTTGCTATGGCCATTGGCTGAAATAGATGTGCATGCTCCCCTGCTATATTGCCCACACGCTATAGTATCTCTATGCATAGCACATTACTTAGCACATTTTATGTCATTATACAGATCAATATGTCTACTATCAACGACCAATAAGCATCTCCTGCATAAACAAAATACCACCCCATATTAGTCAAACGTGTAGAACACAACATAACCAATTCATTAGTCACACTATGACCATATACATATATGTACACTCTACCACCATTGCTGCCATAGGGTCAGGGGCACCTCCCTCACCTACTCCTCCTACCAGTAGCTCCATAGCACCTAAAAACACTAGATATAGCAATACCCACTGATGTGTTGCCCACCACACTTGATAATCCTTCATACAACCTACATCATCTCTATCTACAATTGTTATCGTTGGGTCTGTCTTGTCCGGCCCTGGTGGCATCAACTACTCTGTTGTGGGCCCTAGCTTAACACCCTCCCTCTTAGGGGCTATGATAGCTCACAACCATATGTATGTCTTTGGGGGTACATCCTCTGTAATCCCAAACTGCTGCGATACTCTCTCCACCTAAAAAAGCTCTGCTACCCCTGGAAAGCGGTCCTCTAACCACAGTCCTCCGAGTACATCACAACTCTGTCGCATGCTCAAGCCATCCCCCATAATCTCGGTATGGCCTCCATATCACTCACTTCGACCACATCTTATCTATCAAGGATCTGAAACTATCTATTTCCATATTGTTACTATAGATATCCACCCATCGCCGAGTAAATATCTCTAGTCGAGCCCACTCTCCACGTGGCCCTAAAACTGGTCTCAATATGACTATATGCTCATATGCCCATACATATAGTAGTGTGGTGGCCCCTATACCTCCACCATGCTCATCATGTGTGAATCGATACCAATATCTAGTCCCATCCTCCTCTATCTGTTGGCATATGTTGTGTATCTTATACAAGATGTCGATACCCCCTCCCTCCATTCTTATACATGACGATATCATAACTACAATGAACTTCCGCAACCGTGGAACCCTCGACTGCAATATCGCATCCAAGCTGATATGGGCCTCGACAGGTACCTGGGCCCATACAAAATATCATCTAGATGAGTGCATTTGGAACTCTATAGCCACTACTGCCATCACTCGTACTCTCTCTCCAACTACTAGTAATCGCAGTATGCGATATACATCTTCCACTGTCACTGTCATCTCCCCTTTGGGCAACAAAAATGTGCACATATCGGCACACCACCTATCACACAATGCAGTCAACATGGACATATTATGGGGTACATACCCCATCCGTGCTATATGCCACAGGTTGGCACGGTCCATCACATCCCCATCATCATCTGACAAACCCAATCCTAGTAATGTACTCAAGTAATGGCCACCACAGAACTCCCTCGAGTGGATATCCCTCTACATAACACCAAACAACAACAAACACAACATTAACACACCTCCCACAGTTAAAATATAACTCTTCCAACATTCTAGAAAAACATTCCCTATAATTATTCATCAAATCAAAAATTGATGGATTGGGGCAACCCAAAGTAGGACACTAGCACCCTGTTCTGGGTGCTCCAGTCTAAGAGGTCACTAACACCCTCACCGCTCTTGTCTAGATTTAAAACGCGAAGAAAATAAAAAATCTCAAATTTGTAAATATTTAACTCAAAATCCTAGTACACCCTACATTTTTACAAAAATAACACACTTACCAACTCTGTCGTAGTGCGTGACTCCACATCGGTTGTTGTACGCACCCAAAATTACATGTGCTACACTATCAGAGAATGGTTACAAAATTCCCCAATGATGATTCAGGTCCTTTCAAGAAGGTGTTCGAGCTCCAATTTTCATTTGCAGTATATATTTTTCCTAGACATCTTTACTTAGCCTTCCCGCACTTTTTCTAGCTTCATGCCTCTTTCTGTGCATGTTTTGGCCTTTAGTGCTAGGATCAGCCACCCTGCCTAGGTGGGTAGTTCTGAAACCACCGCCCAAAATAGGGTGGTGGTCTAAAATCCCTACCGCCGTAGGGTGGCAGGCTAGTGGTCCCACTTTTTTCAATAATCCCTCACGCATGTTTTAACATGTGACAGGTTCACTTAATTTCACTTTTTACATGCATTCGTGAGCCAAATTATCTAAAATTAGCTTTGATTGCTTGGTTCTCCTTCCTCCTATTTTTAAATAGATTTAATTGGTTATGAATTGACTCCTTCTTACCTTGTGCATGAAGGCACCTCCCATCCTCCATTCCTATATATTCCATGCTTGTATTCAAGCAAAAGCCCCTTGAGATTTTTTTGTGTATCTTGCATTATATTACTGCTACGATCTTGCTAGGAATTGTATAGCCAAGCTCTGATCTCTTGTGTTATCTCTCTTCTACTTGCATTGCATCCAAACTACCATCAAGTTGCCATTGCTCAAGTGCCATTCTCCTATATGTTGTTCTTGCATTCCCAATCCCTTGGACTCACATGAACACTCATAGAAAGAAAAGGAACATACTGAGGGGACAAATACAGACACAACCAGATTTTCCAAAGCTCTTGCTTGTCCAGGTTGGAATTGTGTGTTTGCTTGCCTTGTTTGTTGAATTGTCAATTTCAAATCACTAGTTTCAATCATTCAAATCATATCATTCACATATCAAATAGGGTAGAGAATTAGTTCACATATCAAAAAGAGTAGAGAATCATTCATATCAAATAGAGTAGAAAATCATTCATTTCAATAGAATTAGTCAAATCACAAGTAGATCAAGTCATTAGTAAGCTTGCCTCTTTAACATTACAAGGGAAGTTGTGAGGAACAATAGCCCCTTTCAGGGTCATGATTTTTTCTTCACCTCTGAGGTAGGGTTTGAAGGGTTTTGATTAGATTAGGTTATTTGTTTTAGATTAGATTCATACATTTGCACAAGTAACCGATCTACATCTGGATGATTACTTGTCTTTAGTTTATTTATTAAATTAGAACACATTGCTTAAAAATTAGAAAAGAACAAAAATATTTCCTTTGATAGATTAGTTTTAATTTTATTTCATTGATCCAAAATATTATGAAAACTCTAAAAACATAGATTAGATTTCATTTAGTAATTAGTTTCTTATCAAAAATCATTTATTTCATTCTATATGACCATCAACGGTCCACAACAGGAAAATACATACAGTTGTGATCCCTTTGTCCCACAACCCAATGAAGCCAGAATTGATAATTGATATTGATACCAGTTTACATTTGACAGTCTTACGCACACCTGCAACTTTTTGCTGAGAAAATAGAACAACTCAATACACTAAATATCACTGCTAATCAAGCCTACGACTATTGGACTACTCCTAGCAATATGGATTTGATTATGCGCATGACCATATTCAAGGGCCATAGCCTCCATGAGTCTTTGGTTGTGATCCTCAGGTACCACAACCCAACGTGCCTGCTAGTCAGTTAGACATTGACACTAGTTTGCGTACATTAGTATTCAGATCTTCACCACTTCCACCAGATATTATTGCACAACTTTCCTTACTGAACATAACAATTGATCAGGCTAAGACTTTCTAGACCATACCGGAAAATCACCCATAAATACTTGTGGCTCCATTGTTCCTCTCGTTCTTACTTCCATGACCTTGTCTGGAAATCTATACGAGGTGCCCGTAGGTCATTTTCATCGTGTGTTCAACAACCAACAAAAATAATCTCGTTTGAGATCAACATTTATTGGAGTCTACAATTGGCTATTATTTCAGACTGAGCCATCACACCACTTCAAGTTAGGAGAGAATTATTTTCCTTAGACTCACAGATCCCGACATTACGTGTTAAAGATATAAGATTGCCCAATTATCTCGATCCCCATCACCACACTCATATTCACACTCATTCTACACTAGTTGTCTCAGTACGACCTCAAGAGGTTGGGTGCAAAGAAGGTCACGTGTTGATTTTTTATCATACAAATTGGTGAGCCTGACGTGAAGAGCTAGCCTGTAAACATTTCCACTTTCTTCGTCCATCCTTTATTCTACGGGTATTCTTATACCCCCAAATATGTCAGGATACGACGAGTACTAGTCGGCCCATCCTGGGTTTTGACATGTACCACTAATAATCAAGTATACCACAACAATCACCTTCACTTTCAACATGGGTGGGAAAACCGCTCATCAGCTCAAAACCCTCTACTTTAGGGAACCAATGTTGGTTCCTCTGTACGTATTGAGGAACTTGACCAGGTCACTCAGACCTATCCTCACAAATAATCAAGTTCCTAACAACATGACTTTCACTGGTGAAGCAAGTTCATCTCCTCGGGTATTGTTTCGACATCCCATTAGCATGCAATCAGATCAACTCCTGCATCTAGATGAGGAATATTTAGCATGATATGCTAGGAGTGAACAATCACTTCTAGAACATGAACCAAACTTTCGATAGGTTACAAGGACAAGGTGATTTCCTACTACCAAACAATAACACCACCCCTCAACCAACCAAAAATATTACCAATGAGGGGTGGCAACATAGTGAACAATTCATAGCAGGATACCATACTCCTCAATAACCTCCGATCGATTCAACAAAGAGTACCTAAGCAAAGCACTGCCCCGTCAATGGGCGATGTCATTTTAGCTTTGGTAGACAAAGTTAAGGAGCTAGAGCTTTGCCCAAAATACTCAGAATTCATATGCAGGGCAAGCATGAACTTCTCCCTACCTAGAATTATGGACAAATACCTATTACACAAAATCCTCTAGTTTATATGAATACTCAAAACCCTAGAGATCTGTTTACAGGGACGGGCACCTTGGGTATGCCCCCCAAGCCACGTATGGATATCTGCAACAAGCACTAATGAGAAGTGCATTCTCAAACACCATACCAGTCCAGAAATACAATGTTCCCTGGCTTTGTGCCTTTGATTCCATATCAAGGTAATCAACCCCCTATGTGCACATGTATTCTAAATCTCCGCAGGGGGACATGTATACCTACCCGGGTCCATATGGACAACTCACAGGGGATGCCATATGCCCAAAAAATGTCTATGCTGTCCCATTTCAGCAACCGATGCATCCCCCACCTCCCCAACAAGGATCTTCAATGGTGGAAACATACGCAATGGGGACCTATTCTAAATATCTCAAGGAACCCCTAGACTTCTCCATTTGGACAGTCATGCTCCTGAGACCCTTTCCTGATCTTCCAAAATTCAAAGGGGAGGGCTGATCCTAATGCCCACATCAAGGCTTATGCAATGGACCATTCGAGAGCTTCTCCCATGGGAAATAGTCGTTGTGAAAATTTTCCCTAAGATGCTAGAAGGTATTGCTCTCAACTAGTACTATAGGATACCAAAGGCTTCAATACACTCGTTTAAACAACTCGTATTAGAATGTATTAAAGATCTTTTTATATGAACAAGATTTTGAAAACAAGGAAACAAGGTAATTCCTTCATATCAAGCAAGAACACAATGAGTCTGCAACCCACTTTATTCAAAGGTGGTGATAAGTTCTCTCCTCCTTCCGTAAGTGCTCCAAATATGGATCAAATGAGAACTTTTTGATTTGTTCCTTCCACTCTCTCAACAGAGACACAAAAGAAGAGGTTCAAAATTTTCTGCTAAGGATCTATAAAGAGGTACTATAGGAGTGCTCTTTGGATTTGACCAAGCAGCCATTGACAGTGGTCCTAAGAATTATGGACCAAATCAGAAGGTTAGTCACCTCCCAGTCAAAATAATCTCAATTACTCTAACAACAAAAACAATAATTAAGGACCAAAGATACTCAATAAAAATATTGGAGCCATGAATGGATGGAGTGATTGACCAACCTAAAAAGCCTAACTTTGTTAAGTTTACCAATACATCTGCTTATAAATAACAACAATAATAATGTCAATAATCAAATGAAACAAATAACTTTCTCACCCTCGATTCAATGCTGTGGATTTTAATCATCCTAACAAAAAAAAAAACCTTAGCAATAGAGACAAACATGCTGACACCAAGGCCCTAGTTAATACACAAAGCGTAGGTATCCCAACCAATTCCAAAACCAAGGGAAAAGTTTCCTGAATTTTAATTATAACAACCAAGTAGCCAAACAATAACCATAGTTTTAGTACCACAACAAGGTACAAACCAAAGGTCTTGATATTACAATCATGACTTATACTACGTAGTTTCCATAGGGTTCGCAGGTATGACGTAAGAATGTGCCGCAATTGTAACTAAGTTTTTACAGTGTTTTCTAAAGGATCAAAGAGACTTATTTGTTGACATATTTTTGGGAAACCCAACAACACCCACTCAAAACCCCTACATGGGACTAGTATATCTACATAGAACACACCATCTAGGGATCTTTAATGACCCTCTCCCCACGCATCCAAAGGATGGTAGATTAGATACCAACTAGTTTGAATAAAGGTATTGTAATAGGTAGCCATGATCATGAATCCTAAAATTCATTAAACCCATTGGTGGCACCTCCTTTGGATGGTTTCCAACAAACAAAAATTGTAGGGTTGTTAGAGTTAGACACTAAACCACAAATTAACACTGCCACTAGAACTAGGGACTATTCTTTGTAGCCTATGATGATCTACCCAACCACATCATATGACATCTGTGATATGCTAAATAGACCAGTAGGAACTTATGACTTGATCAACGAACCTAACTAAGACATTCTCACACATTTCCTTCTTGGATCTGTTAAAGAATTCCCCTGCTCATAAGGTCGCTCTACTCGAAGCATTGGGTCTTGGTCATTTGGCTAATGTCACCCCTCCTCTAGAAGCACAAATAAACCACGTGGAATTTGATGTTTATCCTCCAGGATAGCCTGGAAAGAGATGTTGGATTTGTGTTTGATATCAACAAGATGCATCAAAGACGCTGAAATAGTTTGTAGAGGTGATCCGAGTGTTGTTTTTACAAGCATCTGATGATTTATTCAACAACTAATCCTTAAAGTGTGCGATGATTGATGACGTTGAGGGGAAGTAGTCGGATGATGGTGTGGAATTCAACATAGTCACCTTCCCTTTCCTTCAAAAATTAGGGTACATAAAGACTAATTCCTCTTTAATACATGAAACACATTGAGGGTCTACGATAGCCTCAAAGCAACGTCAATCAGAACTATAGTGTTTTCGGTCACCCTTGGACCTAAGACCGTACTGACTGAATTTTATATTATATATCAGGAAACCAACTATAATATGATCCTTGGTCATCCTTGGATTCATCACATGAAGGTGATTCCCTCCACTCTGTTTCAGGAAGTTAGGTTCCTGCATTTAGGGAAGGTTTTTGTGGTGCAGGGTGATCCAAAACCCTTTGACATACACTTAGCCAATTTGAAAAAGAGGCCAGGAGTCCACTCTAAGTTTGAGCTTCCCAAAAATCATTTAAATAAAATAACAAAATTAGTACTAGAGGAAAATATGGTTCCTATAACAAAATTAGAAGTCATGGGTTTGATTGAAGGCATTCTGATTGTCAAAGATGAAACTATCATCGTAGAGACAATATCGTTAGGGACTATGGAAAATATTGTCTAACTATTGGAAAAATATTTACCAATTCTTCTTCCTTTCAATTCTATGGGCATGGGACATACCCTAGGACTTGAGTTCTCTCCTAAGTAAATGAGGTTTGTATGGTTGAGGTAACCGAGGTGAAGGAGAAAGATTCAAAAGATGATCTAACTTCCATTTTTCCAAGTAAATGTTGGACTCTCCATTTTGATGGAGCCAAGTGTCATTTTGGCGTCAGGGTAGGCGTGATCCTTACTTTTCTTGAAGGAAGGATTCTACCTTTTTCCTTCAAGTTAAATTTTGAATGCACAAATAATGGGGTTGAATACGAAGCCCTTCTACTGGGGTATCATTGTAGCTAAAAGAATCAGTGCTCTTAATATCAGAGTGTTGGGTAATTCACAATTGGTTGCGAATCAAATATCTGAAGTGTATAAGACTAGAGCTGAACACTTGCAACTTTACAAAATGGTAGTGCTGAATTTAATGAAGAGGTTTAACTTCATGTTGATCGAGGCAATTCCATGAGACCAGAATCTCCTCGCGGACTCAATTGCAACATCCACTTCTCACTTTACCCCAAGCAGCGAGTTAGAAGATTCAAGCTTCACGATCTCAGTTCATGCAGAACCTTGGTCTGTAAGACACCAGTAACTCCAATGTTGACATACGTAGAGACTCAGAGCAAGACTGTCATTACAGATCGTGCTGAGATTGACGAAGTAATTCTAGAATATCTAAATTCTCTCGCACAACTACATCTTACACATCATGAGGTTAATCTTTCTCTAATTCCACACTCTTCTTCCTATTTTGGAAATCTCATGATAGAGACTTCCCCTGAGAGGGAACTTGAAATTTGTAAGGTAGCAGAAGAGAGGGATTTAGAGTTACCTCCGGCCCTACCTGAGTTTGAGGAGGGCAATGCCTCCTTAATTGAGGGAACAATTGATATAAATATTGGGACCAAGGAAGAACCAAATATTTTGAAGCTAGGGTCCTCTTTAACCCCCGAGGAAGTTGAAATACATACCCACATCCTCAAGGAACACCAAAAAGCCTTTGCATTTAGTTACAAAAAATGACAAGGATTGTACCACACATTGTGATGCACAATATCGTTACCAAACTATATGCAAATCCGATTAAGCAAAAGTCTAGGCCCATGAAGCCAAAAGTGGCCCTCATGGTAAAAGAATAAGTGATGAAACTCCTCTAGGTGTGATTCATCAATCCAATTGATTACTCTCAATGGGTATCTAACATATTCCCCATTCTCAAGAAAAATGGAAAGATTCGCATTTGTATAGATTTTTGGGTTATAAATAAGGCTTGTCCCAAGGATGATTTCCCATTACCATCCATCGATGTTATCGTTGACACAACAACTAGTTTCAAGTTGTCGTCTCTTATGGATGGATTCTCTAAGTATAATCAGATCAGAATATCTGAAGAGGATCAGGCCAAAACCATGTTTATAACTCCTTGGGGAACTTACTGTTATACAATCATGTCATTCAGGCTTAAGAACGCTGGAGTTACGTACCAAAGAGTGATGAATTATATATTCCATGACATTATTAATAAGATTGTGGAATCTTACATGGATGACCTTTTGGCTAAGGCCAAGAAGTGTTGTGATCACCCAGAAGTTATTTGTGTCATTCTTTCTCGCTTAATTGAGTAAGGTGTCACATTGAATCCAAAAAAATGTGTATTCGGTGTAACAAGAGGCAAGCTTCTAGGTTATATTATATCTTCATGAGGGATTGATGTCGACCCAACCAAAATCCAGGCTGTGCTAAAGATGGTTCCACCATCAGACAAGTTTGGTATCAGATCTTTTCTTGGGAAACTCGGTGTAATCCAAAGGTTTATCCTTGACTTGACCTTTGCTATTCACCCCATCAACAATTTGTTGAAAAAGAATTATAACATTGATTAGATAGAAGAATGCAATGAGGCCTTCAAGGTAATTAAATGATTCTCATTATCCCCTCCCATGCTAATGCCGCCTAGATTAGATCACCCTTTGATATTGTATTCACAAGCTAATGATGTTTCGCTAGCCTGCATGTTGGCTGATCCATAGGGATCCAAAATGAATCTACTTCATTAGATCAGTCATCACGAAGAAGGAAAATAAATACACAGAGGTTTTTTCTCTTTAGTAACAAGACCACCGCTTTGTGTAGAGAGGAGGTTACAGAACCGCTGCCCAACCAGGGCAGTGGTCCTACGACTGTCAGTTTGCATTAGGTAGCATTCCCGGCTCTTTCAGACAGAAAAAAAAAATATGAAATGAACATCCACAAAATTTGAAAGGTTGTCTGTGTCTCTTCTCCTCCATGACCTTTCCCATTCTCCAGTGCACAAGAGGACATGAGAAAGGCTATAAATACATGTTTGTAGAAGAGAACAAGATCATCGAAGCATGAAAGCAAGTGAGCAAGAAATTCTTAGTGTTGGAATTGTGTTTTGTAGAAGAAAGGAGTGTTGAGACATAGCAAACAAGTAATTGGGAGGAAGTGTGAGATATTATCTACTTCTCTTTCATACTTATTGTGATTTCTGTACTTTTATTGTTTGAATTGGCCAATAAAAGTGGGAAGAAAGAGAAATTTCCCTTCTTGATTGGTTTTTCCTCCTCTGGAGGTTTCCAGGATAAAACTTATTGGTGTTTGTGAGTTTATATTATTTCCTTCCCTACAAATGTTGATTCTAAGCACAAGAAAAATTCATTCACTAGTTATCTTTGTCGTTTTCTAATAGAAAGTAGAACATCAACATTTAATTTTTGATTCTATGGATAATTCCAAACTTGAATAGTTTATAGATCATTTTGGTATCAGAGATAAAAAGTATCCAGGACTATGGTATTCATTCTTAGATTTGTATGACAATGACGAGATCTAAAGGTGAAGAGGCTTTACCTTGCAATCCAAAGATTTCTACAAAGAAGTGGAAATAAAGAATTCAGGGACAAATGGAGGAAGAGAACTTGGTCCATAGAATCGAGATGCTAGAGAACATGATGGATAGGATGTTTACAAGGAAAGAAGAACTTGCTGATTTAAAGAAGACAACTTATGTCAAGAAAGACTCCATGGACTTAGTGGTTTGAGGCTTAGCTAAAAATTTTGGCATAGGGAGGAGCCACTGTGAGGAAAATTATGGGGAAGAGCATGGAGAAGAGACTTAGAACGCAAGAGAAAAGGTAAAATTTGTTCATACTCCTTTTAAAGTTGAGACGAAAGTTCAGATTAAAAGCTTTGAAGGACAAGTAGATGCAGAGTTGCTTGATAAATGGTTAAAATAGTTAGACATCTACTTTAGCATCCATAATGTCATTGAGGCACAGAGGATCACCTTTGCACGTCTCAAAATTGAGGGGTACACTCTGGTTTGGTGGGAAATCCATCTAACCAGTTGTGAAAAGAAGAAACATCCTATTGTGAAAACTTGGCAATAATTTAAAGAATTAATTAGAGCTAACTTCTATCCTATTGGCCACAAGATTGACCAAATGATTAAATGGCAATATTTTAGACGAGGTAGTGGTCAAAGTGTGCAGGACTATACTGTGGAATTTTGGAGGCAGGCCGTGTTGCTAAACATGGACTTAGAGGATGAGGATATTCTGACTAAGTACTTGGGAGGACTTCACACTCACCTTCGAAGAAAATTTATCTCCAAAAATCCCAAATATCTCAAAGAAGCGTTTGTGCAGGCATACTACATAGATGATGAAAAGAAGCAAGGAGAAGCAGAGCCAAGGGAAAAGCAGTCAACAAATCAATAGAAAAAAGAGTATGGGTAAACAAGTAACAAGGGTAAGTGGAAAGGGAAAGGTAAACAAGCTGTCACTACTTTAAATACTTGAAAAGATCCCAATAATTTTTGCAAGTACTGTGATATAAATGGTTATATTGATGTTACATGTTGGAAGTTGCATCTGGAGTTACATCCGAAGAACCGAACCAAGGACTCAAAGAAGTCCATGATAGCTATAAAAACAGAAGGGGAGGTGGAAATCGACGATGAATCTAGTGTAGATGAAAGGCTTGGATGTTATTTACAAATGTACAATTGTCTACTCTGATGAGGAAATTTGATATCATGAAAGTGTTTTAATGCAAAAGTAGATCATCAATACAAAAGAACAGAAAAACTAAGGGAGGGAAAGTTAGAATATAACAGCATCTTGGGAAATATAGATAACAAAATAGTTCCTTATAAATGCTGAGCAAATGTGATATATATAGAACAAAATCATTCATATTTAAACAATCAGATATAATTTCATAGACACAAAGTTCTAGAAATAACATCCATAAGAACACAAAGTTTCTTAATGCAATAGATAATGATTCACAAACTTTCAGACATACGAGGGAGAATAAAATAATGCAGATGGAAACAAGAAGGGAAATCTTATGTATTGATAGCTTTAGGTTCTTTTACACTTTAAAAAATTATTAGAGTTCCAGCCCCTTGGAATGGCAAGGAGAGCACAATATATAGCTTACAAAGTGGTTACATTTGGTAACCGTTTCTTTTAACCAAAAGATTAACTAAGGAAATGCACAATACAAAGTCCTTAATTAAATTACAAGGAGATTGAAACTAAAAATAGAAGAAGAGAATGAAGAGCCAAAAGTAGAGACATCCGATTTTGGCTGAGGAGGGCCCATTGATTTGAGGATTGGATGCCTAAATCTTTTCAATGCTTCTGCTATCTCTATGCCTCTTAGAATTGTTGTGCTAGAAGTAGCATGTGTCCACATGCCTAGATGTTTATCCATATATTTATCAAACTCGGTATGCTCTAGATATTCTTTATTAGCCTTGACAATAGCTAAATGAAGAGAAAAAATGTCTTTCTTCTTCTCCTTAGTAAATGACTCTTCTTTGAATAGATCACCCTTGACAAAGGTTCTAAATTGAGCCTTGATTTCTTGAAGAGAGAGAGAAACACCTGTAGTTTAATTCTGAAGATGGTAGTGGGTATATTTAAAGGTAGATAAAACACAAGTTTTAAAGGACTCCCCTTTTTGCCACACATTCCTCAATTCTCCCAATGCTTCCTCTAGAACCTTTATCTTCCACTCAATGTTGAAGATCCATGTCCCTGACAAGTTATTCTTGGCATCATCAAACACATTGTTGGCCAACAAGATATTCTCATCGGTTTGGCCCATTAGATGGAGGTTTGCAATACATCCACTCCAGACCTTCATCTCCTTGTCCATGGCTTTGATTGAGGAAGTGAGTTTCTGATTCAAATTGATCACCTTCTTATTGGTTTTGAAGGCTTCCTCAATGAAATTCAAGCCTGCTATAGTCATATCATCCACCATGGCTTCCACAGCCTTCCCATAAGTTGAATACTTGTGTATGTCTTTTATGTTTTGAACTTCATCTTGACTGAGAACCATGGGAGGTGGAAGAGCGGCTAATGGGGCTGGATCCAAAACTTTATCTTTGGCCAACAATGATCTGATAAAATTGGAAAGAACTTGATTCTGTTCTTCTAACTACTCCATGGTCTGTTTTCCTTTCTCCACCCATTCAATAACCTTAGTGACAGTTTCCCTAAGTTTATAAACCTCACTCTCAAGTGTAGATTCTCCTAGTGGAATTCCGGAAAGCTCCAAGTTAGAGATCAAAATATCCTTCTCCTCTTTATCCACCCTAGGTCTGGAAACCTCTATAAACTGCGAGCCTTGAGCATTAGATACCAACCTTGAAGTAGTCTTTGCTTTCTTTGCTGGAGGAGGAGGGGTAGTACTAAGTAGAGTTGCCACAACATCAAAATTAGGCCATGTTAATCAGGAAGAAGACTTTCTTTTCCTACTGTCTACTAGGGGCTGCACCCAGGCAAAGGAAGAAGAAGAAATAGAGGAGTGAAGGGGTATGAGTGTAAAGAGAGCTCATGACACTCAAAGTTTGAACTACTATTTCCTCCAATAGGGAAGTGCATGGAACCTCAAGAATTTCCTCTGCAGAGGAGTCTGTTAAACTTGGAGGTTCAGTTCTTGATCCTTCCTTCTCCATCTCAGTAGTGGTTCCAGGGGTATCTTCTGGTTCTATCATCTCATCATTCTCATTCTCACTTAGAACCATAATGTTCTCTAGGACAACAGGCAATTCTGAGTCCCCAGAAGAGTCTCTTCCTCGATTGGTTCTTGCTTAACCTCTTTGACCTTCTTCTGATACATTTGAGTGGAAGAAGGAGTAGACAATTTAGGCTCTTTCATCGAGGAAGAAGGAGGAGTTTGCTCAAGTACCTCAGTACTGGGCGTATGTACTTCCTTCCTAGGTGTGGAAGTTTCTCTTGAAGAAGATCTACCCTGGCTCCTCTTGAATTCACGGACTTTTCTATCAAACCAAACCTTAGTTCTAACGATGACAGGGGAAATTAGCTCACTTAAATCATCTCTCTCCTTCACATACCAATCCAGGGTTTCTAGAGGAGTGTGCTTGATTGATATTTCATACTCAAAGGATTGCAAGCCCTCATCATCGTCCACAAGCCCTTCAGGCACCTGGTAGAGATTGAGATCTAAGATCTGTTGCAGAGACAATCTGCCAAAATGCCTCCTCCTAGCTTCAAAGCACAATCAACACAGTAATCCTTAGTGTTAGGACGGTGATGATAAGTTATTCTAATATTTTGATCAATGAATTTCTTTAAATCAAAGCAAGTCCTAGGCTTGAAAAAATGAACTATAAGAGGAGTAATAGCCCTTTCTATATTTTAGGCATCTAGAGTTGTCTTGCATGTATAATTCCCTAAGGTGATAGGGAAATGAATACCTGTAATCTTCTTGTCTCTGTAGGTTCTATGGAGCTTATCCAACTATCTACATACCTCAACTAGAGCCATTTTACCATTACAGAACATGGGAAGCTTGAGAGGTGTACTTTCAAAACAAGCCAATCTGATGTAAGAGAACTTTCTAAACTGGATGAAGAAAGCCCCATACTTGGCTATCAAAGCCATAGCCTCATCAGAAAATCTCCTAGCAGTGTCACCCTCCAAGAGTATCACAATGTACATGGTGAAGGCATCATTTACCCTTCTAAAATTATGATTATTGTCTTTGAGGGTAAATTGAGGGCAATACACATAGATGGGTTCATTCTTCTTGCCTTCAATGAAAGTGAAGCCAAACCACTCGTGAGATGTTGCCAAGGTGTACATGAGGTAGGAGGTCATATAGAATTTTTTGGTCTGCTAAACATTTGACAATTGTTCAGTCAAGTTCCCACAGATAATCTCGGCCTAATTTATGTTTTGCTTACCCTCGCAGATGAAGTTTATGAAAGGACACATCCAAAAATGGAAGTCATTGGTAGGGGGCATTCCTATAATCCGGGCGAGCAGAGTGATGAAATCTGATAGTTCCTCATTGAAATCAACCCTAAACAATGCCTTAGAGAGTTGGGACACTCCCTTCTTAGGGCACTTTAGCTATGACTTAGCTACCTGAGCCTTATATTTATCGTTGTCCTAATCAAATAGGGTTTGAGCTTGAGAAAGAGTGAGAACAATGGATTCTTCTGTCTCAGGAATGTATAGGGTAGTGGTGATGGTGGAAGCATCCAGTTTTGTAATCAACTCTCCATGCACATTAATAACCTTCTTGGTATCCGGATTGAAATGAGCCCCACAGGTGAGCACGGTGTCGGTACACTGCATAGAGATGGGAAAAGCAACAACATATGCAATTCCACTGTCATTGATCATTTAGGCCATGGGGTAAAGATTGTCACATGTTAACCTACCCCAAAAATCATCAAAATCCAAGTGTTGAACTTCACTATCCCCAATATTTGGTACAGAGGTCTCCAGGGGTGATAGATGCTCATGCCCTTGAAACTTGATCTTCATTTTTATAGTGCATAGAGCAATGAACTTCAATGAACAAATTCACGATAAAAATGCAAAGGGATACAAGAAGATGAATAAATGACTCAATTGCAAGAACACAGGCAAGAAATAACAAGCAAGCAATGTGACAAATGCATAGATAGTGGTCCCTTTAAATAACTGTTCAGGAGAGACAAGATCATAAATGCACATTAAATACACCTTACACTGACTAAAAAGGGTAAAATGTGAGAAACGTGGAAAAATTTGGCCTGGATGGTCCATTGGACATTGGGACATGTGGGACGCGAAAAACTGATTTGGCCGATGTAGGAAATTCGAGGAATATGGACCAAAAGAGCACGGGTGTCCACGGACACAGAAACGCGAAGAGCCAATTCGACCGATGTGGGGAATCAGGGAATAGGAAGCCCAGGCAAACTTGGGACAGATGGGCTGAAAATTTCTGAAAAATCCGACAGAAAAGGACTTGCGGGAAAATTGGTGAATAGGCAAATAACTGGCCTGCCGGAACTTGAGACAGATGGGACATGAAGAGCCGATTCGGCCGATGCGGGGAATCGGTGAACAGGAAGCCTGAGGGAACTTGGGACATGAGGAACAAAAAATTCTGACCGACCCGCAAGTTACTAAAATGACTCCAAAAAAATGGAATTTTACCATCTCTTTGAATTTCCAACTTTACCAAAACACTTCTTAAAGGGTTCCAACTCAAAATTTTCAAATTTTTAAACTTTCGAAAGAGGGGAATTTTGAGGGGACAACAGATGCACAACCACTAACATGGACAACCAAGAAGAGGATATGAGTAGACTATTCCAGATCAAAATCCAGATCAAGAGAACTAAGGTAAATGCTTTGGTTGATACCGGTTCTTAGTCTAACTTGATTTCTGAAGCAGTTGTAAAGAAGATTGGACTTGAGACTTACAAGCATCCACACCCTTATCCTTTGGGTTGGGTGAAGAAGGGTGTTGAAATTCAGGTAACAAGAAGATGTAAGGTCAAGTTTGGGATAAATTCCCAGTATATTGATGTTTTGGAAGCTGACGTTATTCCACTTGATGCTTTTGATGTTGTATTTGGGAGTACTTACTTGTATATTAGGGATGCTATATTTATGAGAAGGGAAAACCAATATCGATGGGTCAAGGATGGGATTAGCTATAACATCCAGGCACACTAGCATAAGACACGGGTTACTATGGTGAGTGCTAACCAAGCAAAATGACGTATTCAGGAAAATCATAATAAATTTTGTTTACTTTTGTTAAAGGATAAACAAGATGGGGTAGAAGTTTCAGAGATATATAACCAGGGAAAGCATGATTTGGATAGTATTATTCAATCTTTTCAGGAAGTATTTCAGGCTCCCAATGGGTTACCACCAAAATGGGAAGTAGAGCATGAGATTCAACTATTTCCATAATCCCCTCTACTAAACATTGGGTTGTATAGGCAATCCTTTCTTGAGAGTATTGAAGTAAAGAAACAACTTCAGGAACTACTAGACCAAGGGGTGATACATCTGAGCACCTAACCATGTGGTTCGCCTATTGTGATGGTGCCAAAGAAGGATGGTTCTTGGAGAATGTGCATCGACTACCGTGCTTTGAAAAAGATCACCATAGAGAACATATATCCACTTCCCCACATAGATGATCTCTTGGACCAAATTCAACATGCCAAATTCTTCACGAAGTTGGATCTCAAGTCAGGTTATCACCAAGTCAGAATGAAGGAGGAGGATATATGGAAGACTGCCTTCAAGACAAAACAAGGTTTGCTTGAATGGTTAGTACTTCCTTTTGGGTTATGCAATGCACCCGCTACATTTATGAGATTGATGAATGATGTATTGTGTGATTTCATAGATTCATGTGTCATTGTATATCTAGACGATATCTTGATTTTTAGTGCCATATGGGAAGAAAATATAATTCATTTATAGCAAGTCTTGCAAGTTCTCAAGGAGAAACAACTACTTTGTAATATGAAGAAATGTGAATTTTCCAAGAAGTCACTTGTCTATCTTGGGCACGTGGCTGGAGGAGGGGAGCTACGAGTGGATCCAAAGAAGGTGGAATCCATCACTAATTGGCCAACACCAATAGGAGCCAAAGAGACTAGGAGTTTTGTTGGAGCAGTACAGTACATGCAGAAGTTCATTTTGGGCTTCTCCGCGATTGCAACACCTCTACACACAGTGGCCGCAAAGAGTAAGGGTTTTGACTTAGGTAAGGAACAAGTAAAATCCTTTGAGTTATTGAAATACAAGATTAGTCATGCTCTAGTACTTTCTCTTCCTAGTTTGCAACAAAATTTTGAAGTAGAGACAAATGTCAGTGATTACGCTATGGGTGCAGTGTTTCTTTAAGGAGGTAAACCCGTATGTTATCATTCTGAAACTTTCACTTCAGCAGTTAAAGGATATTCAATATATGATAAAAAAAAAAGTATGCACTAGTTTAGGCAATTAAAAAATAGAAGCATTATTTGTTGGGTAAAGAAACTATTGTGCACACTGACCACAAACCTATCTAGTATTTGCAAGCACAGTCTAAATTGCAGCAGTCAAGGTACTACAAATGGATGGGGTTCCTTCAACAGTTCCATCTGGTGATCAAATACAAGAAGGATAGTACAAATTTGGTGATAGACATGTTGTTTAGGCCGCCCACACAGGATAAGTTTTCCTGTTTGGCCACTATCTCTCAAATCGAGCCCTTCACAAAGGAAGCTTATGGAGAGGCATATGGCTAGGACAAAGACTTTGGGGTGACATTTCAGCAGTTGCAGTCCCAAGGGATTGAAAGGATAGGGATTGAAGATTGTTATCTAGAGGACGGGTTGCTTTACCGATGGGGGAAACTTTATGTGCCTAAAGAAGAAAGACTTCTATTGATGAGGGAAGCATATATCTCGAAAGTAGAGGGACATTTCAGTGTTGGTAAGACCCTAGCCCACTTTCAAAGGTATGTGTATTGGCCCAATATGTAAGAAGAAGTATCAAAATTTATATGTAGATGTAAACTTTGTTGTACTAGCAAGCCTAAGACTAGGAAGGAGGGTTTGTATATGCCTTTGCCAATACCTACTCGTCTATGGGAGGACATTTCTATGGATTTTGTAGAAGGATTACCTATGTCTAAACATGGCCATGAATATATCTATGTTGTTGTTGTTGTTAGATTCAGTAAGATGTGTATTCTTGTGGCATGTAAAAAGATAATAAAATCACATGAGGCAACAAATATTTTCTTTGATAATGTATGGGTGCATTTTGGTTTGCCAAAGTCTATTGTTTCTGACAGAGATTTTAGGTTCTTGGGGAAGTTTTGGACTACTTTGTGGGACAATATGGATACCAGGTTACAAAGGAGCACAACTTTCCATCCATAGATAGATGGACAGAAAAAGGTGGTGAACAAGACTTTGGTACAATTGATTAGAGGGTATAACAACAAATACCCAAGGACTTGGGATGAGTCCTTAGCCTACATACAACATTCCTATAACCAAGCAGTACACACATCCACTATGAAGTCACCATTTGAAGCATGTTTGGGATATCTACCTACAAATCCACTGTACATAATAGTTGGGTAGCAGGATGAGGAGGAGACATGAGACACAGTGGTGACTAGAGCAAACAAATTCATTGAGAGGATTTGACAAATCCATCTAAAAGTTAAAGAACAACTAGAGAAATATCAAGCCATGTACAAAACTAGGCACAATCAACATAGGAGGGAACATAAGCTTTATGTTGGAGATAGAGTTTGACTTTACTTGAGCAAGGAGAGACTACAAGGTCAAGCACGAAAGCTCAAGCCACTACATTATGGGCCCTTCACCATATTGGAGCAGGTTGGAGAAAATGCCTTTCGACTTGATTTACCATCATTTATGAGGATGTAATCTGTAGTAAACTATGAGAACTTGCACCTATATGAGCCATTCATGCTAGATGAAGATGAAGGACTACAATTGCTACCTTCCATTGAGGATTGCATCTTGGACTCACGAGGTGAATTGGAGGAGGATGTAGTGCTGTAGTAGAAGGTTAGAGAGACTAGGAGAGGTCCGTAACAGTCTTGGCAGATTGGACTAAAAGGAAAGACACCAAGGTAGGGTTGGTGGTAATCCAAGGAGTAAGTGAGGGAATTATTTCCTCTCTACTCCCCGCTAAGATTTTGCGTGACCAAAAGCCTCCTAAGCAGGGGAGGTGTGGTCCATAGGGATCCAAAATGAATCTACTTCATCAGATTAGTCAGCACGAAGAAGGAAAATAAATACATGGAGGTTCTATCTTTTTAGTAACAGGACCGACGCTCTGTGTAGAGCGGCAGTTACAGAACTACCGGTCTGCATTGGGTGGTGGTCTTGGCTCTTTCGGATAGAAAACAAAAATATGAAATGAACATCCACAAAAATTGAAAGGTTGTTCATGTCTCTTCTCCTCCATGACCTTTCCCATTATCCAGTGCATGAGAGGACATGAAAAAGGCTATACATACATGTTTGTAGAAGAGAACAAGATCATCAAAGCATGAAAACAAGTGAGCAAGAAGTTCTTAGTGCTAGAATTATGTTTTGTAGAAGAAAGGAGTGTTGAGATAGAGCAAACAAGTAATTGGGAGGAAGTGCGAGATATTATCTACTTCTCTTTCATACTTATTGTAATTTTTGTACTTTTATTGCTTGAATTGGCCAATAAAAGTAGGATAAAACTTATTGGTGTTTGTGAGTTTATATTCTTTCTTTTCCTGCAATTGTTGATTCTAAGCACAAGCAAAATTCATTCACTAGCCATCTTTG
The DNA here is from genome assembly GCA_019776745.2 of Taxus chinensis. Classification (NCBI taxonomy): domain Eukaryota; kingdom Viridiplantae; phylum Streptophyta; class Pinopsida; order Cupressales; family Taxaceae; genus Taxus; species Taxus chinensis. The sequence goes on from CM034152.1 coordinate 784,321,522, forward strand.
CCATTTTCTAATAGAAAGTAGAACGTCAACGTTTAATTTGTGATTCTGTGGATAGTACCAAAGTTGAAGAGTTTACAGATCATTGGCTCAAGGGGATGAAGATAAACGAGAGCGTGTAATTTATTTCATTAGTCAGACGTTGCTTGATTATGAGACACACTACACCTAGGCAGAGAAATAATGCCTTGTCATAGTCTTTGCAACAAAGCACTTAAGGAATTATATGTTGAATCAATAATCAAGGGTTATTGTTAAGTCAGATCACTTGTGGACATTCCTCACACAAGGATCCTTGTCTAAGAAGGTTGGGCACTTCATAACTCTGATGGGTGAATTTGAGTTAATGTTTGTTAATCAAAAATCGGTCAAAGGAGAAATCATTATGGATTGGTTAGCTGATAATCCGTTAGATGGAGATGATTTGGTAGATCTAGACTTCCCCGATGAGTGTGTGTACTTCGTTGAGACTAGGCCCCCCATTTCTGTGTCCATGGTATACCGACATCATTAATTTTATAGTGGACCATACGTATCCAGAAGGAGCAACATCGCAACAAAGAAGGTGGTTACACGTCATTGCCACTAAGTACGTTATTTTTGGAACAAGTGCTCTATGGATGTGCATATTGCTGCATTTATTATGTCATGCAGTATTCTAGATGTAACTCACGAAGATGTATCTGTGCATCTCTTTCTCGAGACCTTATAAGGGCCTACATCAGAATGGTTCCAACATTTACCATCCGGATCCATCACCAGTTGGGCCACATTACGAGCTACGTTTGAAGACAGGTATAAGCCTTCAGAAGACGTGCTTTACGTTACTATCAAAGATCACTCACTTGAAGAAAGAAGCCAATGAAACTATGTGCGATTTTATCACCTGCTTCAACTCATTGATCAAATGTGTGTCACCTGCCATGTTGCCAACCCTAGAGAATCAAAAGTGTTTCTTTGTGAACGCCATGAGTTCAAGAGTAAGTTTCTTACTTTTACAAGAACAAATCACCACCTTGGTCCTCGCTAAAGCTGCGGCCATTCAGATAGAGGATAACCTACTTATATCTGGCGAGTTAAAACGAGAGCTGTCCAAATCAAAGGCTTCGACTCCTTCTCAAGCTACCTCATCAAATCCGACATTCCAGAAGATGGCAAACGACTTGTTCGCATTAAAGAAGCAATTAGCTCAAGCTTCGTCTAACACTCCTTACCAGGATATCCCACGGAGGAACTTCACTCCCAACAACGCCCCTCAAAGGCTGCATTTACCCACTGCTGCTCTAAGGTTAGAACTTGAGGCCCCTCTGATTAATGCCTTGGTCAAGATCAAAGAAGCTGAGCAAATTTACAAAGAACCTTTGTTGCAAGGCGAAGATGATCAAGATGTCAGAGAACCGACTGACGACTCTACAATCGAGTATATGGAATTTGAAGATGAGGAATCTTATGAAGAGGAAGGTACCCAAGGGTATGCAAGTGGACAGTCATATGTTGTTTTCACGTACTCACAAGGAAAAGAAGCAGAAGTTGCTGCTAAGATACAAAAGGAAAAGGCCGTATTAAATACGCCTCCAACCATTGCTAAAAGAGGTAACCCCCTTCTTGCTCAACCTCCTATCAAGCCTTTTGTGAAGAAATATTTTCCTCCTGTTTCTCCTCCAAATCAACCTCCCTCAAGTTCCATAAAGACCAGTGCTACTCCTCTACCATCTCGAAATGAAGGACTTATTCCTTCATCAGCGTAACCCTTGGTCACATTCGATATAATTAACCATGCCAAAAGGACCAAGATCCAAATGTTTGAAGCTAAGTACCTTTAGTCTAACCCTGAGTAGCTTGTTAGATTAACCAAGTATATTAAAATTCAAGCTATCATCTCTCACCCTGTTTCTCCAAAAGGAATTCTTTCCACTCCTCCTGCGTCCCGCATAAATGTTGCCTCAACGTCCACGTCAGGTAAAATTGAACCTTTTTACCTTTCTCTCTTGATTAATGGTCACAGGTTAAGCAATTGCATAATTGATTCTGGAGAATCTGGCAACGTCATGCCAGCAAAGGTCGCCCATGCTTTGGGCCTCACACTCACTAAACCTTTTGGCAGGTGTTACTCCATGGAAACCAAGCAAGTACCATTAATAGGTCAGATCAAGGATGCACAGTTCGCATTCACAACATTTCCAGAGAAAATAGTTAAAATGACTATTCTCATAGCTGATATTCTAGCCACCTACAGGATATTATTATGGAGGAGTTTTTACAGAAAATTTGGTGGAGAAATCCACATGGACTGGTGAAAAGCCAGAATCCCTGTTAAAGGGGTAATGTAGACGTTGGAGCCTGAGTCACAAAAGAAATATCTGGTCACTAACTCTGACAACCCTAAGGCCCAGATTCTCTTTGAATCATCAGGGATGGGGAATTACTTCTTATCCACCGACTCCGATAAAATGGAGGTTCTTGTCCAGGAGAAGGACCTCAACAAGATATGGACACTACAGTTAGATGGAAGTTGTGCAACAAGTGGGTACGATGCTAGGGCCGTTCTGATATCTCCTGAAGAGGAGATTTTCCCTCTTTCCTTCAAATTGTAGTTTTTCAATACAAACAACAATTTCGAGTACGAATCTTTGCTACTTGGTATGCAAGCTACAAAGGAAAGGGGAATCAAGAATTTGAAAGTACAAGGTGATGCTGAGCTAATTGTCAATCAAGTGAAAGACATATACCAAGTGAAGAACAACAGGCTCATACACTACCGTAACGTAGTATGGGATAACATCGAGGAGTTTGACGCTTTCTCAATCAAAGCAGTTCTGCGAGCTCCGAACGACATGGCTGATTCTTTAGCTGTCTTGGCCTCTCTCATGCTCCCTCATCCAGGGTTAAAAACATACACATATACCATTGAGGTAGTTTTCCGCCCAAGTGTGCCAGATAATTCACAACACTGGCAGGTATTCAACGATGATAATCAGCTTATCGCTTTCCTGGAGAAATTTGAAAATTTCAAAGAGCTCCATTTTGATGGATCGACTTCTGCATGTCGTGAGTCTCTCACGGGCCAAGTGTAGTTATCGACAGAAGATCAAGGCATATGTCAACTCAAGGGAAATAAGATCGCAAAAGGTTTAGTTTCCCTAGAATGATTATTTGATAAGCATGACCATTTTATCAAGAAGAGGCGAAAGGATGATCCCAACTCTTATCCAAAAACCGAATCTGTCAATTTGGGCACTACAGAACATCCTCAGTCTGTGAACATCAGGAAGTGTTGTGCACCTGAAGCAAAGAATTTTTTTGTCAAATTGCTGAAAAGATATATGGATGTATTGGCATGGTCTTATGCTGATCTGAAGTCATTTAAGCCTAAGGACATTCAGCATGACATACCACTCAAAGACGACGTTAAGCCTTTTCATTAAAAGCAAAGGCATTACAATCCTAAAATCTCAGGTACTATCTAGGCTGAAATTTAGAAGATGTTAGATGCGAGAATTATTTTCCCCATTCATCACAGTACCTGGGTTGCTAATATTGTACCTCTGTGGAAGAAGAATGGTGAAATACGCATATGTGTAGACTTTCGCAACCTAAACCAGGCATCCTTAAAGGACAATTATCCACTACCCATAATGGATCAAGTTCTACAGAAAATAACTGGTTCAGAAATGCTATCCATGCTTGATGGTTTTTCGGGTTATAATCAGATTGAGGTCACGCCTGAAGACCAATTCAAAATAGCATTCACCACTCCATGGGGCACCTTTTCCTACAACAGGATGTCGTTCGGTTTATCCAATGCTGGTGCCACCTTTCAATGTGCGATGGACTTCACGTTTAAAGGTAAGATGGGAAAGGTCATCATAGTATACCTAGATGACTTAATCATGTTCTCTAAGACATGAAGTGATCACTGTGATCATCTGGAGCAAGTCTGGATTAGATGCCAAGAACACGAAATTTCTCTAAACCCTAAGAAGTTAGTTTTTGGGGTCACCGAAGGAAAATTGCTAGGACACGTCATCAACAAAGAAGGCACAAAGATAGATGTTGAAAAATTTAGGGCTATTCAGAGCCTTACCTTGCCCACAAGCAAGACCGACGTTCACTCTTTCTTTGGAAAGGTAAATTTTCTCAGGTCCTTTGTTCCCGATTTTGCTGAGAAGACTCGTCATATATCCAATATGATGAAAGGGTCGCAAATGTTCCGATGGAGTGAAGAAGGCAAGATGTCATTCGAGGATATAAAAGCCTCTGTTGCTCATGCACCTGTCCTGGTATGTCCGGACTTCTCCAAGGATTTCATTATGTATAGTTATGCGTTCGCACATACTGTATCAGCTATCTTAATGCAAAAGAATTCTGAGGATGTTGAATCCCCAATCACTTTCATGAGCTCTCCTCTCGAGCCTCATGAACTAAATATGTCACAACTAGAAAAGCATGCCTTTGTCGTAGTAAAAGCAGTCAAGAAATTCCGCTACTACAAATTGAATTCTCATACAGTAGTGCTGGTTCCAAACATGACATTTAAGTCGATCCTGACTCAATAGGAGTTAGGGAGCCTACGAGGGAATTGGATCGTAAAGGTCCAAGAATATGATCTAGACATCAAACCAACCAAGTTGGTAAGAGGGAATGGCTTATGTTAGCTTATGGCTGAAAATAAAAACCCAGAGGCACCTAAGGAGCAAGCTGCTCGTGTTGATAAAGAACAGAGTGAACTGGAGAAAGTGGATTCTTTACCCATGGTTCTGTTCATCGCGACCAACAACAAATGGTATTCAAACATCGATTTCTTTCTCACTTATGGTGAGTGTCCAGGCCACCTAACCACAAAAGAAAAGTAGATGGTGAAGCTCAGGGTGGCAAGGTATGTCATTTGGGATGACGGGTTGTACAAGCACGAAATTGATGGCATCTTTCTACAATGTGTTGACAAGCCACAATAGGTAATATTACTAGAAATCTTTCATGACTCAGCTTGCGGTGGTAATTTCTCCTCTTCCGTCACAACACATAAGATCATTCGGGCCAGGTACTACTGGCCAATGCTATTTTAGGATGCAGCCACCTGGGTAGTGAAATGTGAACTCTACCAACAGTTTGTTGGCAAACCAAAGTTGGCTTTGTTTCCCCTCAGGCCTGTCATTATTGACGAACCATTCAGGCAATGGGGAATCAAATTTATTGGAGCACTCCATCCCCAATTGAGTGTCGGACATAGTTATGTCCTAACAACAATAGATTACTTCACTAAATGGGTGGAGGCCATACCTGTCAAACATGCCACTTCTGAAGTTGTTTGCAACTTCATCAAGGAAAATATCATCGTGAGATTTGGCGTTCCACAAAAAATTGTTACTGACAACGCTTCTAACTTCTCTTCACAAGAAGTTATTGGTTTTTGCTACGGATACGGAATAACTTTGGTTCATGCTTCTAATTACTATCCTCAGGGAAATGGTCAAGAAAATATTAGCAACAAGAACCTGGTAAACATCATACGGAAGCTAGTTGATGAAAACCAGCGGTCCTGGCACAAGTCATTATATGGTGTTTTATGGGCGGATCGTATCACTCCAAAGAGATCTCTTGGCATGTCACCTTTTTAGGTATTGTATGGGACTAATGTTGAAGTCCCTATCTCCGCGGAACTTCCTGCTCTATGCTTGGCATGAGCTATCGAAGATGAAACTTTTCAAAGTTCTCTGGAAAAGAGAATTATGTACCTGATGGAACTTGAAGAGAAACAAGTAAACGTGGTCAATAAGATCACCGAACATCATAATCAAGTCAAGAGGTTGTTCGACAAGAAAGCCAAGCATATAGATTTCTAGGTAGGGGATCTTGTCTTTTTGTGGGACAAACGAAAAGAACCAAAAGGTATGCATGGAAAGTTTGACTCTTTATGGAGAAGGCCATACAAAATCAAGCAGCTCAATGGAGAGAATAGTTTCTATCTCTCATATCTAGATGAAACTGAGCTCCCGCTTCCCTATAACGGGAAACATCTGCAGCTCTTCAGGAAGTAGAGTTTGCTCTTATCTTTGTACAAATTGCTTTTGTTGTGTGTTTGCTTTTTGTTTGTTGTGTGTTTCCTTCCTTTATTTTTGGTTGCCCTTGTTTTTGAATCTTTGTAAGCCAATGGATAGGCATCTGAGTCTGGGATTCTCTACCCTTAAGTTTCACTCAAAGATAGTCCCCAGAGAGAGCCAACTGTTATCCTGTAAAATTGACAAGGGAAATTTTACAGGGAACCCTGCCAAAATTTCGTTTTGGTCCCCTGAAAAGGTCTATTAACATTCAAAATGGCCTAAAGGTTCCCTTCCAAAAATCAAGTTTTAAGAACTTAGCCATTTTTCAGCCTTTTTGAGCTGGGTGCAAAAATTGTTGTGGCAACATCAAGAAAAGTGCGCCCCTTTGGCGACCCTAAAAGGCATGTCAACATGACAAGAGTCGCGCCCCTAAGGCGCTAAGAGTTACATGCCAGCATCCTCAAACCTATGCACCAAAGAAACATGCTTAAGGCGTGAAAATTGATGTGTCAACACAAAAGAATGTGCACCCCCTTTTCTCCTTGGCACTAAAAATGTTATGTTGACATCATCTTAAGTGCGCCATAGGCGCTGAAACCTCCGTGTCGACACTTCACCAACCGCGCCAAAGGCGGTTGGTGGTGCAATAAATGCCAAGTTTTCTATATATAGGCACATTCAACCTGTCATTTTCACGAATTAAAAAATGAGAAAAGTATTTCCTCTGCGCTTGTCAGTTATCCTCGTCAGCCTCACGTGCCGTTCCTCATGCTTGTGGATCCCACATCTATCCTTCGTCATTATATATATCCTGGTAAGTGGTTTCTGCCCATCTTGTTGTTGTTTGTGGTTTTTATGTCAGGTTAGGTGATTAGGATTGTATGTAAATACAATGAACCTAAAAAAGAATTTAACAAACCAAATCAGCCAGCTGAAAACCCCTCTTCCCACTCCTTCCAAGATTTACAAATCTAGGAAGGCTCTACCTCTGAATAAATCATCCATTGTCTGAGAAGGCTCTGCCTTGCTGCAAATCCCACCAACCCTCTCTTTGACACTTTGCAAAAATTAAAAAAGGAGAGAAAAGGGTCATGCAAAGGGAAAAGAGATCAGACAATGCAAAAAGTAGTATTTTTTTCCTTTGGCGTGTTGTCCTTTCATGTTGCAAACCACACAGTCGCGCCATAGGCGTACTTCCCGCCCATGTGACATGAATCTAAACTTCCCACACATAGAACAAGTCTTTAAAAGCACAGGCGCTGGTGCAAATACCATAACAACAACATTATATGTTGTGTAAACCAAACTCGCGCCGCATTAAGCCAAACCCTTGGTACATCTAACTTATATGCAACATCTCCTAAGGGGGTGCCAAGGCACGCCAAAAGAGCATGCAACATCAAGCAAATCTGTGCCTTGTCAAATCACTTTCCTAGTGGCGCGGGCGCAACTTCCTCAACACCAAGAATTACACTCTTGTGTATAGCTAATCCTTTTGCGGCTTTCGCCCCTTTCAACACAGGTGCATATTTTATCATGCAACACCCCTCAAAAGTGTGCCTTGCTAATTTAAGCCTCTGTAGCATGCAGTAAAGCTGTGCCTTGCGCCTTAAGGCTTATAAATAGCTCATTTTCCATTCTGCAAGCTGTTATTATGAATAACATGATGGCTGACATGGCTCTTCTATGTTGGACTTCTTTGATTCTCCATGCAGAACAACAACAGCCATCCTCGAGCTCACACATGTCTTCGTCGAGCAAGAAGCCAACTAAATCTAAAGGAAAAGCTAAGTTGACAGAGCAAGAAATGAAATACAAATATCAGAGAGTCAGGATGCCTGACTCACTTGTAGAGTGCAGTCTTGACATCAGAGACTCAGAGCTTGGGCACATAGATATGGATGACTTCTGGGAAAGAACCACAAAGGTTACCGGTGGCCCATGGATGGAAAAACTGGTAGGCAGCGGGCTACACTTTGCAGTTGGACTCCCAGTAAGTGCTATAAACAATGAGTTCATCATGATAGTGGTCCATTGTTACAATAAAGACACAAGATGTGTCGAAGACAAGGAGGGCAAGGTGGTCATTAATCTCACAGCCCGACACTTCGAAGTCATGTTAGGCATTCCTCACCATAGCCAGTATGTGGCAGTAAGCTGAGAAGACTGCATAAAGACTTGGACCGACAATGAGGACAAGTGCATGCAGATGATGAACAAGGTGTACCTGAAGAACAAAAAGGTGGTGAGTAGATGGCCACAGACCATCCACCGCAGTGACTTCTTAGAGGAGCTAAGTGATACCATCACTTTCCTCAGCAGAGTTTTCAGACTTCCTGATGCCCACTACTTTCACAAATGGATGCTCAGGTACTTAGAGACCATAAGCAAGAATGTGCCTGAGCAACGTTTCGGCTGGGGAGAGATTATTAGTGATACTATCTCGTAGCAACTCCAATAGGTTTCAATGACTGGGAGGTTCTATATGAACTCCTATGTTGTATATGTCGCTGCCTCAGAGAGAGAGTACCCAGGACTGATTCAAAGTGGGGTATGGCCTCAGGTCAAGATATATGAGTACTACCGGGAGCTAAGGCTCAAAGCCAGTATCACCCAGTTTAACAAGATCAATGACGCCTTCTTTTATGAGGTGATCTGCCTAATGAGGCCAAACATGAGGCACGGTCAGACCAGCATGAGTGTGGTCGTTGCCACAAAGAAGTGGGGGGCTTTGTTTACACAATTCCCCACCTTCACATATCTCAGAGCTGTCAACTTCCTGGGAGAACCAACAAGGTTGCCAAGGTATGCAGGGCCCAAGCTGATCCTTCTGGAGCTCTCAAGGTAGCTAATTACATATCATGAAAAATGTATGAAAAGGAAGAAGGGTGGAACTCCTTTCCCCCTCACGGTTGGTAGATACACCTGCGCCTCATTGGGTAAAGCCCGGGAAATGTTTACAGAGCTGGAATTGCTCAACCTGAAGCATGATTTCCCAGCAAGGCCAACCTTTGACTACCAGGCTTGCCTCCCCAAGGCAAATATCGATCCCATCCATGTCCTAGAGATTGAGGACATATGGATAGACATCAACCATGAAGTTGAAATCAGGCGAAAGGATCACTCCTGGCTGGCACTAGAAGAGATCATCCACTATGGAGTTGCCATCATCCCAAAATATTTCCAAGAAACTGATCAGGAAATTGATCAAGTTTACCTTGACATGGATGGGGATGATTGGCCATTTGTAAGCATCGATAGGACCAAGGCACCCAAGACCATAGAAGAAAGGGTCCAGCCCATGTTGCAACGCACCGAACATTGGTGCAAACAAAATGGTCTCATCTACCTTGGGGTGGATTTCACTACTTCCCCCTTAGGAAGAGCACCTCCAAAGCCAGATCACTTGCCAAAGGGAAAAGGAAAGGATGAAGTTGGAGAATCAAGCAAGCAAGAGAAAGCTCCTGTTAGCCCTTCTTCTACCTCAAAGTAAATAGTGGACTTAGTGTCCCCAGGAAAGGAAGAAGAGGCAGATGTTCCAACGGACACATCCACTCAGGATGTTGTCACAGCTACAATTGTGGAGGTACCCTCCGTTCCCTCTTCTTCTCCTCTCCCTCCTCCTCCTTAGGTAACCACTCCTTTGGTTGTTTCTTCTCCTCCCATCTTCCTCCCTTCCATCCCCCACTTCTTCCATCTTTTCCTCCCTTGCGGATCTGTCACCTGGTATTCCCTCCATCCAACTACAGATCCCTTCCATCTCTGCCTCTTTCTCCTCTCTTGTAGTGACTCCAAGCCCTATAAACACTAGTGCATCAGACTCTCTATCCATGCCACCACTAAGTGTTTCCACATTCTTCCCTGAGTCCACTACAGTTGCTCCCCCTTTCACCCCTGTTTCCTCTTCTTCTTCCGATCCCGATCCCCTAAGTCCTGGTTGGATCTCTGACCACCTGAGTCAACACAAGAGGAAAGTCCCCATTACAGCTATGGACTTCTCCATCATTCCGACAAAGGGACCCAAGAAGAAAAAAGCATTAACTCACTTCTCAAAAAGTGCCTTAGGAGAAAGGGTCATGGAGATAGCCTATCCAGATCCCATAAAGAAGAAGGAAGATCTGTCTACTACAGACTTCACAGTGACTCAGGTCACAATGGGAACATCATCCGAAAGCCTGCAAGGAGAAGCCTTGTCAGCTGTTGATGCCCTCTAGCAAGAAGCTTCAAGAGGCCAAAGAGGAGAAGAGAGTGCTCAAAGAATAGAACAAACATCTCCTCCAAGCTTTGCAGAAGATGGGCAGAGCTCCTTCAGCAACTACTGCAGAACCTGTTCAAGCTCCCAACCAAGAAAAAATAGATGAATACATAAAGATTGCTGAACAGGGTACAACTGTGTCATCCTGGATTGAGAAGATCCTCCAGGATGGTCAGGTAATAATTGGTAGGTTCACGTTGCTGCACCAAGATATAACTCGGGGAAATAAAGAGCTACAAGCAGTAGCGAGCTCCCTTTCTGAGGAGTTGGATAACGCTAAGTTGCAGCAGGGAACATTCCAGACCATGGTCAACTGTTCGGCTGATGACCTATTAAAGGTCGGCGTTATCAATCACCCGTGGGCACATTATAAATCTCTCACTGCTTTAGATTACCGGGTCGATCAAATGGAGTTCATCCTAGAAAGAATTGACAAATTCAAGGAAGAAGCCTTAGATGCACTACACAACATGGAGAAAATAGTTGCAAAGATGTCTCCTAGACTGCTCAGTGCATCTTATGAGTTAAGAGAAGCAGATGACACATTTCAGCACTTCAAGGCTATTGTCTCTCAAGGTCTGGCACAAGAGGTCACTTTCGATCGAGAGTCCATCAACAACCTCTTAGCCTGCCTGTGACTTTATAGGCTCTTTGATCGATGCAAATGAAGAGTACGTTGATTTTCCCAACAAGCTCAAAAATGAGAAAGAGACTTGCGAAGTGATCCACGACCATTTCAAAGGTCCTGATCAGTATCAACTTCAGAAGATAATCAACAAGTTCGCAGAGTATCGGGTGCAGTGCCACATTGACTCTCCTGAGCCTCAGCCAGAAGCTAAATTTGAGCCGAGAGACGATGATGAATAGCTTCCTCCGGATGGATTTTCCATTTTTGTAAAATATTTAAAAGCATGTTGGCACCCGCGATGACATCATCCATGTTGCACCATGGGATGATGCCATCCTAAAATTGCCCCAAAGTCAACTTTTGACTTTTAGATATTTAGATATTTTGTAAATAAGTGGTTGGCTTCTTTTTGTCTTCTTTTCTCCTCCTCCTTCTATAAATACTGGAATACTTGTTGTATTCCTGTGTGGACAGTTTTGTATGAAAATTAGAAGTGAGGAGAGAAAGACTTTGTACTTTCTTGTAACAGAAGAAAATATTAATACATACATTGAGACTTTGTGCTGAATTTATGTGTTACGTGCATTGGATCTCTCTTAAGTTAGATCTGTGTTCCTTTTCTGTTGGATTCTTTCTTGCTTTTGTCATTTGTTCATCAGTATTGCTTTATTTGTTTATGCAAGTAAGTTTGGCTCTGTTTACTACCAAGCCCAAAGCATAAACCTTCTGACTGTTCTATCTTGGAATTCATTTCTTTTCTCCCTTCAGATCTATCCTTCCTCCATTCTTCCCCTCTCGCATTTCTGTTTGTCATTTGGAACTACCTCTACTGGGATGAGATCCCAAACCCCCTGAAGGCAGAATACTGTAAGACTTGCACAGGTTCCTGCTGGTAGAATAGCAATAAACCAGTTTCACTTTCCTATCTCAAAGAGGGGCTATATGCCCTACACACTGTTGGCCTGTTTCCCCATGATCTTCCCATCCGATAGGTTTTCAAACCAACACATTTCACATCCATTGTATACATTTTGAAAAACATAGAAAAGTGGAAATTCTAAAAATTTAGATTTCACATGAGAAATAAACCGAAAGAGAATTAACTCAAATACAATGGATTATCGAATCAAAAGATAAGAGTCTGTATATATCATAGTGAATCAAGTTTGTATACAGTGCCATCACGTGCTAAGGTGTGGTCAAAATGCTCGCAATGAGCTCGAAATATTAAAAAAAATCGTATATTTCCCAAAAAAATGGCAACAAGGTGATAAGTGGGCTAGTGGCCTGTTAATCTCTATGGGATCCCTTGGATGGTGCACAACCATGTCTAGGGCTTCTGCTACGGCTGTGATGACACTGGGAGTGAACCAAATGGTGAGAGTGCTAATGATGACGGTCGTTGGCTATGGTTTCGCTATGGGAATGGCTATGCCTCATCAAACGCTCAGTGGCCTAATATCTGACCACTTTAGTACGAAGGGAGGTCACCACCTCCACTATCCTCCAAATCGGAGAAAATAAATCGGTGTGTCTGCTAGCAGCTAATGGATGACCCAAATCATTAGTCATCTCGGCTCAGGTCTTCCCTGAGGGGATCACCAAGGTTTCCATGCACACCCATTGAATGAGCTATCTCCACCCCTATGCAATCACTGTAAGAAGGGAAGGAGAAGAAGGAGATAAGTTAGAAAAAAACACGTAAAACAAAAATTAAACGAGAATATCAAAACCAAGGTTTCAAGTTAACAAAAGGCAAGAAAAGAGTGTCAAACATACTCGGATCTCCTGGCATCCAAGTAGGGTTAGTGACTGCTACTGCCAATGTTGTTGGTGGTTGTGGGGCCTCCCCAAAGCCAGAGGCCAAACGTTTTCCAATCATGGACTCATCATCCCCCTCTCCATTGTGAGGAAGTGTCATCTCTAAGACTAAGGTCTCTCTCTCAACATTGGCCTCCTTGTATGCTGCTCTCAACATCTCTTGAGTATCATGCCAGTTAGGGTCACTCTCCTCCTCCTCCGCATAGGCTACCTCACTAGTCCCAATACCAACCCACTCATCCTTTGTGTCCTCTCCAACTAACTCCTCCCCCGTCTCATCCCCCGTATCCTCTTCAGGGTTAAAGTCTAGATCAAAGGGATCATCCTGCTCCCCACTGTGAGCAAGAGTGATCATAATCTGAAGTAGGGGCACTTGAGGGTCACCAGCTGCCCGTCAAGCATGGACCACCTGTTTAACCACATTAGGCACACCTGGAATGACCACTGTCCAACCAGGATACCCTCAAGGACCCCTCCGAGCCTCCTGAATAGTCCTATAAACTGGTGTAACTGAAGGGAGCATATCAATGTACAGAAGGCCAAACTGCTGGGGGACCCAATCAAATGGGTGGATCTCAAGTCTCTGTTCCTTGTCAACTAGCTGACCTATTGAAGAGCAAGCTACCATCGTAGTAACCTCCTGTCCCCATATCCCTGCCATGTCCTAGTAGGGTGTGGTAGTCATGTATACCATAGTGAGGGAAGCCACTGACTAATGTGGCATCCTAAGCACTGACATACCTATCCATCTAGTTGCCTGAACAGCCCCTGGATCTGACACTGGTACTCCCTTGCCATAAGGAATGAAGCACTCATAAACCCAACTCATAACAAGAGTGAGGTGGCTCAATGAATGCCCCTGTAATTGGACTACCTTATATAAATCATGTTAGGTAGTCCCCAAGATATCTGCGCCCTAGGCATATTTATAGTCGCGACCCTCAATTTGCGCAATGATAGGAGCCCAACAATATAAAAGGGTGTCACCACCCTTGTCCCCAATCATTCGGGAGGACAAGATGCCTATGATGGCTCTGCATATGATAGGAATGGAAGCGAAGACAATGGACCAAAACTTCATCCCCTTTTTTGAACCAGATGAGACAATGACATTTCCCATGTATGTGGCCCACTGCGTCATTGCGGCCTTAGACCCCATTGTCTCCAAAGTTAGCCTCCTCCTGAGAATTGGGAGCCCAAGGATATGATACACATCCTCCAAGGTGATGGTCCACTCACCCCAGACACCTGACAACCGGAAGGTGTTCCAGTTCGCATCCCAATAGGAAAATAAGTCACATAGAATATGACTAGCAGGAGCAACATGGGGAACCCGTGCAATCCTTAAGATACCGACCCTTTGGAGAAGGTCCATCTCATCCTGAGTCAACTGATCCAAGATACCAGGGAGCCAATGACACTCCCTCTCCTGACTCCATCTCATGTACTCCTCCTTCTGCATTCACCAAAACATGGAAAAAGAGAAAGTTAGTAACATATACCAAATAATAAGCTCACCAAAAACATTAAAAAAAAAAAAAAAAAAAAAAAAATAAAAAAAAATCAAGTTAATACACATTTAGGTCATTCTGTTTAGAACCGCAACCTAGTGCAGGGCAGCGGTTTCAAGACCACCGCCCTGCTTTGGGCGGTGGTCCTGGACCAAATTTCCAAATGCGTCTTTTACCCTAAAAACACCCAAAAAGACAAAAAGAAGACTACTTTTGACCAAATAAAAGAAAGCCTTATGGGTGCCCCCCTAGAGACTGATTTAAGACAATTTTTTAAGAAAATGATCCCTCCTAGGTGAAATTTTGAAAGTTTTTACATTTTAGGTATTAAAAGAAAAAAGTGAAAATAACCAACCTTAGACTGCACTTGAGTCTTCTCTTCTCTTGCAGGTAGTAGGAGTTTGGGCGACAACATTTCGACACACAGGCGTGTCAGGTGTAACTTCTAACTCCCCATTTCAGGAATGCCATACTTGAACTCTACGTTTTACACATTTTCATGGCTAAGACACTTCTTCGAGGGGGAAATATATACGCACCCAAAATTACATGTGCTACATTGTCAGAGAATGGTTACAAAAGTACCCAATGATGATTTAGGTCCTTTCAAGAAGGTATTCAAGCTCTAATTTCCATTCACACTATATATTTATTACCTAGACATCTTTACCTAGCCTTCTCACACTTTTTCTAGCTTCCTACCTCTTTCTGTGCATGTTTTGGCCTTTAGTACCAGGACCGCCACCCTGCCTGGGCGGCAGTTTTGAAACCGCTACCAAAAACAAGGTGGCGGTCCTGCCTAGTTTTTCTAGAATCCCTCACGCGTGTTTTAACATGCAATGGTTCACTTAAATTCCCTTTTTGCATGCATTCGTGAGCCAAATTGTTTAAAATTAGCTTTGATTGCTTGGTTCTCCTTCCTCCTATTTTTAAATAGATTTAATTGGTTGGAATTGCTCCTTCTTGCCTTGTGTATGAAGGCACCTCCCATCCTCCATTCCTATATATTCCATGCTTTTATTCAAGCAAAAGACCTGAGATTTTTTTGTGTATCTTGCATTCTATTGTTGTTACAATCTTGCTAGGAATTGCATAGCCAAGCTTTGATCTCTTGTGCTATCTCTCTTCTACCTGTATTGCATCCAGACTGCCATTGCTTAAGCACCATTCTCCTACTGTTGTTCTTGCATTCCCAATCCCTTGGAATCATATGAACACTCAGAGAAAGAAAGGAACATACTGAGGGGAAAAATACAGACACAACCAGATTTGCCAAAGCTCTTGCTTGTCCAAGTTGGAATTGTGTGTTTGATTGCCTTGTTTGTTGAATTGTCAATTTCAAATCACTAGTTTCAATCATTTCATATCAAATAGAGTAGAGAATCAGTTCATATCAAATAGAGTAGAGAATCATTCATATCCAATAGAGTAAAAAATCATTCATTTCAATAGAATTAGTCAAATCACAAGTAGATCAAGTCATTAATAAGCTTTCCTCTTAAATATTACTAGGGAAGTTGTGAGGAATAATAGCCCCTTTCAGGGTCATGATTTGTTCTTCACTTCTGAGGTAGGGTTTGAAGGGTTTTGATTAGATTAGGTTATTTGCTTTAGATCAGATTCATACAGTTTCACAAGTAACCAACTACATCTGGATGATTACTTGTCTTTAGTTTATTTATTAGATTAAAACGCATTGCTTAAAAATTAGAAAAGAACAAAAATATTTCCTTTGATAGATTAGTTTGCTTTTATTACTTTGATCCTAAATATTGTGAAAACTCTAAAAACATAGATTAGATTTTCTTTAGTAATTAGTTTGCTTATCAAAAATCATTTTATTTCATTTTGTATGACCATCAACGGTCCACAATAGGAAAAGACATACAGTTGTGATCCCTTGGTCCCACAACACAATGTGCCATAATTGATAACTGACATTGATACCAGTTTATGTTTGACAATCTTACACACACCTGTAACTTTTGCTGAGAAAATAAAACAACTCAATACGCTAAATATCATTGCTAATCAAGCCTATGACTATTGGACTACTCTTGTCAATAGGATTTGATTATGCGCATGATGATTCAAGGGCTACAACCTCCACGAGTCTTTGGTTGTGATCCTCAGGTCCCACAACCCAACGAGCATGCTAGTCAGTTAGACATTGACACTAGTTTACATACATTAGTATTCAGATCTTCACCACTTCCACCATATATTATTGCACAACTTTCCTTACTGAGCATAGCATTCGATCAAGCTAAGACTTTCTAGACCAGACGCGAAAAATGGACCCATAAATACCTATAGCTCCATAGAACCTCTCGTTCTTACTTCCATGACCTTGTCTGGAAAGTCTATACGAGGCACCCGCATCGGTCATTTTCCATGTGTTCAACAACTGAAAGAAATAGAATCTCAGTTCGAGCTCGTTATTGATTGGAGTCTAGGAGCGGCTATTATTTCAAACCGGGCCATCACAACACTTTAAGTTAGGAGAGCATTTTTTTCTTTAGACTCACAGATCCTGAACATTGCGTTTTGAAGATATAAGATTGCCTAATTAGCTTGATCCTCGTCACCACACTCACATTCACACTCATTATAAACTGGCTATCTTGGCATGACCTCGAGAGGTCGGGTGCAAATAAGGTCACGTGTTGATTTTCTATCGTATAATTGGTACTCTCTCAAACTGGGTCAGACGCAATAGTCTAGCTTGAGGCATCTCTAATCACCTTGTATTCTGACTTTCTACACTTGCATCCGAAGTTACGACGAAGGGGGGTGTTAGTGTGGGGTACTTGGTTTTTCATCTCGAGGCTATTGCCACATCACGTGGTGAGCCATCTCACCTTTAGGTTATGATCATAGATCTAAGGTGTCTTAGGGGGTATGACCACGATTCCATACATAGATTGCACCGTTTCATAGGCGTCAGTGTGCGTCAGTGTGTTCATACTCCAGGTGTTACACCCCGTTTGCGGCATTATTTTTGGAATATAACTACTTCTCCACCATACTAAATGGAGCTCATATCCATTATATCCTTTGCATAATGCATAGTATACACTAGCACTCCATCTTTTATACCCTTCTTTTCATGATCTATCGAGAATAGAGTCTGTTCACATTTTTCACATGCACATCTTTAGCCGAAAGGGGTTGCATATTCTTGGGGTCCCCTTACTACATCGAACTTCTGTCACGATGCCATTAAAAAAACACGACTCCAATTGATGTGTGTGCCATCTATGTTGTGATCCTTCATTCATCACATTCTCTCTACAAGACCTAATTTTGGGTCGTCAATTGTTTTCTCATCTACCCAAACATGATGGGATGAGAGAATTTATCCGTTGAAGAGTTCTCCCTAATAAGCTAACCTGGGGGAAACAAGAGAATGAGAATGCACATTTTACATGATATACCAAGTGGCATAATTAGACCGACTTCCCCCTAATGACCTAACCTGGGAGCATCAGATAGTGAAAACAACCTCTCCACGAGTCAACCAATAAAAATAATCAGATCAACCAATCAAAATTATTACGTGTTCAAAAGTACAAATCATTTACTGATGAAGAGAATGAAGGTGAGCTATGTATGACTCGTGTAACTGAGGTGTGGATGTTTATGGGGGCGTTCTACCATCGCATTTGTCATCTGCCTCATATCCTTCCTTGAGATTTCATTCATGTATTCCTTCTCTGCTTACAGATGTACATCGAACTTGGAAGCTGTCATCTTTCGATTTAGTCCCTGATGCACTAATCTCCTCAAATTGTAAGCTACCTATGTTGTTATGGAGACTCGCTTCTGAGCAATGTACCTGATTTAACAAATATGTCTCAATCTTAAATCCGTTAAATTCTAGATTAAGTCTAAAACACAATGCCTATAGCAATGAAATGACAAATCGTTGATTGCAAGAAAGTAGTGCCTAATAAATCTAAAACTCCTAAATGTGTCAAGATGGAGGGGTGAGATACTTAGTTGATTTCACAAAAATCCCAACATTTTGATCTATGTCCAAGTCTGGAGCGGCTAGATCTTGAGAATGGGAAGGAAAAGCTAGTCATAATCAAGACACTTTTCTCCCTACACTCTTCCTGTGGTGGTAGGACATCAGAAATGTTGTGACTAGGGCGCCTATATCATAGTCAAGGGCATCTCGGGTCATTGAAATGACCACTCCCTGGGCACCTATCCATTATTAAACTACGTTCGAAAACCTACATAAATCCTGATTATTTACATCATGTCGGTTCTATATCCTTGTTATTTGTTGCATTGATCACCTGTCATTGATCGCACTAAGTCCGCAAGACTTCATCATTTATACCTGCAAAGAGAAAGAGCACCTACTAAAAATCTAAAACACATCAAATCCTAAAAAGAAACAACATGGGCTTCTTTGCCTTCAAATGGCTTCTTTGGAGTCTTTGGCTTGTTCTCCAGATGGTCACTCATCAACATAGAGTGGGGGCAAACGTACGATCCGAGAGTCATGCACTTACATTTACATTTACTACCATCGGGTAGTTCTCTCTCTATAAATGTAGAATCGTGCCCTAGGTGGCTAAATTGTGTCACTAGTGACACATCCTTCGGAATAATGAGTCAGTTAGCTAGATGTCAGAAGATGTTTATCTAGTTCATGTTGTCGCATGTCTTTAAAATGAACTTCAGGAATCCTATAAAGTGTATGCAGAAGAATACGTAATCCCTTATCCTTTGAATGGATTCTTTGATGCTCTATGCTAGGGTGCTTAGGGATGCAACCTTATGGTGACCCCAGGGTAGCCCAATCCGTGATTTTAGTGCACTCATGGTCATCTTTATTTATGGTCATGATATCTTTGTTTGAGGTCGGTCCTATATGATTACCCCTTGCATTAAATTTTGTAATTAATTGTTAGTTAAGGCCGACCACCAAAAAAAAACAAGATGCAAAACACCTAGAAAGGACCCAAAAGATGCGAGAAAACATAACATACTCACTAGGTTATGGGCGTGACATCTAGAGGGGATTGAGGGCGCCTAGGCGCTGACGTCCTGGCTAGGGACACCATTTGGTCTTCAAATTCTATATCTGTATGACAGTAGCATAAGGTCAAACTAGGTAGTGGGGTGTGCATTCCATCCACCAGGTAAAAAGTAGAAAGAAAGAAAAGAGGCCAAAGACAGCCGCGTTAATTAGTACTAGGGCATCGCTTAAGAATCATATGAATAGTAGTATGTGATCACACACACGCACATATGACTACATATGGGTCCCAAAGTGTAGTGCAATGCTTAGTCGTAAGACTACTAGTTTGCCCCCACTTTATGTTGGTGAGTGAATTATTCGATATGCATTTTAAAGTAGATAAGAGATGTGTACCTGATTACCATGTAGATATGGTTTGGCAAAAAGCGTGCCGAGGAGACAAAAATGAAGTGTGAAAGCTAGAGAGGAGGATTAGTACACCACTAGGTGTGTCATGAAGCGTGTGTATATGTCACATTTGATACTTGTTGTCGACTATCAAACTTGATGTTTGATGCTTCTTGACATATTGCTTCACCATAAAGGTAGACCTAGGGCACCCCAAGAGTAGTAAAAGTTGCCTCGTTTACTGTCAAAAATTTGATTTTTTCCAAATCCTGTAAAAAGTGTGAAAAAAGTATGTTAAAATTCTGAAAAGGACTAGTGTACTACCTCAGTCCATCACATGAGTGAAAGGATAGAAAGTATCATTGTAAATGTTAGTAGAAGATCCAATTTTTTTGGGCGATTTTCTCAATATATATATAGTGCGATATGTACATACATATAGGCCATACATATATAGACACACACACACACACACACACACACACACAGTGTAGGGAGATATAGGCCTATATATATATATACACACACATACATACATACATCCTTTACATATATATATATATATATATGTGTGTGTATATATATATATATATATATATATATACGATATATATATATATATATTGCAAATGGAAAAAGATAAAATAGGTCGTGTATTCTGAATATATCACTTAGTTTCTACTTAGATTAACTAATCATAATCGATTACCACATTAATTTCGCAAAAATAGAAAAAATCCAATAGGGAGAAATTGCATGTTGTCTTGCTCCAAGGATTAACCACTTCCCGTTGTACTGAGACACCATTGCAGATAGTGTAGCACGTGCTGAAGGACTGTGTTGATCTAAGAAAAATCTGATGTAACTTCCCCTGTGTCATAGGCGCACAAGATCTCCTATAGGGGTAGCTTAGGCACTCTATGTCTGTGTCTGCCCCATGGTTTCAGGCAATCTAGGAAATGCCATGTGCTGTAATGAACCCAAGTCAGGTTTTGGGTCGTCTCTGAGATCTAAATACTATGTTATACTGGTACTTGAACTTTGTTTTACTGTGACTATGAACTGTTGTATGGGGTGACTGATTCACCCAAATGATGCCCCCTTCATTTGGGGTGTGTGCGACGTCGTTGAAGGAGAATGCTTCCTAAAGGAGGATCGATTGTTGAAACTATGCCCTGCAAGGAGAAGGGGATGTGCTTGGTAGAAACCAAATCACATGCAAACAAGTGGTTGTGAGACAAGTATTAGTACCAACAGAGACAAACATGCACGTATAAGACAAAGTGTAAGTCAAACAAACAATGTCTAAGCTATAACACACAAGAAGACAATGTAGATTGTGAAAAGTGGGTAGCAAATGTGGGACACCACTCATGATGTCACAAGATAATTAAGGCCATAATGGCCACAAAAAAACAAGTGTGTACAAAAGGGAAAGGGAAAAGCTTGTATACAATGACAAACAACTAAAAAAAATATAACAGATAACCATGGTGGCAAGTAGTCCTGCAAAACAAATGCTGCACATGAAGCACCTGTTAGCACGTTAGAAAGATAAAATGTATGTCAAAGCACGTGGAATATGATAAAGTAGTGTGCTATGAAATAAAATGAAACAAAAGTACCTATAGTGTATGAAAGTGGATACCCTCCAGGAGCTGTTGTGGTACTGGTACTAGGTACTACGCCAAACATCTATGTTGTGTGTAATGGATTTGTAGATTCTTCAATCACAACTAGAAAAAAAGTGAACACACATGTGTGTATGATAAAGAATAATGACATACAAAATATATATCTAGCATGTGTAATAAAGATGAACGCGTACAAGTAAATGTAAGCAAGAATAAATGCAACCAATATATGCAATATGTTGTAGATGGATGGAATGGAATACAAAGTGAATGGTAGGAGCCGCATGCCCCCAAGTGAATGGAATTGTATGCTATGAGGTTCATTTGTTTATGTGTACACATAAAATTATGCACTTTAGAAAATATTTACCCCAGTCTTATACTACTATTTAGAAGGTTCTCAAGTGTACAAAGTTCTAATTAATCCCACGTTTTGGCCATATTTGTCTTATGTTTTATTTCATCTTTCCCACGTATTTTCTAGCACCCATCATGCCATTTCATAACTTCCCAGACATTCTAGCCCTAAATCAAGGCACCCCAGACTGTACAAGGGTGCCCTAGTCCCACCCAGGGCACCTCGGTCTATGCAAATCCTCTTTCGCTCCTTTTTGGGTCACTTCTATTTGTTGGCCATCCTTATCTTCTTCTTAGTTGACCTTGTTGGGATTAATTATGAAATTAAACTTGAGAACCCTATAAATATAAATGTATAAGACCCTAATGAGGGTCCTCGGTCTTTGCATCATATCACTACTATCACTCCATCTAGAGTTACATCCATTACATCACTTCCATCCACATAGTGCCATGCATTCACACTAGGAGATCTGCATCACACACAATGCATAGGGGGAGGGATTATATTCTATTCCATGCACACATGTTACTTACATTTCTATAGTTATTAATGCTCTCTACTTCACAAAGTGTGACTAACACGTGAGCACCTAGGGCACGACATGCACACACACACACACACACCAAAACTACATCCGGGTCTGAAATGTAGTGCATCGCTCAACGATAAGACCACTAGTTTGGTGGCTGAGGTTAGTCGAACCCATTCATCTGCATCTTTTATTTTTCTAGGGTTTGATACTTCTCTTTGCATTGTAGTTCATTACATAGTTCACTCGGTGAATCCAGTGTGACAAACAAGAAGCATTCAAAAATAACTTGCAACCATACCAGTTGCAGGTTTTGAGCATTTGCAGTGTTCACAGTGCCTAGATATCACACAAGGGAACCTCGGGGTGCCCAAGTACACTTTTAGGTGCCCCAGTCATCTCAAATTTTCCTTTTGCATGGTCCCCGAGCATTTGTCTACACTTTCTAATTTTATTTCCAGATCTGCGACAAATTGTGACAGTCACATTAAATCAGCTAAGTTATTCTTCTCTTTTATCTTGCATATTAGGGTTTCAATTTACTTATATTTATTTCATACTGCCTTAGTTCTTTTTATTACAATGTTTTAGTCCTCCTAGTTTAGATTAACATTAATAACCTTAGGTATTCTTTCCTTCGTCTACATAGGTCTCATTCCTTATTTTTGTTAATCATTTTGGTGAACCTGACATCTCCTTCTAGATTTGCACCCTCCATCATGGGTAAACATCATAGAAAGTCTTCTTCCTCTAAGTATTCAACTACTCATCAATTTGATAGCTCTGGTCGTGTTTTTGTCGACACTTCTACTTCTACTTCTGGTTATAACCCTTGTCCTTCTTTCATTCAACTACTATCTTCTGGAATGGATCCTCGGGACATCTAAGATGTTGTTACTGCTTATTTATGCATAATTAATCTTGCAACTCTAGCTCAACTTGCAGCTGAAGTCCAGGCTCTCCCTCTTGATGACATAAAAAACTATAGAGGTATAGTATCTTCCCCTCTTTCTTCTCTACCCATGATTGATTCTCAACCCCGCACAACTCCACCTAACTTAGTTCCTACTATCTGCATGGTTGACATGGTCCCTTTTACTTCATTGCTTACTCCTATTGTTACAAACACTCTGATACCATCTACTATCCCTACCCCACATTACTCGGTCACTTTTCCTATTCCTCCCTTGTCTCATTTTCTATATGAGATGCCATTTGTAGCTACTCTTCAGATGCTTAGTAATCTCTCTTCTCAACCATCAATTACTACTACCGTTATCATACCTTATTAGGGACCTTTACCGCCTCTAGATATCATACCATTCTCCCTGCCATCAACCTCCTCCTTACAATACCCAACATTCACTTGCATTCTCTTCATAAATAATTCTTATTGGGAGCACATACTACTCGACACATCATGCCCTGCCACTATTTGTTCACATGATGGTCTCCTTCAATTGGGTTTTGACTTTAATAACCTTCATACCCCTTTATGCTATCAACACCTATATCATGGATTTGTCATTATTACTGCAGCCTATGGACTACGCGTCTTCCACCTTGTTGTCCATCTAGCATGTTTTCCTACCACTTCTCCACTTGTACTTGGTTAGTCCTGGTTAGATTATATTAGAGGCACCCTTGATCGTGATTGTGTTGATATCACATTCCCTATGCAAATCACATTTGTAGTAGTTCCTTTCTTTGATATACACCCAACCTCATTGTTTGGTATGCTCAGAGATTACCATTATTTCCCTTTACAAATGAATAATATGTCATGGTAGTGTACATCTTACGCATTCATGGTTACTTAGATGACCTACCCTATACCCTTCCTTACCAGGTTTCCCACTCTGTTCACTTCGATTTTGATACTCATATTGATTATCCTTTAGATAAGCTTGTTCCTCCATTTTCTTTTTTTCTTAACACCGATCCACCATTGTCTCCATTAAGCTCCATATCCACCATAGTTGCTGCTAACTCTCACCCTTGTACTCCTCCATCTAATACACACTTATTGAAGGCTATAAAATTCAATGTCAGTCCATGGAAGCCACTATTATGACTCTCCATGCCGAGATAAAGAAACTTAAGGATGCTTCTACCTAACATGCTCCTACTCCTCCTACAATTCTTGTACCACCCACATTCCCTACTAGTCCCCTCCCTGATACACCGGTCAGACCATTACCTCCACCTCTTATTTGTCCATCAAATGTTATGCCAAAGGACATTCTTGGCCTCCTTATTCATCATCAACTCATTTCGCTACCTCCTAATCATTGTCACACTCCTTCCTAGTTAAAACACTATCTTAATCAACCATTTTACTGCTACCATTGCATTCAAGGGCATCATATTGACTCATGTCACACCTTGAACCATATCATTCATGATCTCCAACAGTTAGGCCTCCTCTCATTTTCACCATTTCTGCCTTCCATTCCTCATTCAACTCATCCATCTCGTAGAACTACTCAGGGCCCATCTTGACATCACTCTCTCCTTGGTCATTCACCACATCTGTCTTTATCCTTCACTCATCCTTCACATACACATAATTTTAAGGCACCAATCTTATCTACTATATCCCTCCTCATGGATTGTGGGCCTATGCATTCCTAATCCCTGATATCAGTCTATCGACCTTTGTCCCTCGACCTTATCGGTTGACTCACCTTTCTTGATCACTTGGGGGGGGCATAACTACTACACATTCCCCCTTCTTCATATTAGCATATTCGCACCCCTACTCTTTGCATTCTCCTTCGCACATATGTATAGTTCCTATGCCCTCTAACATCCTCGTTACCTGATGATGCACTCTTGTGCTTCGGTTCACACCGGACTTTTGAGGGATTACCATTACACTGAACCCCACACACTACACCATAGGTTATACACATTTACATTCCATCATCATTTTTGTACATAGTCTGCATCATATATCATCTATTAGTCGTCATCTATCTCATACACGTTACACTAGTCATCATTATATATGAGTCTAGTTTTATATTTCATCCATACATTTTGTATTTACACTAGGTTACATTATCCATGGGTCTAGCTTTACCTATCATCACTACATATTCTATCTACGCCTATATTTGCATCTTACATATGGCCTATTCTACACACCCTACATATACTACATTACATTGTTCATCATACATATCATACATGCTACACTAGATGCCATTAAACATGGGTCTAGTTCTACCTATCCTCATTACATATTCTATTTTTATATACACCTATTGTTGCATTTCACACCTTAGACACACTACACATCCTATATTGCATTTCCCACTTTGCACATTTACATCCTATACTCATAACTTGGTCATTTATACTACATTTTCCCCTATGCACTGTACTCACCACCCTATGACGCACTCTAGTTCCTCGGTCCATACTCGACTGCTGAGGGTTTACTAATCAAATGGACCTTACATGTGACATTTTACTTATCCACCATTTCACACATTAGTGACATACATCTTAGGTTAAATTGTCACCCTTCCTATCATCTTGTAGTGGTATATGCTTTAGGCTAAATCACCACCCTCCTTTTATCATCTTCTAATGGCATACACCATAGAGTACATCACCGTTCCCTTCTTATTCATCCCATCATGACATACGATTTAGGATAAATTGTCACCCATCGTCATATTTCCTCTATAGTGATATACACTCAGGGATAAATCATCACTCATCCATTCAACAAGTCATGGTATACGCTTAGGCTATCCATGCACATCTTTTCATATGTCTCATCCCTATCCATTCATTCTTTAGTGATATACACTTAGGGATAAATCATCACTCCCATATTTGACAAGTCGTGGTATACACTTCCGCTATAAGGTCCACACACATCTTACTACCTATCATATTTCATCACCACTGCACATACACACTCATCACAACACGCTAGACACAACCTACACTACTCGACCATTTCCTGATGATGCACTCTCATTTACAGTTCATTATTTATTATTGACGGGGAAAATAAAATAAACCTCACTGCATACACATTTCATCCACTCAGGGGGCACACAGATCCTATCATTCCATTCCATCCATCCACAAGCATACTGCATTGTTGTGGTAGCATTTACTCTTGCTTACTAGTGTTTTGCATGATCACTTTACTACGCATGTCAGCTTGCTTTCTTATATGTCATTATCATACACACATGTATATTCATGCCTTTGATTGATGTGATCGCATATACAAGACTTTACACGTGGTGTGGATGCTCGTCTTTTGTCCTTCCTGTATCGGTCACTGGGGGCATCCATATTCATCTTATCTAGGTGTTATTGTTTCATTTTGTACTTAGCATCTTATAATACTTGTTCATACACGCTTCGACATATTGGTTATCACCCTAACATGCTAACGGGTGTTCCATGTGCAACACTTGTTTTGCAGGATTGCATGTTTTCATGACTATCTATTTATTTCTACTTGTTTGTGTTATTGGTTATTGTATGCGAGATTTTCCCTTTGCTTTTGTGAAAAATTGTCTACTATTTATGGCCATGATGGCCTTGCGTGTCTTACGGTATCATGCGTGATGTCCCATGTTTGAAACCCACTTTATGCAGTCTGCTTGTTTTCTTGCGTGTTTACACTACTTTGTTTGGTAGTTACTACACTGTCTACGTATTTTACACTTTTTTTATTGCATGCATGTCATTTCAGACTAACATTTGTATTGGCTAGCCATCCCCTTTTGTGTGCACATTGGTATCTACAAAGCACTTTCCCTTTCTCCTTGTAGGGCAGAGTTCTATAGGTCAGAGTGCAGTTCGGTCTTCTTTTGGGGCTGCATTCTCCTTTTCCACGATGTCACATGCACCCCCAAAGAGTGGGGCATCATTGAGGGTTTTTCTACTAACACAATGTCTTTACACCGGTTCAGTACAATGCACTTTCCACCCTTGGCATTATGGGTCTATTTGCGACGAGTGAGTTCAGACCAGTCTATGAACTCCAGACACAACAACCTCAATAGGACATGGTGTCCTTCAACAATTATGCGGAGTGGTTATGGGCTTGGGAGTTACAATGGGTGTGCCTCTCTACACTTCTCCGTTTAGTGGCATCAGATCACCCAAAAAACTAGGACAGTACATAGATCTCTTCACATTATAACAAAAACAGTTAGAGTTGGATGATATAACGTAGCCCCTCCCTACACTTCTTCAGCCAAAGTGGTGTGAGATCACTCAAAAAAATCACGACAGTACATGATATCCTTCTACACCCTTTTTATTGACATGGATCAGGTGCACATGTTCCATTTACACTTTTTCTAGCATATTCTACATTTGCGTACTTTACTTTTGTGTATTTTACACAATGTTTATATATATATATATATATATATATTTGACTACTTGGTCGTTTTCTCCTTGCAGGTTTGCCATATGAGAAACAAACAGTCAAATTGGGGGCAATAACAACAACAATAGTGACAATGACAATAAAAACACACCGCTACAGGCATTTGCTTTTACTAACCATGCAGATACACTACACATCAACAACTACATACACGTTCCACCCTAGGTTCACTCTCATCACTTTTTATGCACATTTTTCATCTTTAGAATCCATGCTCCTCCACATTTTTCTTTTTTTCATTCCATGCTTGAGTCTAGTCCATCAACATGTCTTCTTCTACACTCTATATGGATATCGAATACACATCTCTATTTACTTTATGTTATCAAGCTTTTCGCTCACCAACATAAAGTGGGAGAAAAATGTAGACACAAAATTATGCACTTTAGACAATATTTAACCCAGTCTTATACTACTATTTAGAAGGTTCTCAAGTGTAAAAAGAAATAATTAATCCCACCTTTTTGTAATCTTTGTCTTATGTTTTATTTCATTTTTCCTACGTATTTTATAACACCTATTAACCCATTTCATAACTTCCTTGACATGTTAACCCTAAATCAGGGGGCCCCAAGCTGTATTGGGGCACCCCAAGGTGCCCTAGTCCCACCCAGGGTGACTCGGTCTATGCAAATCCTCTTTCAATCTTTTTTTGGTCACCTCTAGCTATTGGTTATCCTTATTTTCTTCCTAGTTAGCCTTATCAAGATTAACTATGAAATTAAACTTGAGAGCCCTATAAATATAGAGTTATAAGACCATAATGAGGGTCCTAGGTCTTTCCATCATATCGTTATTATCACTCCATCTAGAGTTGTATCCACATAATGTCATGCATCCAAGCTAGGAGATCTGCATCACACACACTACATAGGGGGAGGGATTCTATTCTATTCCACGCACACATGTTACTTACATTTCTATAGTTATTATTGCTCGCTACTTCACAAAGTGTGATTGACATTAGAGCTCCTAGGGAATTGCATGCACACACACACTAGAACTACATCCGATTCCAAAATGTATTGTAGCGCTTAGCAATAAGACCACTATTTTGGTGGCTCAAGTCAATTTGAAACATTCATTTGCATCTTTTACTTTTCTAAGGTTTGATACTTCTCTTTGCATTACAAGTCATTACACAATTCACTTAGAAAATCTAGTGCAACAAACATGAAGCATTCAAAAACAACTTGTGACAATACTAGTTGTAGGTTTTGAGTTTTTTCAATGTTCACAGTGCCCATATTGTAGACCAGGGCACCCTAGGGCGCCCCTGTCATCTCAGATTTGCTAGATTTTCCTTTCGTAGGGTCCTTAAGTGTTCGTCTGCAGTTTCTAATTTTATTTCCAGATCTATGACAACCTGTGGCAATCATATTAAATCAGCTAAGCTATTATTCTCTTTTCTCTTACATATTATGGCTTTAATTTACTGAGAATAATTTACTTATATTTATTTCATACTGCCTTAGTTATTTTTACTATAGCATTTTATTCCTCCTAGTTTAGATTAATATTAAGAACCCTAGGTATTCTTTCCTTAGTCTACCTAGGTCCCATTCCTTATTTTTGTTAATAATTATGCCCTCTCAACAGTCAAGAATGAACCGTAAATGAGATTTTGTCATCGGGAAATGGTCAAACCATGTGTTATGTGTAGCGTGGTGTGGTGAATGTATACTAATGATATGCGACATAGAGATGAGGTGCACGAATGTGTGATGATTTAGCATAAATTTTATATCACAACAAGATAATGGGATAAGTGATGATTTATCCTAAAGTGTATATCACTAAAGGATGCTAGAAGAAGTGACGATTTATGTTAATGCATATATCACTAGATGATGCAAGCGGAAGTGATGACGTAGCCTATAATGTATATCACTAATATAGGAATGTTGCATGAGAAAAAGATTGAATGTTTGAATGTGTGAATGTGATGTGGTCCATTGGGGATGTATACCCTCAACAGTCTAGTATGGACCATGAGACTAGAGTGCGTCATAGGGTAGTGAGTGCAACACTAATAAATAGATGAATAAAATGTATAAATAGTTGTGGAGGATGAGAAAATGGCATGTAATGCGTAAAATGTGCAATGTAAGATGTGTAGTATGTAATGAAAAAGGTTTGAGGTATGTGTAAAATGTGTATGATGTATGAAGCACAAGATGTAAGCTGATAAAAGTGTAAGATGTGTGCAGATGGGTAATGTGTAGTAATTATTGTGCAATGTGTGAGGTTAATGTGTAAAGGATGCCCTCAACAGTCGAGTGTGAAACGAAGCAAAAGAGTGCGTCATCGGGTAATGACAATGTTAGAGTGTGTGAAGATGTATATGCGAGAAGTTAGGTGTGTGTTAAGGTGAATGTAAGACACATGTTAATGTTTGAGGGGAGTAAACGTAAAGCCCCCCAAGTGTGAATTGATAAGGAAGATCAAGTGCCATTGTCTAGAAGATCATCATTGTCTTGATCGAAGATGATTGGGGCAACATTAGAGACTTGATAGGCAATAGTATGAGGAGGATCATATAGAGAGTCATTGTGATATAAAGTGTATATGGTCATTGCCTATTCCTCATCAGTGAACGGTGTTGGTGGAAACCCATGTACGTACCAACGAGTAAGATTTTGGGAATATGCAGGAGATGAATCACTATCGATAGAAAAATTTCCAAATGGAATGGGAAAAGTAAGAGAAGTGTGCCTGGAGTCTATAGTGCTTCCAATATAGTGAAGCCAAGATTGGCCAAATGTCAATGGAGAAGCACATGAACTACGTGTAATGAAGACTACTAAATGGAAGACACAAAGACCATAGGTGATTTTGATGTGAAAATAACCATGATAAAGATGGGGTGAGTGAGGAGGTGGTAAGATATCATTAAGTGACAATCCAAGCCTAGATAAACCATCAGATGTGTAAATAGTATCAGAACAAGTATTATCCATTGAAATATGATGTCAATAAGATATATTGATGAAAAGCGTGCATGTGAAATGAGGTGGTGTAGGTGCTGATTACTCAAAAGCGGGTGAAACAACATCTAAAGTTTGGAAAGACCGCCAATATAGTACCATAACATTAGTAAATGGATGAGTCTTGAATTTTTATTCACCACGGCCATTAGCCACAAAATTTTCATTGAAATAGGAGTCACTACCTCAATAGGATTGAATTTGAGTTTGCCTAATGCTTCGTCGGTGAGTTCAACATGATCAACGTCATCATCAAAATCATCAGATTCGTCTGTGTTTGCATTATCTTGTTGTACCGCAGTATCAAGTATGTTGGTAGGTGGTGTACTAGATGTAAGAGGATCATCAATGGGTTGATTAGTAGCTTGTGTAGGAGCAGGAAATGTGGGTGAAATGATGACAGTAGTGCGAGTAGAAATAACTGGAGTGCTTAGAATGGTAGAAGAAGGTTGCGAAGCACTAGACTGACCAATGTCGTATATATCAATACTACTATATGGAATGAGATGTGTAGGAGGGATGGGCATAATAATAATAGGGTCTATGTGGCAAAATTTTAAGGGTTTAGGATCTACAATAATTGTATGCTCATATCCATCATGCAAGAATTTGACACATTGATTTACAGTGGATAGGGTTGCTGGTATTTCTTGAATCCAAGGTATACCTAATAGTAGGTTGAATTGTAATGATGCACCTATAATGTAGAAGTAATGAGGATGGTCTTAGGACCGATCCGAATATGTAGTGCAATAGTCCCTAGACATGTGTGAGTTGTAGAGTCATAACCCCAAATAAGAGTAGAATTTTTAAAAATTAGGTTATCATTAATACACAATTATTTGGGAAGGGAATGAGCACATAGGTTGACTAGAGTTGGAACAAAGGGAAGAATAGGCCAAGGTAACTGCATGCATAGTGGAATACCTTTAACAGTGATCACTTGCTCGTTATGGATGAAATTAAGTCATAAGTGGAGGATGAAAGGGATAACTTGCACAACCCGAAGCCAAGGGAGACCTAAGAGCATGTCATAGAACTTGATTTCTGATGTAATGCAGAATAGTATGGGTATAGTAAGGGACCCAAATGTACGGGAAGGACAAAAAATGTCCATAAGAATTAGTGACTAGAACTGTGATTTGAGAGGTTGGAAAGTTAATATCTAGTACTTGAGTTCCATAGAGCATGCATTGGAAAGGGCCAAGGGATGGACCATAATATTGTTGATTATATGAGTACTAATAGAAGCATCAATATGCAACAAATTAGAGGAAAATGTAGCATGGTAGTAATGATCCGAGAATGTAATAACTGGTGGTGGCATGTTAGCAGTAATGATGAGAAAATCAAGCAGTGTCAATGAGGGAGGAATCACCACATGGTATACGTGATTGGAAAAGGAATTAACAGTCGATTTGTCATGATTTAGTTATGGGTCATTGAATATTTTAAGATTTTTATTATCATTAACCGGTTTAGAAGTAGATGGCTCTGGAATCTCGATCACATTGTTGTTAATAAGATATTGAATGACATGTTTGATTTGAAAACAACGATTAATAGAATGCCCATTGCATTGGTGATAGTCATAGTGTGCGTTTTCCTTGTAATTACGTCCATGTGGTTGAGATGGATCTAGATTGATTGGTGGAGGGAGAGTAATCATATTTCTTTGAATGAGTTGTAGTAATAGGAGCCGAGGTGTGTAAGGTAACTTAATGAAATTACACTATGTGGATTGTGATTGAAGCGTGGTTGGTATAGAGATGACATTGGTAGTAAATTTGGAGTCAGTAGGCTAGTGGATGGTTTGAATGTGAATTTGGTTTGAAACTTGTTGGGAGATGAAATGGAGGCATTTTCATAATACTTCAATTTTCCCATAGATAGCAATTTCGTTTCGCGTGATTTGAGCATGTGACACAATTGATCAAAGGAAGGATAAGTCTCGAAAATAACAATTTTTTAGAGTGGAGGCAAAACGATTTGAATGAATAGGTCTTGCAATTCTGAATCAACTAGAACATTGGTCATTTTGGCTAGGTCATTCTTATATTGCAAGACATAGTCCGTAAGATGCTCATTGGATCCTTGTTTTATTTTAGCTAATTGTGCATAGGATATTTTAGTGTCAATATTCATAAAAAATGAACAAGGAATGTATCGGCTAAAGACATGTAAAAGATCGTTCCAAATGGACAGGTAGATCATGAAACCATCACATAACATACTCATATAAGCTTTGAGGAAATAAGTTTTCCAAGAGTGTAAGGTTATCAACATAGTCAATACATGCAATATGAAAGGAGAGAATGTGCTATTAAGGGTCACCATGGCCATTGAAGACATGAAACTTAGGTGCGACAAAGCTAGGAGGCAACGGATAAGAGGAGACGACAGGTGCAAAAGAGCTATGAAGGAGGAGTGAGGAATCTAGAGATGGAGAGGAAAATGAAGACGCTTGTTGTAACTCACAAATTTGGGTTAGAAAATCATGGTATAATGAGGCGAGGTCATGCGTGCTTAAAGAGGACCCGAGTTGTGTGTGAGAAGTAATGGGGAGAGTAAAGTGAGTTGTTAGGGTAGGCATATTGAATGAGGATGGTAAATTTAGGTGGAAGAGTGGTGGTGGAAAAAGGTGGAAGTGTCACAATAGGAATAAAAGTATCATTGGAGATCGGAGGGTTAAGGTCAGCTAACTACTTGGCTTCATCACAAGCATCAAATAATAAGAGATCTAGGTCTTGAGGGTTTTCAACAATATGAGTCTGAAAATCATGAAGATCATTGTTGGTAAAGGGGACATAAGTCTCAACCATGGAAGAAGATCATGAGAATGTTCGAGGAGAAGTGGGGTTCACCAAATGATTTAATCTAAATGGAATTAAATATTTATGTTAGAGTAACTATTGTAACACATTATATTATGGTAATTATGTACAATATACACAAACAATAAGCATTCAAAGATATAAGACCCTAATAAAATGAGTGAGGGATGATGATTTAATTGATTTCGTGTAACCTAGGAATGATCTAGACTGTCTGAGTGCTAGACCTAGCTAGAAACAATGTCAATAGGGCTCACCGAGGGTTTGATAATTCATAACTATGCCAAATAGGAGCACTTGCAGGAGGACATGAGCGCCCTAGGTGCTAGTGACTGATCAGGTCACCTGTGTTTGCTTAGATGCTTGGAATATGATCTTTTCTGGGTCGGAAGGTCTTCGCTCCAATATTCACTTTATTGCTCTGACTTCGTTGTTAGGGTTCCAATTGCACCTGTAACCTGTAAAATAGATATTTAGTTGCACATGCCCACAAACCACAACAAATCTAATAAAAAATATGCAGAATGGGGAGTCAGAATGACCCTGACTGTCACTCGAAGAGTGAACTTATGACCAAGCGCTACACTACATCTTAGAATCCATGTAGTTCTCCATGTGTGTGTGTGTGTCCGTGTCCCATGCCTTGGGATGCCCTTGTGCAAGTTGCACGATGATAAGGAGCTAGATCTAGACTTGACCCGACTATGCAAAATGTGTGTAATGGAATATAATGAATCCCCCTCATATGCAGTGTATGCAGATAAATGCCACCCTTTTCCATTGTATGAATGTGCTAGATGTATGCCTTGTAGTACTCTTGTGCCTTTGTGTAAGCTTAGGTGGCGATAGATAATGTTTATAGTGTTTGACCCTTTATTTGAGAGTGGTAACTAAGTATATATATGATTCCCTTGTTTGAGTTTCGTAATTGACAACTGAAAGGCCGACCCAAAGTTTAAGAAGGTGACCAAGAAGTGAAAAGGACCCAAAAGAGTAAGAATAAGAAAGAGAGGGACACGGGCGCCTGGGAGGGCCAGGAGCACCTAGGTGCTTCTGTCCTAATTGGGCGTTAGTGTCTGAGGCCATCAAAATATAAATCACTCAAGCGTCGAAAAAATTGTAAGATGTGTAAAGCTAGTAAAGTGCAAGAGATAAAGGAACCAAAATGCCAAAATGAGTTGTCAACCACTAATTTTCTTGCTTAGGAATCATGTATACATTATTATGCTTTAGGACCTAGAAATATACCCAAGTGCATAAATTTTATGTCTACACTAGGCGAACTAACCCCTAAAATTAACTTGTACCTAGAAAATTTAGGAAACCCGATCCTAATTCCTACCCTAAAAAATCACTAAATGCAAATTTTAAAAACGAGAATATTCATGAATTAACAAATATTCGTGAAACCAAAATATTTGTGAATGTAATAAATATATACTACTTTTTAGCGTAGAAAGATTAGTAAAATATACACCCTTCACAATAAAATTTGTACTAACCCTTCAAATTTGATCACTATCACCACCAACTCCACAATAATGTCTCATCTCGTCCCAAACTGCCTTGACAATAAGTTTAAGGTATATATGACCAATTACTATCAAAGTCATGAAAACGACAACCGATGATTTTTCTCGATTCAATACACCTACTTAGATTATCATCTTTTGAGGTTCAAAATATCTTCATACCAATTGTCCAACCATACATGTTGACTACTGAAGAAGGAATTTTCTATGCACAATTCTTTTCAAACTAATAATAAATTAATTAATTAATATAACAGATGATTCTACGCAATTCCTTTGAAACCATCTCCTACGAAGGCTCACTCTATGTCTTTATTCGTCCAATTCTAAATCAAAGAACATGAATTTTCTATGCGAGTCTTTTTAAACTAATATAATACATTAATTAGTTAATACAACAAATGCTTCTACACAATTCCTGCAAAACCATTTCCTATAAAGGCTCACTCTATATTTTTATTTGCCCATTTCTAGGAATTTTCTATGCAAGTCTTTTCAAACTAATAATAAATTAATTAGTCAATATGACAAATGCTTGTACGCAATTCCTGCGAAACCATCTCCTTTGAAGGCTCACTCTATATGTTTATTTGTCCATTTCTGGGAATATTCTATGCAAGTATTTTCAAACTAATAATAAATTAATTAGTTAATATAACAAATGATTCTATACAACCCCTGCGAAACCATCTCCTACGAAGGCTCACTCTATATGTCTTTATTCGTCCATTTCTAAACCGAAGAACGAGAATTTTCTATGCAAGTCTTTTAAAACTAATAATACATTAAATAGCCAATACAAGAAATACTTCTACACAATTAATGCGAAACCATCTCCTATGAAGACTCACTCTATGTCTTTATTCATCCATCTCTAAACCAAAGAACTGAAATTTTCTATTGAAGTCTTTTTAAACTAATAGTATTAACTAGTCAATACAACAAATGCTTCTAAACCATCTCCCATGAAGTGCAAGTCTTTTCAAACTAATAATAAATTAATTAGTCAATAGAAGGAATGTTGTATGCAATTGGTGTGAAACCATCTTCTACCAACGCCGACTCTATGTCTTTATTTGTCCATTTGTTAGGAATTTTCTATTCAAGTCTATTCAAACTAATAATAAATTAATTAGGTTTCTTAGGAATTTTAAATTCAAGTCTTTTCAAACTAATAATAAATTAATTAGTCAATAGAAAGAATGTTGTATGCAATTTGTGTGAAACCATCTTCTACCAACGCTAACTCTATGTCTTTATTTGTCCATTTGTTAGGAATTTTCTATTCAAGTCTATTCAAACTAATAATAAATTACTTAGGTTTCTTAGGAATTTTAAATTCAAGTCTTTTCAAACTAATAATAAATTAATTAGTCAATAGAAGGAATGTTGTACGCAATTCGTGTGAAACCATCTTCTACCAACGCTAACTCTATGTCTTTATTTGTCTATTTGTTAGGAATTTTCTATTCAAGTCTATTCAAACTAATCATAAATCAATTAGGTTTCTTAGGAATTTTAAATTCAAGTCTTTTCAAAATAATAATAAATTAATTAGTTAGTGAATACAACGAACGGTTTTACGCAATTCCTGGGAACCTACGAAGGCTCACTGTCTGTCTATATGCATCCATTTTCAGTTTAGAATACCGAACCATCAGGGTAACAAAAGAAATATATTTCCTGTATTGGAGATTTAACAATGGCAAAGATTGTTTTAGGATTCGGAATATTTTCTTTTCGCTCTTGGTATGGTTATTTTAGCAACGTCAGGAGTTGATGGTGGTGATATACTTCGTTTGGGAGCCTCACTCACCGGAAACCAGACTCTAATTGCATTGGGTTTTTTCAGTCCCAGTGGAACCAATGGTATGTTGGTATCTGGTATGCTCAAATCTGGGAGAAGATAGTCGTTTGGGTGGCCAACAGAGAGACTCCCAGTAAAAACATGCCCGACGTTTTGGAGCTGTCCACAGATGGTTACCTCAGTTATTCTGATTTGAAAGGAGGAGGAATTTGGTCCAGTGCAGACAATCAGCAAGCTGAAGCGGCGTCCAGGGCTGTGATATTGGACACTGGTAATTTTATTATGTTAGGCGCGCAAAACGCTTCTGAGATTGTTTGGGAGAGTTTCAGGGGAGAGGACCCATATGTGGTGCACCCTATCTTTGCACAGTCACCGCGCCACGTCACTGCCACCTGGACGAGTAAAAACACCACCAATGGATGCAGGACCAAATTCTTGACCTCCAGCATTGCACTGCCACCTCACTGCCACCTCAGCGCCACGTGGACGATCCGCGTCAGTGAAGATATCGAAAAAGTCAGATTAATTGCATGGGACCAAGTGTTGTCCACTCGCCGCGCCAGTTGTTGTCCGGGCTACCGCCATGCATTGAATGCTCACCCACCAGCCGTTAATGTGGGCGGGTAGGTTTATGGAGATGGTCACCGCCAAATCGGGCTTCATGGCATTTCGTGGGAAATGGAGAGGGAGCTCGTTCGGTCTGGTTTTTCGCCTGTTCTGTGGCAGAGCTCGAGCGACCATTTCGTGGTGTCTTGCAGACCGGTGGGTGCGTGCGTTTTCTCCACTCCTGATCGACTTCGTCCTCGGCATTGGCTCGGCCTGCTAAGAAGATGAGAAGAAAAGGCAGAGGTGAGAGCGTTCTCACTCAGGCGATGATCCTTAGTGTTTTTAAACACTGTACTACTATGGAAATTTTGCTTTACTACGTGCAGAAGTTTTACGATTTTGCTGTGCTGTTATGATATGGCTTTGGATTATTTGTTCTTGTAACTTCTTTTGACATGATTGTACTGTGTTTTGTTACTTAAAATGCCTTTACTTATAATTTAAGGACAGTGTTTTGCATTGGTTGGTCCAGAGTTTTCTTGCTCCTCCAAAATGTCTTTCTTTTTCGGCTTTTTTTTGTTCTTCTTCTGGTGCTTTTTGGCCTTGTGGGTGGTGATGTTAAACAGTGATAGAATTTGGTTTAAGACGGATGAATGGTGAAGAATACGCGCAGGGTTAGACAGATAGTGCCTAGGTAAAGATGAACACCCATTAAATCTTTTTGTATATATTTCTGGTTTACTTCAAAAAAAAAAGCAGAATTTTTATTTTCGTCTGTCTTTGGATTTGATGCCGTAAATCAGATAGACGACTGAAGTAATTTTTTTTATTCAATCTGGGCATTTTTTTTATTTCATGAGCTGAGAATTCTGCTTTGAATTGTTCATTTTCGAAGGATCGGTATTTTGCGTCTAGCGGAAGGATAAATGCAGCTGTGTTTTGAAATGTACTGGATTTAGAATTATGATATGCATGCATTGTTTTGTGCAATTTTTATTTCTGCTGAGGGATCTGCCTTTTAAGTCTAGTTGCAGCCATATTTCCAACTGATGTTGGATTTTCAAAACAATCAATGGGATGCTTTAATTTGTACATTTTTCTGGCTGAAGGATGTGCATTTTTTATTCATCTATTGTGAAAGAAATGATATAATCCATGCATTTTATGTTAAGGGTTTTGCATTTCTAGTTATCTGCATTGTAAGTCTAGTGGAAGGATATATGCAGCCTTATTTTCAACCTTTGTTATATTTTTAAAATTTTGAAATGAATGCTTTATTTTGCACACTTGTTTTTCAGTTAAATAGTGGAAGAATAGACACTTCATATTTTCAATGTATGTTGAATTTCTAGAATTGTGAAAGGAGTGCTTTAACAAGTGTGTTTTTCTCAGCGAAGGTTTCAGTTTTTGAGTTATGATGCATTTTGAGTCTAGTGAAAGAATAGAAGCAGCATATTTGTCTATGTATGTTGAATCCATAGAATTTTGAAATGATTTCTGTAACCAAACAATTTTCACAGCTAAATGATTTACTATTTTGGTCATGCTGAATTTTAAGTCTAGTGGAAGGATAGATAAA
The DNA here is from genome assembly GCA_019776745.2 of Taxus chinensis. Classification (NCBI taxonomy): domain Eukaryota; kingdom Viridiplantae; phylum Streptophyta; class Pinopsida; order Cupressales; family Taxaceae; genus Taxus; species Taxus chinensis. The sequence goes on from CM034152.1 coordinate 784,360,404, forward strand.
GCCATATTTTCAACTTATGTCGAATTTCTAGAATTGTGAAAGGAAATGCTCTAATGGTGTATTTTTTTATGTAAAGGATTTATTTATTTTAGTTAGGTTGCCTTTTATTATTTAAGTTTTGTGGAAGAATAAATGCAGTCATTTTTATAAGGTATGAATTTTTAGAATTGTGAAAAGAATGCTCTACTTCTTACGTTTTTTAGTTAAAGGATTTGCATTAATGCAACAATACATTCAATGCATGTGAATTTCTAGAATTATAGAAGGAATGCTTTAAGTTTTGCATTGTCCCAGTTATATGATGCATGTTGTATTTTTAGCATCATGGAAGGAATGTTTTTTTTTTTGGCATTTTCTCAGTCATAGGACGCGAGTGTTAAATTATTAAAGGAAATCTTTGATTCAATTTATCAGCTAAAGGATTTGCATTTGGAGTTGTCTGCATTTTGATTCTAGTGGAAGGTTAATATGAATGTAAGTTGGATTTTTATAATTATGAAAGGATTGCTTTAGTTTGTGCAGTTTTCTCAACTAAATAATTTTTATTTTTAGTCATCTGCATCTTAAGTCTTGTGGAATGATAATTGCAGCTATATTTTCCAAAGATGTTGTATTATTAGAATTGTGAAAGTAATAGTTTAAGTTGTGCATTTTTTCACGGTTAAAAGATTTGCATTTTTAGTCTATTTGAATGATAAATGCAGCCATTTTTAGTCTTCCTATGTAGTCTCTAAAGTTATATAGTGCAATATAAATTTCTGCTTCACCTCTTAGTGTATCCAATTGTTGTCTTTCTGTATCAGTACCCAATACTAACTAAGATATTGAACATGTGCCCGCAAACAATGCTTATTACCCCATATGATGATGGTAGTAATTTTTTTGGAAAGTCTTGAGAAATGACTTGTTGAAGTGATTGTAATAGATATGATGTGCATACAATGAAAATATTACTTAATGAATAGTTGACTGTATAGACTTGGTTTTTGTACACTTGTATATAAATTAATATATATTTTTTAGTTCTATCAATGAATAAGAGAATATTGATTAATATAGACTTGGTTCTTAAGACTTGTTTGCATCTTTCAGATGACAATTACAAATGTTCTATTATTGTCTGATTCCAAAAGATCCACCAAGCACATTAAAACAATTTTAAGGTTCTAGTCAGTTCAAATCCCTACGAACTCTGTAATAACTTCAACGATTCTACGCATTTAAAGATAAAGGCTTACTACTGCAACTAGTCCTTTGAGTTCATCTATATCAATTTTCTTTCCATTCAATCTCTTATAAGTGTGAATCTTGATATCAACTATGTTCTTCTGATAGTTGAATTTCAAAAGAGCAAGAATGTAAATTCATATTCTACTGTATTAATACTGTATATTAAGCCAATACCCATATTTTTCAATATTCTCTCCCTCGATCGAAATATTTAGCCCTTGCTAAATCTTTTTCAATCCTTATTTGTAACTAATCTTCTCTAACAATCTCATTTCAATGTTCTTGGAACTCAAAAATTCTGATCATATTGTTTCCTACACCAATTCCAATACTCTCTTTCGTTTCCAATGAGTCAGTAAATGTCTCTATTTTTTAGTATTTTGTTATTAGTATGTTTTTATATTAAGCAATGGTATGCTTTTATATTCAACAATAATATGTTATTAATTCAGTAATGAACTCTGGTTCTTTGCGTTTCTTGGTATTTGATTCTTGGATCTTCTCAATATCAGTTTGTAGTTTTTGTCTAATTATAACATCCCTTTATGTCAATTCTTGTTCAATATTTCTATTGTTTGAAGAATCGTACTTAGGCAGTGATGGTAAGATTCCCCTAATTTAGTTCTATCAATGAATAAGAGAATATTGATCAATTTAAAAACTGTCTTATTCAACATTTCATGCTTCCATGTTTAATTAATAATGATAGGGGAGAAAACGGTTGGGTTGTATTAACTTCACATATCAACATTAAAATACTTTCATGCTTCATGCTTCCATGTTTAAATGCCTTTCTTTCTATGGAATTTTATAGTGTTTATTTTGCATTACACACATTCGGCTTCCAAATTTCCTTCATCTCAGAGTTTCAGCAAAATGAACTTTTTAGTGTTTATATAGAAACAACAGGAACTTTAATGAAGATATCTAGTAATTTCTGCTTCACCTCTTAGTGTATCCAATTGTTTTCTTTTTGTATCAGTACCCAATTGTTTTCTAAAAAACTTAGCAGCATTACCTCATCATTGGACATAAAGTAATCTATTTTCTAATACCCAAGTACCCCTTTAAGCAATTTCTAGGTCTAATTATAGACAGATTTACAGGTCTACTAACCCCTTTAAGCAATTTCTAGGTCTAATTATAGGCATTACCACTCTCTGTTACTGCCATTTACATTGTTTTCTGTTGTAATTGCTCGCTTCTGTATTAGCGTTCTCTCGATCTTGAGTCTAAATGTTTGAAGTGTCTTCCATGGTTCATATATACATGTTGCTCCCAAGGGCTGCATTGCTGTAACGCATTGCACCGGTTGTAGTGCACCCTATCTTTGCACAGTCATTGCACCACGTCACTGCCACCTGGTCGAGTAAAAACACCACGCCATTCGCCGCGCCAGTTGTTGTCCGGGCTACCGCCATGCATTGAATGCTCACCCACCAGCCGTTAATGTGGGCGGGTAGGTTTATGGAGATGGTCACCGCCAAATCGGGCATGGCATTTCGTGGGAAATGGAGAGGGAGCTCGTTCAGTCTGGTTTTTCACCTGTTCTGTTGCAGAGCTCGAGCAACCATTTCGTGGTATCTTGCAGACCGGTGGGTGCGTGCGTTTTCTCCACTCCTGACCGACTTCGTCCTCGGCATTGGCTCGGCCTGCTAAGAAGATGAGAAGAAAAGGCAGAGACGAGAGGGTTCTCACTCAGGCAATGATCCTTAATGTTTTAAAACACTGCACTATTAAAATAGTTAGCATAATCATACTGATATATTAACATAAGTTTAATTGTATACAAAGTATTCTGATTACATACGCAAAATTAATATGAGTATTCTGATTACACCGCCAAATAGGGTGTAAAATAAAGAGCGTCATCATATTGATATATTAACATAAGTTCAATTGTATACATGGACGCCTGGAAAGTATTCTGATTACATATGCAAAATTAATATGAGTATTCTGATTACACCGCCAAATTGGGTGTAAAATATGGAAGAGCATCATCATACTGATATATTAACATAAGTTTAATTGTATACATGGATGGCTGGAAAGTATTCTGATTACATACGCAAAATTTATATTGCACTATATAACTTTAGAGACTACATAGGAAGGCTTCGGTGAATACATCTAGCAAAATTGTATCACCAACAAAATTACTACCATCATCATATGGGGTAATAAGCATTGCTTGCTGGCACATGTTCAATATCTTAGTTAGTGTAAGTAATATTGCCCTCTTTCTATACTGCTTTTGGATTTTCTTTTCCTGCCGATACAGTGTTTGATTGGCCAACTGAAAAGGGATTTAGAATCCCTTTTGACAGAGCATTTGGTTGCCCAACTGATAAAGGATCTGGTCCCCCTGCTGAAAAAGGATTTGGTTGTCCGCTTGAAAAGGGATTTGCACCTGTTGTTGACAGAGGAGTTGGTTGCCCTGCTGAAGCTTGCATCCATGGTGGCATTGCAAATGAACTACTAGGACTGCTTGAACTTGTACAAAGTAAATGAGGTGATACATACCAAGATGGAACTGTACAAGAGTTATTCATAAGTGATGGAGGTGTTCCAATTTGAGCATAACCTGGAATTTGAATATTTAACATATCTTGAAAAATCCTTCGATTTTCATGATCAGTTGCAGAACTTACACGCATCCTCTTTTCGTATTCCCTTAATTGATTTGCAAGTTCCCTCTCCCTCTTCTCTTGCTCTTTCCTTTGTTGCTTGTGTGCCTTCTCAATCTCTTTCTGTTGCTCCTTAGCCTGCTTCTCCCTTTCTCTTTCAAGCTTCTCCTGCAATCTTTTTTCTTTTGCTGCAAGTCTAGCAACCTTTTTTTCTTGTGCCAGTTCTTTTTTCCGTAACTTTAGTTTTGCTTGTTCCTCCTTTTTTCTTTCCGCATCAACCAATAGCTCCATGTACTCAGGTGCAGTCAAAATCTGTGAATGCCTACTCAGTCTAATAGAACCATCTGATTTGTTTATGATCTCCCTTGGAAGTCGTAGAAAATGGGAAAGTAACCTACCGCGTCCATCTTGGTTTTCAGTCTCTTCAGGGTGTTGAGGTTCATGTGGCATAACTTCTAAGTTAATTTCATTTTCTTGAGCATCCTCTTGAAATTCGACTTCGTCTTGTTCATCCTCATCTCCAACATCTGCATAGTAATGAATTATTGCTTCTTGTTCTAGTCCTTCAGGAAAGGAAGGCAGATTTAAGCTTTGATCTTCTGTGCTGGATGGTAGCTTGTAACCCAAGTTTTTCATGGCATCCTCTAACCATTGTGGCGGGTTAACTTGACTTGGCAAAGACAAATCATTGTTACTTACAAAATCTGAAGACCCCTCCTTATTGTTGATGATGTTACTTGGGTTTCCAAGAGCACCGTTTAGCTCCACTCCATGTGTTGCAGCTGCTTCCATATCATCTCTAGAGTCAACATTTTGCATGAATTGAGTTTCAGGCACCACCTCTTCACTGTCATTTAATTCAGGATTTATTCGTTGAGATAGGCTCAAAATGTTTGTGACAGCATCAACAACTTCCTCACCTTGCATGTCAAATGCCTGGCTGCATGCCATGTCATTTAGGAGAGCATCATAATTCAATGGCCAAATACCAGTTCTTTTGAAACCTGCAATTATGTTAGATGGTGTCTGTGCCTTTTTTAAGGCTCTACTTGCAAGCTCAGCAATGTCACTCCTTTTCACATCTGCACATTTGTTCTCTGCCATCCATTTGGACCTCTCAGCTCTAAAATATGTCTTGAAAGGGCTGAACACACTCACGTCAAGAGGTTGCAACTTATGACTAGTATGTGCTGGTAGTGTTATCAAATCAATGCCCAATTTGTTTGCCTCCTCCACAGTTTGTAATGCTACATGGCTGCCATGGCCATCAAATATCAATAGGTGTCTATTATTTGGAGAAACACCGCCTGGTACTGAACGTGCAAAATGACATAGCCAATTTAAAAACAATTCCTTTGTCATCCATGCATTTGGATGTGCAGCCATACATGCTCCAGGTTCACAATTTTTAATGTAATTCTTTATCATTCTCTTTCCTTTGAACAAATAAAATCCTGGGATTGACATACCTGCTGCATTGACACAACACAATATAGTGATCCACTCCCTGCTCTTTGGTATTACCTTTGGGACATTACGACTGCCCCTCTTTGCAATTACACGAACTCCACAATTTCTTCCAGCCTGCAAACCAGTCTCATCACAATTCCAGATTTTATGAGCGCCGTATGAATAGGTTCCATAGATTTTGGCCAAATTATCATAAAATTTGGTTACTATTGCAGGGCGCAAGTTTAAAGCTCTATCCCTGTCAAGTCCCTCAGCGGTTCGGATTGCAAGGTCTGGATGACGTTTTCTGAATCCAGCCCACCATGATTTACCAGGAAACCCATCTCTGAAGGGGTTTTGTCTTGTTTCACAAATCTGAGCAACATTTGCCTTTAGCTGCATTAACTCCAAGCCATGACCCATATCAGCCATTTCTTTGCACCATTCAACAATTTCCTCTTCTTCTTCTTCAGTTAGAACTGTTGGAGGACCCCTCCTCTTTGTGTGGGTGAGACCATTTAGCCAATAGTGTAATGATGTGGGTGGAATGGAATACTTCTTTGCTGCTGCTCTAACTGAGAACCCATTAAACTCAACATCATCTATCGCCTTTTCCATATCTTCTTTTGTCCAACCTCGGATGACACTAAGCTTCTTTGTTGCAGATGTTCTTTGAACCGAGACAGTGGGTGGGTTTCTACATTCTGGTTCATTACCAGTTGGTGCTGAATTATCCTCTTCATCACTTAAATTATGTGATAATTGTACACCTCTCACTCTTGGCCTCCTTGATCTTCTAGCAATAGCACCTTTTCTCATGGTGTAAATGAAATACCTGATTCACAGCATGAAAGATGATTGTTGGAAAAGAAACTATAAATATACCAAAAATGAATGCTGGAATATGCTAGAATATGAATGATTTTGTTCAACAATGTTGTATATTGCATTTCAGAATTCACTATATTGTTCGTTAGAAATATGGAAGGGAAAATTTATAATGAAAACATTAACGGCTGGTGGGTGAGCATTCAATGCATGGCAGTAGCCCGGACAACAACTGCCACGGCGAGTGGACAACACTTGGTCCCATGCAATTAATCCGACTGTTTCGATATCTTCACTGACGCAGATCGTCCACGTGGCGCTGAGGTGGCAGTGAGGTGGCAGTGCAATGCTGGAGGTCAAGAATTTGGTCCTGCATCCATTGGTGGTGTTTTACTCTATAAATTTTCCCTTCCATATTTCTAACGATTGGTAACAGCTTAGCTCTAAACTCTATAAATTTTCCCTTCCATATTTCTAACGACAATTCAGCAAAGGATTGGTTCCATCAAGTCACATTAGATTTTTTTGAAAAGGATTTGTCGAGAGGATTGGTAACAACTTAGCCAAATACCAGTTCTTTTGAAACCTGCAATTATAGTGTTTTTACTCGCCCAGGTGGCAGTGACGTGGCGCGGTGACTGTGCAAAGATATGGTGCACCACAACCGGGTCCTCTCCCCTAGTTGTTAAAGCTAAGTTGTCGTTAGAAATATGGAAGGCATATATTTATAATGAAAACATTAACGGCTGGTGGGTGAGCATTGCTAGGGGATAGGCACTGGTTGTGGTGCAGGGTCCAATAATGGAGACAGTTTTTAAATTGGTCAATATTATCTTATTCATTGATAGAATTTAAAATTTTCCTTCCATATTTCTAACGAGAACTTGACAAACTACTGTATTTCTATGTATACAATAAAACTTATGCTAATATCACAGTGATGATTGGAAAAAATACTTTTCAACTGGAGAATGAGATATCTGGAAAAAATGAACAATACAGTGAATTCAGAAATGCAATATACAACACTGCTGGACTATAGAACGCTGTTGTGGTCATATTCCGACAGAGTTGTATATTCCAGTAGTGTTGTATTTAAAGTTATGTTTTCAATATAACTTTTGCACATGTAATTAGAATACTTTCCATCTTTCTATGTATACAATAAAACTTATGCCAATATCACAGTGATGATTGGAAAAAATACTTTTCAACTGGAGAATGAGATATCTGGAAAAAATGAACAATACAGTGAATTCAGAAATGCAATATACAACACTGCTGGACTATAGAACGCTGTTGTGGTCATATTCCGACAGAGCTGTATATTCCAGTAGTGTTGTATTTAAAGTTATGTTTTCAATATAAATTTTGCACATGTAACTAGAATACTTTCCATCTTTTTATGTATACAATAAAACTTATGCTAATATCACATTACATCATTGGATGACAGACACGTTCCATGTAGCAATCTTCATTTTAGCATTTATTAAGAATTCTCAAAAAGCAAAGGTTCTTTATTATTAGCTTTATACGAAATATACTGCACTTGTTACTTGCCAGTTAAATGTATCACTGTCCAGTTGAATATTTCCTTCATCCATAATGGTTTTAGCAGCATTATTGTCCAATCCTTGTTTAGTGCCAAAATGATTTAGCACCTTGTACCTACAGCTTGTGCTCCAGGAGAATGTTATTGCAGAGAGGCAATGAAGAAATGTATAAATTTTTTGCTAGCTAATAATGGTTTTAGCAGCATTATTGTCCAATCCTTCATCAAAAAAATCTAATGTGACTCGATGGAACCAATCCTTTGCTGAATTGTCGTTAGAAATATGGAAGGGAAAATTTATAGAGTTTAGAGCTAAGCTGTTACCAATCGTTAGAAATATGGAAGGGAAAATTTATAGAGTAAAAACACCACCAATGGATGCAGCACCAAATTCTTGACCTCCAACATTGCACCGCCACCTCACTGCCACCTTCAAATATATGTTTTATCCTAATTTCTCAAAAATTCAGTCTGTAGTTTTTGGTCTCATAGAATGCCATGATGGCAGGATATGCACAAATTAGATTTGTTGAAAAGACTTCATAAACTTTAAAGCAAATGCAATTGGCATATACAACTCTGCTGCAATATGCAAACACTGAAAAAATAAATAGAGGGCTTGAATTATGAAATAGTTTGTAATTCATAAGTGTCTTACCTGAACTGCACTGCTCCTCACTTCTTCAACTTGGAGAGATGAAAACTGCATGAACAAATGGAATTGTAATCCATCCTCCAGCTTTTATTCTATCATCCTAAATTCTGATTGGTTGATGTTAGTTGACATGGATTCACTATGAAAGTTCAATCAAATGGCTGAGATTTATTGGGATTTAATCCAATGGATAATATTTTAGTTGGTCATTTTTATTATTTTATGCAGCTGGTTACACAATTTATTGTTCATATGGTACTGAGTTTTTAAACACTTTGAAAGGTGAGACTGATCATAATTTCATTTATTGTTATGCAGGTGTTTACTTGGATTGAAGACTCTTACATCAAAACTAGTGCATGGGATTTGAGATCTGGGTTGGAAAGTCTTGAGAAATGACTTGTTGAAGTGACTGTAATAGATATGATGTACATACAATGAAAATATTACTTAATGAATAGTTGACTGTATAGACTTGGTTTTTGTACACTTGTATATAAATTAATATATATTTTTAGTTCTATCAATGAATAAGAGAATATTGACCAATTTAAAAACTGTCTTATTCAACATTTCATGCTTCCATGTTTAATTAATAATGATAGGGGAGAAAACAGTTGGGTTGTATTAACTTCACATGTCATTCAAAATATGTTAAAAAAAAGGTGACTGACTTTTCACCTACTATCTCCACTAATGGACCCTGCACCACAATCGGGTCCTCTCCCGCATTGCGATTCTATGAAACTGTTTGAGGTATCTTTTGTGTGCTCATAGTTTTGGATGCTGCGGATCACGCAAGACCAGGTAGATGATCTATTTACAACCATAGTTTCTCTGGATTTGTGGCCCAACTGAATGCAATCCACGCCAAAATCTCTATCAAGTATTTCTATGCCCAGATCTAATTTTCTGCCCTTTTTCCACACGCTTGAGGTTTACGAACTACAACGATAAAATGTTCGTTTCCCTTGTGGGTCACAACCGGTGCTCTAACTCTCAAATATAAGAAATGTCTTACAACTTTTTTTTGGTCATGATTGGAATTTTGATAGCCATGGCAGGTGTTGTCTCCGTTTTCAAAAGTAAAGTGTTAAAGCAACTTACTCCACACAACTGGGACTTCACGGGAATGGGTTTGGATGATCTGACAAGGATGCATGTCTAGGAAACTCACCGCGGAGAAGAAGACATAGTCATCGGTATTATAAGGTCCACATAGTCTTTCATTTTACGATTAACACAATATGTGAATAGTATAATATGTTGTATGTTTATTTACTTTAAGATCAAACATCTCTGAAAAATGGTATGGGAAACAAATTTACTTAAGAATTATTAAAATTATCTAGCGAAATATTTTTATGATACATATTCAGAACTTTGAATAATGTGATAAGAAGTTGGGCCAAAGATAGAAGTAAAACTTGCAGAAGTTTTTCATATTTAGAGAAAGAAGTGGCGCCACACTTATTCCCTTGGGATATTGTATTAAGAAAGTTATCCTAACAATTTATTTCTTCATATCATTATACTTTTATATTCAACTATGCTATTCAAGGTAGCAACTTTTGTAAGGAAGGTGTTAAATGGTGGACCTAAAACTATTTAAATAAAATATTTTATAGAAATACTATGATAAATTGTGTATTTGAAAAATATGAAACTTTTTAACTGGTGAAAAGCATAACTATATAACCAAATTCAAAATGATTAAAATGATGATTATGACTTCATGAGCTGTAAAACACCTATACCTTTAACAAAAAAGATGTTAATAACATATTTTATGTCTTTAATTAATAATGGAGACCAATCCTATTATAATACACTAGTTTGAGATCTGTTTATTGGAGTTTTACATTTTTATAATAGAAATTTGAGATTTAGAGGAGTTGAAGATTTTGCTCGAATTTTTTTTAACCATTTCTTTTAGATTTGTTTTTGTTTTAATCTCCCGAAATCCATAGGGAATTTGTTGTACAAAAGTGTAAAATACACCATGAAGTCCTTACTTCTGATTTCTAATAATTAGATTTTTGTAATGTTAATATAACTTCATTATCTCATCAAAGTTTGTTGAAACTTGTGTTTGACATACTTTATTGAATGCACTATAATTCTCTAGTCGTTAGATTGTTCTAGTTTAACCAAAAACTTCATTGTCATACCATGTCTTCCCAAAGCTTCTATGATGTCTGCTTTTATACCAAATTTGAAGTATCTAATGGCTTGTGGTGCAAATCTTCATGTTCAATTTATTTTTCCATCCATTTTCTTCAATTATTTCTCTTCCATTGCTTAATATATAAATACATACGTGTGTATTACTTGTAGAGGAGGTTGTAGCAAAAATGGATCATTTCATAATCTACATGAATTCAAAGCGATTCTATAAAACTATTTGAGGTCTCTTTTGTGTGCTCATAGTTTTTGATGATGCAGATCACGAAGACCAAGTGGATGCTCTATTGCCACAAAAGCATATCCTTGGACCAGGTAGTTTGATCATTTTTACAACCTGTGAAGTGGATGGAGAACAAAAGTCAAGCATCATGTCAATTTATAGAATGAGACCGCTACATCAATCTCATGCCAATAATCTTTTCTTCTCGCATAGTATTCTTATGGCCTTCCCCACTGGGGGGATTTGAAGGTTTAGATGAAATGTTTCTAAAAGTTTGCACATGGGTTGCCATTGTTTTGATTAATCTAAAGTATGAATTTATTTTGATGCATCTTCTAAATGTTATATTTAGATTAATGTCTACCATATGTTTCAGGGGGAATTTTCAAATCTCTGCCCAATTTTAATTGAGTATATTTAAGTTTATGTTAATTTATTATTTTTAGTTTTCTTCAACCATATCTAAAGTTAATTAGGGGTTGTGGTTGTGTATCCATAAGGCCTCTTTCTATTTCAAACTGCGATATCAAAGATTCATGAGCATAAAATATATATATCTAAGTAGTTTACTGTTCCACGTACTACGTTGTTACCCTCAAAAACATGTATTTTCAATGCTTTTTTTGAATTACATAGTTTTATGAACCTTATTCAATTGATTTCATTTAATTATTTTTGAATGATTTCTAATTGATTCCCTCCTCCTTTGATTGCAATAAATTCAACAACGTAATTTGTTGTCACCCCTATTAACGATGATCCAACATATTAAGTTCTTATAGAAGATACTTAGTGTACCATATAAAACTATAATGTCAAATCTTAGTGTGGCTACATTATCTATATCAAAGTAGATTGTATCTCCATGTAATACGTTATTTGTTTGATGGCCTTCATTTTTAATGTTTGATTTTTACTACATAATCTATTCAAAGTTGTTTCATTCAATTATTTTGTAATAATATCAAACTCATTCCCTCCTACTTTACTTACAATAGTTCAACAATGTATTACGTTGTCACCAATAAAAAATGATGAACAAACACATTATTCTTACAAGATATCGTCATTATAAGATATAAAATTGTGATGCCAAATTTTTATGTGCCTACAGGATCTATATCAAAGTAGGTTGTTGTTCCATGTAATACGTTGTTGCATCGACGACATGCATTTTTAATGTTTCTTTTTCATTGCATAGCGTTACAAATCTATTCAAAGTTGTTTCATTCAATTATTTTTTAATAATTTCTAATTCATCCCCTCCTACTTTTAGTACAATAAATCAACAATGTATTACGTTTTTACCCCTAATAACTACTATCAAACCCATTACTCTTACATAAGATACTCAGTTACTATATAAAATTAGAATATCAGGTCTTAGTTTGGCTTCAAAAGCAATATCAAAGTAGGTTGTTGTTCCGCGTAATATGTTTTTGCGTCGATGACATGTATTTTTAATGTTTGTTTTTCACTACATAGTGTTATGAGTATATTCAAAGTTATTTCACTGAATTATTTTTGAATAATTTCTAACTCATTCCCTCCTACTTTGAGTACAATAAATCAGCAACGTATTACGTTGCTACCCCTAATAACTACTATCCAACACATTACTCTTACAAAAGATACTCGGTGTACTATATAAAACTACAATGTCAGATCTTAGTGTGGCTTCAAGGTCAATATCAAAGTAGGTATTCCTTCCACGTAATATGTTGTTGCGTCGATGACATACATTTTTGATTTTTTTTACTACATAGTGTTATGAATCTATTCAAAGTTGTTTCACTCATTTTTTTTGAATAATTTCCAACTCATTCCCCTCCTACTTTCAATACGATAATTCAACAATGTATTACGTTGCTTCCACTAATAATGATGATCCTACACATTACTTATACAAAATATACTGAGTGTAATATATAAAACTACAATGTCAAATTTTAGTGTGCCTACAAGATCTATATCGAAGTGGGTTGTTATTTAGTGTAATACATTGTTTCCTTACGACATTAATCTTTAATGTTTGTTGTGCATTGCATAGTGTTACGAATCTATTCAAAGGTGTTTCATTTAATTTTTTTTGAATAATTTCCAACTCATTACCTCCACTTTAGAAGGACACGAGCTTATTATGCGCCACCGATTAGTAAGGAGATGCAAGAATGGGTAGACAAGTTATTTAGTTATTAGGAATGTCAACTGATGTTGTGCAACAAAAGTAGATTACATAAAGAGTGTCAATTTGGTCATCTGCAATACATAAGAGTAATGTCAATAAGATTATAATCACATGCATAGTAAGAGTAATGTCAATCTGCAATGTAATGAAGTAAAATAATTTTTAAAAGAATATATTATGAAGTACATAAGTCAATTAAGTTAGTTAAAATAGCTATGCTTGTTCTTATTTATACTAAAATGTAATTATTACTTATAGAGTATTCTTTCCCCTGTTTTTCCCGCCCTTGACAAGCTTAATTCTAGATGGAACTTACATTCTTCTACTACCACATGGCTTCGCCACCTCCATCGTGCTTAGAATCCCTTTACCGTGAAAGTAGCAGATTGTGAAAACAACCACGATCGAGAGAAGCTCCTCCTTTGTTCTTGTAGATATTGTTGAATTATCAAGCAATACAACTCCAGCCATTAGAAATGGTATTATAGGAGAGGGTGAGGGTTGTAGTAGAGTTGGTGAGTTTGAAGAGTTAGACCAATAAATATGGTGTACCCTTGCTACACCTTGAATAGAAGGGAATGAAGGCCACTAAAGACGTGGTCGTTCTAACTCTTTTATTTCGTTGTAAAATCAAATGCAACTACGTGCAACTTCTAACTTATTCATCACGCAATCGAAGCCCATGCCTTCCACGGAATGCTAATTCTAATTTCTTATATATAGATAGAGTTTATGTTGTTTTAAATCTCCACCAAATACACGTGCAACTTCTTTTCATTGTATATTTAGTGTATGTTTATCTTGATTTTCGTTCTTTGCAATTCATTTTCTAGGACATCACTTCTTATTAAAATCATCTCGTTATCATTTCTTAAGAGTTGACTTTGAATATTGGTTAACCATTTAATCTATAAAAAAAATAAACATATATTATTACAATCTTCAAACATTTAAAACCTGGATATGTCATTTGAAGGCAAATAATACTTATGACACTGAAAGTCTTACGACTCATATCTACCAACATTTTTGGATTATTGTCTTAGTTTACACGTCTTTATCTTTTCTGTTATAGATGAGAAGAACACATGTATGATTAGTAGCTATTGCTTTTTTAAAGATTATGTTGATTGCTTAGGAGTTCCATGATATTTATTCGTTTCTTTATATACAAATGTTTCATGCTTTACATTATTTTATTCAAAATTATTATTTTATAAAAATTAATTGAATATTTGAGTTATAATGAAAGATATTTCAAAAATATTTCTATAATATTTATTTCTTATTATCTATGTGTATTATATGTAGTTATTTATGAATGAGTGATAAATTCAAATTTAACATTATTGAATTATTATGCCAACTTTCAAAATGTAGTGTCCTCTAGCTTATCACCTCACCGACCTCATGTCCAAGCATTAGTTTTGATTTAACAAATATTGAAATATAAATGTTAAATTCTAAATTTAGTACCAACACATATATAGACAATTTAAGTACAGATTTAACCCAAACAAGTAAGCTAGAAAATATGAAACCCTAGTTGCAAATGAAGGATGTAATACTTAGTTGATTTGCAATAAATCCGAAGCTGTGCCGAGCTGGAAAACTAATGAAATAGGAGGGCACACTGTCGCAACCGAGTCCAAAAAATTGTGCGAATGTTGGAAATGCTAGGACTAGGGCACCTGGATTGGGTCATGGGTGCCTGGGGTGTTGTAGACCTCCTTTGGGTGCTGGTGACTGTATAGAACCTCAGAAAATGATATTTGCAAGGTCACAATATGTTCGCTAATATTCATCTTTGGTCACCTGTACTTCACTGCTTGATCACCGAATAAAACCCCCAAAACACTCCTAAAAAAACGATCAAATGGGGAGGTGCTGCACTACATTTCAGTCACTCCATGTAGTTCTGCATGGGTGTGAGTAGAATTGTGCCTTAGATGGCTCTTGTGCTAGACGCACTTGAATAGCGAACAATAGCTAGATGTAGAAAATGCAAATAAATGTGTGCATGAAAAAATGAACTTCCCCTCCTATGAAGTGTATGTCGAAATGACAATCCCTTGTCCCTTGTGTAAAGCAAGATGAGTGCTTTGATGCTCTTGAATGCTCTTGGATGCAACCTTAGGTAACGATAGTAAATGCTTAGTACTTGGTCCTTTATTATGGTCACATAGCTTTGTATTTATATGATTCCCTTGCTTGAATTTCGTAATTAACCACTAAAAGGCTGACCCATAAGAAAACAAGATGTCCAATGGCTAGAAGAGATCACAAAAGATGTGAGCAAGATATAAACAGGTTGCGGGTGCCCAGAGGAGACATGGGCATTGACGCCTGCTTGGGTGTTGGTGTCCAGACTTAAAAAAATTGAGGTATTGAAAGTCGCGCTGGGAAATAGGGTGTGTAAGGCCAAGAAGGAAAATAGAAAGCAAGCAAAGAGGCCAAAGATAATGGTCAATTAGTACTTTTCTTGCTTAGGAATCATATGAATAGTGGTATGTGATCAAGACTTGACATATACCCAATGTGTGTGATTTAGTGTCTACATTTGTCCCCACTTTATGTTGTTGAGCGAATGCTCGATAACATAGAGTAGATAAGAGATGCACACTTGATAACCATGTAGATTAATATGCGAAAAGCGTGCTGAGGAGACAAGAAAAAGTTTGGAGTAATAAAAAGCAAAGCGTGGAAGATAGAGAAGAGCAAGTGAAATTGATGATGACCCTAGGGGTGAAAGCGTATGTGTAGATGTCACGTTGTACCTATTATTGATGTCACTTGATGCTAGATGATGTGACTGATGCTTCCCACTAGAAACTAGGTTCACTCAATACATGTCATACATATTTCTAAAGTTGATATGACCTAGTCTCTCATGCCTATAATTGCATGTCACTTCTTTTGGTTGACAAACAAGAAGCAAAGGAAAAGCATTTAAACACACATAAACCATCTCTTTGTCTGCCTTCAACTATAGTGACATCTAATTTATTTTTAATAAACCATTTATCTTTCAACAAAATTACACTATAGCTTATTCTAAGTTAATTGAGAACAAGAAAGAAAATTCACTCTTAGTTTAGGAACTAACAAAATATTGTTAATAAAACCACTAAAGACTTTTGCTTTACCTTGTCCCTAAACGTTGAGGATGGAATGATCACCCAAATAGATCTAATCATTACATTCTCTAAGATCAGCTAGGATATCAGACCTATAAGTCATGTTCCTAGAGGCACCACTGTCCAATATCTACTCATTTTCTTTCGCAATGACAAGTGAGCAACATACAAAACAATGACATTGGTTTTTTGATTGTTTTTCTGGTTCTTGTTTTGATTCTTATTTTGGTCATATTTGTTTCCTTTTTAGTTTTTAAAATTTGACATGTTTTTTATTTTACAGTCTTATTTCTTGTGGTCAAATTTTCCACAGTTATGATATTTACCATCAAAACTGACTCTTAAGTTTCTAGGTTCTCTTATCTTTACTAGGAGTTTTAAAAGTTGATTATTGATTTTTGTTGAACCTAAAAGGTTTGCTTTTGGATTTTTGAGCAAGAAGTGCCTGAGTGTCATTTTCTTTTGAATCAAATTTTTTCATAACTTTCTCTTCTTGGATTAGAAGAACACTAAGGGTTTGCAAATCAGGGATGTCTTGTCTTGTTTGATATTCGGAATTTAATATTGAAATGAAATTCCTAATTTTTTAATGAATATTTAATTGAATAATAAAGTACAATAATTTATCATGAATTAAGTTACAGTTACAACCATCCAACTGATACTAAATATTCTTAATTTTTTCTTAAAAAATAATTACTTTTCATCTCCCTTCATGGGAGTCATCATCAATTCTAGAATCAATTTAATAATTTTCGATAACCACATACCTTCATGCATTGATTTCAATTGTGTCCAAGCCTCACTCGGACTTTCCTAATTTTTGATATAAAGGAGAAAATAGATCTTGCACGCTCCACAAAATAATGAAGGATTTCTTCCTGCACCTTCTGTTGATATGCAAAAATATTATATGTCGATCTCTTGTCTTCTAGTTGGAGCCTTCTCTATACCATTCACAACCGTTCAGAGCTTGTGAGCCATAAATTCTGCCTTTAACCTTATCTTCCAGATGTCATAATTGGTTCCATTCAACATCTATGACTTGTCAGTAGTAAAGTGATTAGATCCCATTTTCATGTAAATAAATTTCAATTAATGAGAACAATGAGTTTTTAGTGCATAATAGTTAAAAATCCCCCTTGTCGTTGTTCAAACCACGCTATCCGTATTTTGATGGATTCACACCGAAAAAAGGACCTTTCAAACAAGTATTCTAAATATACAATATATTAGTTTGACAATAATATTGATTTATTGAAATGCGAGTGATTTTTTTTTAGATTTACATGAAAACGACAACTTAGTCATCGTGTCATAAAAGAAATCACTTCATATTTAAAAAGCTAATTTATCTAATAAGGAAATAATTGAACCTATTTCTCATTATTAGATAACAATAAACTAAATTAAATCAAAAATTTGAGTAAAAATAAAAAATATAATACATCTATATAAAAAATTGGGGAGCTTAACTCCATATAGAGAGGTTAATAATAACAAATCTAGGTCAACCGAGTTGGGTTTACCAACTCGGCGAGCCGAGTTGATTGACGCCAAACCAAATAAAAATTTCAATGTCTCGAGTTATATATATTACCAATGTTTCAAAACCAATCCCGCAGAAAAATTTAACCATCAATGTAAATCCCAACTCTTGCATTGCTCGACCACAACTGAGCCAAGTTCATGGCCAAACCACATATTATTTTGCAAACAAAATGGACGGTGGTTTAACCGAAGTCACACCACCCTTACCTCACCCATAGGATTTTAAATCCTAAAAACTTCCCCCACGCAACCCATGTGGGACTAATGTCCCAAGGAAAAAAATTCTCAATGGCCATTTGGCCTAGACTGCAACACAGAAAGAGGGGAACGTGGAGGGCGAAGGTGAAGCGATTAAGAGGTCCAACAAAACTGCCACATAGCAAGGTCGATTGGTCCTGAGGGATACAGTGGCACCACACAACAGGGGATGGTTAGGGCGGGCGTGGGGTGGTGGAACAACCGCCACATGGCACTCTATTGGGTGTGCAAAACTTTTTTAAAGTGGCCACAAAGCATATATGGTTTAATATAGTTTTTAAACTATATAAGATATAGTTTATAAAACTATAATGTATAGATTTAAACATTTAATTTAGGTTGTAGGTTTAAATAAATAGGTTTAACAAAAATTAAAATAGAATTTATAATTAATATAAACTATAGTTTGAAACATATTTTTATAAAATCCCCTTAGTCGTGAATTAAATTTGGTATTCAATTTATAAATACATCAAATTTATACTATAGTTTTGAAAAGCTTTCAAATGTTACCTGTCAAGGGGGTACTAGGGGGGAATAAAAAATTTATTTTGGATATCAGAGGTGAAAAGAATAAAATGGTTTTACCACACTAGGGGACAATATATTTGTCTCAACAAATAGAAAAAATTTAAACCCCTATTCTGATGGAGCTTGTCTCCTTACTTTTAACCTTTGTTTAATCTTGAATTTCACCTGAGAATTATTTCAAGCTACACATTTAAAAACTATAGAAAAATGATATAATATAATAATTAAGATGCATTCTTAACTTTACTTGCACGTCCCTGGAACTTTTCCACCCGGAGATTTCACATGAGGTAAATTGAAATCTTTTGAATTGTTTTCTACATGTGCACAAATATGTATTCGATGTCCCAAAGGGGGGAGGGAGACTATTTAAAATTTCTAACCACTTAACTACCTACATCCAACCGACACATCAGATTGGTTAATTAACATTATGATTAATTAAATAATCTTCACTCTGGTACAATGTTAGGACGAGGATATTAAAACCTTCATAACCACATTAATTAATATTTGAACCAAACATTAATGTGCACAAATAAATAAACAAACAAAACATAGTAAATAACACAGAGTTTACGTGGAAAACCCCTGAGGGGGGAAAAACAATGGCAAAAGAGAATTTTCCATATATGAGAATTTTTTTTTAGGGTTTAGTAAATCCCCTTCCCTCACTTCTCTCCCCGTTGAATTCACCCGAAGAAGTGAATAAAAATATGATCCAATATCATATTTATTTGACCCCACGGGTCACGAACTATATCAAGTGATAGGGTATGAATAAACAACAGTACCCGATTTAATATAAATTGATTATTAAATAACCAATTAAAGGTGCATAAACACCAAATTTATATTAAATAATTAATAATATAGCTATTCTAAATTATTTAATTATAAACTAACGTTTTTAGGCACTTAATATTACATTCTAACAAATAAGTCCCCGAGTAAGATTCAATTTTTTCTCAAGCTAAATTTCTAATATACAAAATTTAAAATTTTGGTCATGACTGTTAGGAATATCTATGTTTTAGTGTGAACATAGAATATTATGTGAGTGATTATATTATCTAGGATAATATAATGTGTTGTAATAATTAATTACATTATTTTAAATGTAATTATGAGTGGGTGAGTAAATATTGTTATGAGTTGTTGAGTAAACAACTCATTAACAATATTAGTTTTGTGAGAAAACAAAATCTCACGGAAAATAACATGGAGTTGTTTTAGGAGTTATGTGTGGAGATATTTATGGAGATTATATCTCCTTAAATATAGGAACAACATCTCCTATTTAAATGGATGTAATAGCAAGAATAAAAGTGTAAGATTTTGAATTTAATTTATGCAATTCTGATATAGTATTTTCATTTGGTACCAGAGCAGGTCTGATGCGGAAAATTTCAGTGTTTTCTTGATCAAATCCGTCTCAAAGAATAGCTTCTATATTTTATTTCCGGATTTGGGTTTTTTTATAATTTTGTACACAAAACCAAGTGTTTGTTAATAAGCAAACAACAAAAATTTCAGTAGAACCCAGTTCGTATTTTTGAAGAAATACGCATTTCACTATGTAGCTATCAAATTCAGCATATCAATTCTTCTACTGAAGTTTTCTCCAATTTCCAATAATGTTGAATTGTTAATACAAAGTCTTGGCTTGCTTGGAGGTTCAAAGGTATTCTATATAAAATTTTAAACTACCTAATTTAATTCTGTATTGTTTTTATCAGTATTGTACAAAATAATGGAGAAATTAAATCTGATTGAAAAATTTGAAGGACAAGATTTCCATACATGGCAACTATAGATACAATTACATTTAATAGAAAAGGACTTATGGGATGTAGTTAAAGCCAATGCGATTCCACCAACGAATACTACTAATCTAGCTAAATGGATGCAAAAGATCAAAGAGCTTTGGGTACGATTGGTCTGGGTTTATCAAAAGCCTATCTACATCATGTGGATTTCACAAAATATGCAAAAGAAATTTGGGAGTCTTTTAACAAATTGTTTGGTTCTGAAGCTGAAATGACAAAGATTACACTAAAGCAACGCTTGTACGGGTTGAAAATGGAAGAGAAATCAAAAATGGTAGATCATATAAGTAAGTTTTGCTCTTTGCTAAATCAACTAGCTGGAATTAAAGAACATGTAAAAGATGATGATGCTAAAGCTATTTTTCTTAATAGCATGCCTAAGAGTTACTCAAATATTGTATATGCTTTGAGTAAAGCTACTATTAATCTAGAAGGAGTGATTTCTACATTGTTAGAACAAAGCAGTCATGAAGAACATGAAGAAGTACTATATGTAAGAAACAAACCTAGCTCCTCGTATAAGAAGGAAAAACATAAACCAAAGCAGGTTCCTTCACATGGAAAAATAAAATGCTTTTATTGTAATGAGATTGGGCATGTAATATTGAACTGTAAAAAGAGAGCTCAGGATCTTCTTGATGATAAGATAGATCAGAAATCCCTTCTAGCTGAAGTAGAAACTGATTGGGAAGCCTACTCAATTGATGAAGAAATTTCTTGTCCTAGTGAAGAGGATTTCATATGGTAGAATTTTCTCTTTTTGGAGGAAGGATACAATGGAGGAAGGAGGACAATCAACGTCCTCTTGTCATTCACCAACGACGGGGTCACAGACAGATGTGGTGATGTTCTATTTCAGTTGTATGGTGTGTTTATACACAAGGGGGTGAAACTATTTTCATGTTTTGATTTTAATGTGTTCACATAGACTAACAACAGTTCCTGAGTGTCTATTTGGTGTGGAAGAAGAAAACTGTTTGACTCAGCTTAATAGGGGAAAAACATCTACGTACGATCCTCTAACTGTCGTACGGTCCTCTGATTGCCATACTTCGGTGGAAGGTACTTCATTGGAAGGTGATCAGTCAATGAAGATGTTCATACGACAAGGATGATCATTAGCAGTAAGATCCAGTAGCAACGGCTACTCCGACAAGTTTGATGTTTCCAGGAGCTCTTACCCCATGTTCACACTAAGGGGGTGAATGTTAGGAATATTTATGTTATAGTGTGAACATATAATATTATGTGAGTGATTATATTATCTAGGATAATATAATATGTGTTGTAATAATTAATTACATTATTGTAAATGTAATTATGAGTGGGTGAGTAAATATTGTTATGAGTTGTTGAGTAAACAACTCATTAACAATATTAGTTTTGTGAGAAAACAAAATCTCACGTAAAATAACATGGAGTTGTTTTAGGAGTTATGTGTGGAGATATTTATGGAGATTATATCTCCTTAAATATATGAAAAACATCTCCTATTTAAATGGATGTAATAGCAAGAATAAAAGTGTAAGATTTCAAATTTAATTTATGTAATTCTAATATAGTATTTTCAATGACAACCAAACCCACACTTGAAATTCCCTTTCTTGGACAATGTAAACCTTTCCTCCTGCCAGTATTTCAACTACGTCACCATCATTATTCTTAAGAGGAACATACCAACATTATTTTAAAGTTTTTTCATATGTATATAAGTTTACTTATCTTGATTCTTAAAGTTACTAAGACCTATGAAAGAAGAGTGTTCTTGAAAGCTTCAAAGGGCTATTTTTGGTCTTTTTGTCACTAGTGAACATCCTCCAAAATATTACAGGGAAAATTCAAATCATTTGGAATTTGTATTGGAGAAAATGAAGTTTTCCAATGTAGTTTAGGAATATTCTGTGGAGATAATTGAGGTTAGGAAAAGCTAAGAAAAACCGGGTCTTTTTAGGCAAGGCACTGGGGAATGCATGTTCCAAAGAAGCTAGTCACCTTATTTGAAGGGTTTAAAGAGCCTCATCAAGTGTTAGGAGCTCATATCTTAGGAATTTTAAAGATAAAATATCCTACTTCATGGTGTAATAATCAAGATAGAATTTTGGGAGTACAAAAATGTAGAAACATGTCCATTAGTGTAGCATAAGAGTATTTCTACAAGGTAGAACTTGTTCGAAGGGTTTCAGACACCTTGGGAAGATTTATGAGCCTAAAAAATGTCAAATTGAATTACATTGGACCCTCAGTATGGTTCATATATTATATTGGTTCATACTCATTCTGGACTTCGGTGACAACTCAGCTTACTGGCGCACATAGATAGGAAAAAGTGGAAAGTGGAATGAAAAATCAAATTACAAGCTTAATAAGGTCTTGAAAATGGTTGTAAATGATCCTAAGGGTTGTTTAGAGTTAAAATCATATAGTTTTTTCCCTCTGAACTTTATGTCTTGCTCATAGGCCTAAGAATTCACTCCTTAGTCTATTTTCATGTTGAGATTGATGACATCAGCATTCCAAGAAGCTTAGAAGGGTTTTTTGATGCCTGATGTCCCTTTTTTCATTTGTCCCAATGTGCAAGGGGGCATTAGTGACACCAAAGTGTGCTCCCCAATTAAGTGTTATGTTGTGTCACTTAAAATGTAATTTAAGTGGTTAGAAAAAAATTGTAAACTCACCTTAAGTTGGATGTGACCACTTTTTCATGACAGATAAACTATTGGATGAAATTTGAATGTGTGATTTCCCTTTTTCCATTTGTCCCATCTGCTAAGGGGACATGAGGGACACAAAAATGTTCTCCACCTATGGAGGAAGCATTTCATCACTTAAAAGTGACAACTTGAATGCTAGGGAGGTGTTATAAACTCATTGTTTCATAAAATTTGGCCCCCTCTCCATGAAACCATCACCCATGGAACATTTTGGAGGGGGTAATGTACTTTTCTCCCTCTTTACCCTATTTTTTAGGATGTAACCATACCTCTAACCTCCACCTGACCTGGGTTGAGCTTATTTGAGTCTAAGTTGGGTTAAGGTGTGCAAATGAGAGGAAAAACGAGTTTGAAAGAGGGAAGTTCATTTAAATGCAACACTTAGAAATTTTTGTATTTTTTTTACATTATTTTATCTCCCTCATTTATGTTGGTATGTTGTTATGTTGCCAAAATTTCTTTAAACATCCTCCATGTTAAAACAACTTTTGCTTATATCTTCCAAACCCCATGTCTGTTTGCCATGAAACTTGGACTGTAGATTCCTTACAAAAATACCTTTAAGAAGAGTATTTACATGTCTTCATTGATTCTCTATGTTGTTTTTTACATACATTTGAAAAATTCAACCAAAAAATATGTTTTCTTATATCTATGAAAACACGGTGATTAAAATCCTTTGAAATTTGGAGCAAAGCCTCACATTGCAAAATAAAAAAATTTGAGACCACTTTTGTTCTTTATGAATCTTCCCACATTTTTCCCAACGGATTCCGGTTTTATGGAAAGCCTGTTTATAATTTGGAAGATTATGGATAAGAAGTCCAATAGAGGCCTGTGAACACACTATGTAATGAAGCTAGTCTATCCCATCTTTTTCTTTAGGGAGTTGCCACTAGAACATCAAATTCTTGAAAAAGATGGAACCTTCAGATTATTTATCCAACAACGGCACCATAAGCGTGTTGGTCCTCAAATCTGTACCCCCTATTGGATTAACAACAATTCTCCTTTAGGGAATGGGGGAATTTCTTGGAATGGTGGTAAATCAGGTGGTGGTGTGTCATTTTTTAGCGAGGGAGGGGTCTAAAACTTTCCTTGGGATCATGCCTCAAGATGGTTGAGGGGAACGTACAAAGGGGATGGCCTATTCTTACTACTTTTGGTTCTACCTTGAACCAGGGTGAGAAGAATTGTAGTGTAACTTGAATGTAGAGGGAGAGATAGGATCTTTGTTCCCTCAATTTATTTTAAATGATGGATCAATTTGGGATAAGCATGGCCATGGACACAACTCTTTACTCTCATGAGTTGTCACACAAAATGTTGTATATGCTTACCTCACCAGATACATGTTACTATAGACATTATATATCGGTTACTCTTACATTATCTAGATGGTATAATTATAGCCGAAGGAAACTCTTGATGATACTAAGAGACTAAGGAAAAAAAGCAACGAGTGGAAGTATGTGGTGGGATTAAATTATGTAGTTTTAATAGAGGGGGGATTAAAGCAAGATAGATTCCTTGTTGTCAAGAATTGAACACTTAGAGCAACCTAATATTATGGAAAGTACAAAAAAATGTGATCTTATTAGTGATAGTTTCCATAAAGAAATATTTACATTCATTGGTCCCCAAAATATGCAAAGCTTTGACACAAAGGAGAAAATAGAACTCATCAATCAACATTTCCACATACATAACACAAAACAAAGAGATTTAACTCAAAAACAGACATATTTCATTCAGATCTTTCCTTCTTAACAAGGGAACATCAACAGAAGGCTCTCAAACTTTGTCAATGGCTATATATTGCAACCACCTTGAGACAAAAGTATGGGAAACATAAATCCATATGCATTTCACAAAGGAAACATACAATATTTACAATGGAACCTCTCAACCCTTTCTCAGAAATGGAAAAACTAAACCTCCTTCGTATCCTAAAGACTTTCACAATATATAGAAGATGAGAGTGAGAGAGAAAAGAGAAAAATCTGATTTCTCTCTACAACCACCAAAAAATTGCATTAAAAATTCTGAAAAGGAGCATGGGTAACCTGTAAAAGTCATTCATTCCTGTTTTCTTACTTGTTAGAGAAGAAACAAACACCATACTTCATTAAGACGGGCAGTTGACCAAAATAGAACTGTAATCTTGAATGTTTAGGAAGTTTTCTTATTTTTATCTCACCATCTTCCATAAATTTCTAAATTTTATCATGCAAAAGTAAAGGTCTTGAAGAGACCTTTCCAACGATATAAATTTTGCAAGATTTGGAACACGGAATCAAGAGATATGGCCTTTTGAAATTTTAAGTGTCGGGAAGCATAGAAATGTGACACATGGCGGCCTTTGATTATCTTGGGGATTGAATCTTGCTAATGTGTGCATTGATTTTCCTTCTGCCATCTGTCAGTATTTGGTTAGCTCATGGGAGTAAGCTTTGCTTCTTTTGATTCCCTTTACTTTCTTTCCTTTTGCATGCAAGTCTATTCTCTAATGAAATACGAGTCAATAAGACAATGCCATGCTCCTTACAAATGTCATACCATCCTTTGCTTATACTGACCACTATGAAGTGTGAGCCAATGAGAAGCTTCCATGCATACTTTGAATTTTACCTTTGACAGCCCCTTGATTGACCATTGCAAAGTTCTAGCCAATGAGATCATTCCACACCCCTGCACTATGTTATACTTTTTGATAGTCTTAAATATCAACTATGAAATGTGAGCCAATAGAAAATATCCATTCTTCCACATGTTTGTCTTTCATTGATTGTGCCTTCACGTCACAATTTCCATCTGTGACAAGCTTAAAATTGTTAGCTCTATAAAATGCTCCCATGTGTCTGCCTCGACTTGCCCTTGACTTTCCAGACCCAAAGCCATACTAAACTGGATTTATTCCGTGAACTTAAGGTCCATGAAGTGCATCTGATTTTAAGTTTTCCGGAATGATGAAACAAGTCCACCTTTGGTCATTGATCTTTCGCCATATGTCATCGCCTTCACTTGCCATGTTTCCTTTGACCTTCGCTAACCCAAGCCTGCACCCAAAATGTTTTTTAAATTCAACCCATTCCACTGACCTTAAATGTTTGGAGGATTTTAAATTTTCCACGGTTCTTTGAAAATTGGTGAGGGCTTTAGACGTTTGTAGGGTTCACTGAGTATAGCGCGGCCTCCAAATTATAACCTTTTCTTTGCAGCCTTAACTTGCTTCCCGCGGGTTTAATAAAAACCTGCCTAAGTCCCGGACCAATGCTCCTTTGTTTCACAGGTTAGGAGAACCCACATAACACTAAGTTCACACACTCCATGGTAAACTAAACCGGTCCCCTAACATTTATGTTGAATCCTTTCATTTATCTCGCTAAGGCATGAAATCTAGTACAAATTGATACTTTTCCCTTACTTAGAATGATCTTTGAAGCAAGAGGAACAATATGAAGCACACAGATCAGTTACATTTATGGAAAGTCTAGGAAAAAAGACCAACTTGATCCAAGGACCCGGATTGAGAACTAAAAATGGATCAATGCTTGAGGATGGGCACCCCCTATGGGTGCCATAAGAACAAAGACCAGATGCCTAGTCCATTGGGAAAGGAGTCATAGGAACACAACACACAGATCTTCTAGAATATATACATAACATGCCGGGGGAAAATTGTCAACTACAGAAACTTGGTCATTGTAGACCAGAGAACAAAATTTTAAACAATAACACAAACAAAACACAAAAAATGAGAGATGCACACTGTACAAAATAATACTTATCTGGATAAGACCTTGCCAGGAAATCCTAGTAATTATTCAAAAATTGGGCATAAGTTGGTTTTTCTTTTTTTCTCATGCTACATCCCAGCCAGACCTCTCTTTTATTTTAAGAAATATCCAAGTTACATTATTTAATATCCCTGGGCGTATAAATAGGCTTTCTCACAAATTTGTTAGCATTGTCAAAATTTGATTCAAGACTAATCAATTTTTGAGGGATAGCATCTGTTCTTAACTATTTTACATCTTCCCCAAAGATGGTTTTTTTCATCACATAAGATAGTCATAGGATCAAGATCAATGAGATGATCTGTGAATTCACCTTTTCACTTTGAGAATCCCTGAACCTAAGTAACATCTTGAAAAAGCTGATTTGGATAAGTTAGAACCACTCCAGCTACATTTCCAAATTTGGAACATGCTTCATCAAAAGTCATGGTCCAGGGAGCATTGACATCTTCAAGGTGTGCACTAGGAAGTTCGAATGATTGAGCTATATCCATATCAACATTATCTATAAGAGGAAGAGATAAAAACTGATTGATGCAGGCCCAAAATTCTTCTATAGTTTTGGCATATAGAAGATCAGTAGAAGTATCTCCTTATGGTGAATCATTCAGACACACATTCATACATGCATCACCAAGATCATGTTCCTCATTAATATCACTATCTTTAACAAGCTGCTCACAAGGGGGGTGTGGTAACAAATACTTATCACACCAGTTAACGATTTTTTCTTATTCTACTATGGACACTCTTGTTGTCAATGGATTTGGGGCTGTCTTATTGCCATATTGTAAACTAAAAACATTCTTCATATCTACCAAGGAGTCAATTGATTTTGCAAGCAGAAAGTTATACCATTCCCTGAACATCTTCTTCTAGATGTGTGTACAAATAACTTTACATGATACATCCTCAAACTCTGACCTAATAATCATCCATCAGATCCTGAAATAACTATTAAATGATGATCATCCACTGATAGCATTATTTCCTTGAAACTCTAGGAAATCATCATTCTAACCTCATGTAGGGACCTCATTTGGATAACCTTCCATGTCATTAAAATCTTATAGGTTTATATATGTTATAACTACTAAAAGGTTCTCTAAGAGGGGGGTCATGCCATGTTATTAGGCACGGGAGATGTTTCAGGTGGAGGATGGTGAGATATTGGGGAACTTGGGGTCTTAGAGGTAGATGAGTATGATATTTAAAATAGAAATCCTTTAGGGACTCAGTTTTACTAAATACTTGATTCTCATGAGTCAATAAAGAAGGGAGATAAAGAATACCTTTGTTACTTGCAAATGTTGAACCTTCTTGATACAATGAATGCAAATTAGCTTGAGGACTACCTGAATCAGAGTTGCTAAGTGTACTAGTGTGGTCTTCAACAAAGGCTGATCGATCTCAACATTTTGAACAATATTTTCTTCTGACTTTTGACCAGCCACTGGTTCCCAAATCTGCTTCTTTCTTGAATGTGTACTTTCTAGTTCTAGAAGTAATCTTATGGTAGGATCAAACTTGAAAAAAGGACCTTCTTCCTTCCATCTTTGTAAAAGGGAGAGTTAATTACCAAGATGTAAAACATTTTACACTGGTACATACCAGATTTTATTTGAAAGACGAAGCTGCCACTAAGGCCTTGCACATTAAATGTATAGATTAACTCAAAAAGATCTTGAAATGATAGCTTTATAAACTTGAAGGTAGAGATTTGTAAATCTTTATGAATCTTTTCACATTTTTCCCAGCGGAGTTATGTTTTTTGGAAATCATGTTTATAATTTGGAAGATTATGGATAAGAAGTCCAATAGAGGCCTATCAACATGTTATGTAATGAAACCAATCTATCCCATATTTTTCTTTAGGGAGTCACCACTAGAATATCAAATTCTAGAAATAGATGGAACCTTCACATTATTTCCCTGGAAACAACGCCAAAAGCGTGTTGGTCCTCAAATTTGAACCCATGTTGGATTGACAACAATTATCCTTTAGGGAAGGGGGAAATACTTAGAATGGTGGTAGACCGGGTAGTGTGTCATTTTGTATCTAGGGAGGGATCTAGCACTTTCTTTGGAATCAAGCCTCGGGATGATTGAGGGCGCGTACAAAGGGGATGGCTTGTTCCCACTACTTTTGGTCCTGCCTTGAGCCAGGGTGAGAGGATCCACGGTGTAACCTGAATGTAGAGGGAGAGATGTGATATTTTTTCCCTCGAATTATTTTAAATGATGGATCAATCTAGGATAAACATGGCCATGGATACAACACTTTACTCTCATGAGTTTTCACACAAAATGTTGTATATGCTTACCTCACCAGACATAGGTTGCTAAAGATAGTAGAGATCGGTTTCTCTTGCATTCTCTAGATGGTATAATTATAGATAAAGGGAACTCTCAATGATACTAAGAGATTGAGTAACAAAATAAACGAGTGGAAGTATGGGGTGGGATTAATTATGTAGTTTTAATAGAGGGGGGATTATAGGAAGACAAATTCCTTGTTCTCAAACATTTAACACTTAGAGCAGCCTGATATTATGGAAAGTACAAAAAACATTATCTTAGTAGTGACATTTTCCATAAAGAAATATTTGCATTCATTGGTCCCCAAAAGATGCAAATCTTTGACACAAAGCAAAAAATATAACTCGTCAATCAAAATTTCCACATACAAAACACAAAAAACAAAGATTTAACTCAAAAGTGGACATATTTCATTCAGATCTTGTCCTTCTTAACAAGGGAACATCAATAGAATGCTCTCAAAGATTATCAATGGTTGTACATTGCAACCATCTTGACACATAATTATGGGGAACAGAAATCCATATGCATTTCACAAAGGAAACATACAATATCTACGATGGAACTGTACGATAGAAAAGTGACATGCGAGCATGAGAATCTACAAGTAACTCTTCTTCATACCCGACCTCCCAAGGTCATGCCGAGACAACCGGTGGAAATGGAATATATGTGGATACAAACAAACTAGTTGGGCAATCTTATATCCTCAACATGCAATAATGGAATCTGCGAATCTAAGGCAAAGAAAGCTCTCCTAACCTAAATTAGTGTAATGGACCGTTCAGATATAATAGCTGCTTGGAGGCTCCAATAAATTTTGAGCTCTGTCGAGATCCTATCTATTGGTTGTTGGATACATGGAAAATGACCTGTAGGTGCTTCGTGTATATTTCTTGACAAGGCCATGGAAAATGGTAATGAGAGGTGTAGTGGATTTGTAAAAACTATGGATGGTTTTTTGGTTTAGCCCAGAAAATGTTAGATTAATTGGATTCTATATTTAATACAAAGAACTGCATTATGATATCTGGCAGGAGTGGTGAGGATCTAAATACCAGTGTTCGTAAACCAGTGTCAATACTTAACTGACTTGCAGGCCCGTTGGGTTGTGGGATCTAGGGATCACAACCATGAGTTCGTGGTTATTGTGGACTTGTTATGGTCTTGTGAAGAATCAATTTCTTTTTCTGACTATCCAATGGTCATAAGCCTTTTCAGCTTCTATGTTTAGTGCCAGGAGTTGTGTGATTTTCTCAGAATACCTCACAGGTGTTCTAGCAACTTGTATATGCAACCCTGTATCTATGTCAATGAGAAGGTCTCCTACGTCTAGCTATGGAACTAATGGATCATAGCCAAATATTTGTTCTCTTTCGGGTTCTTGTATGGTCATGCGAATATCCTATCAGGACAGTCTATAATTGGGTTGACTTGACCAAAATGTGTACGCTTTGTCATCTTCAATATTCAGTTGTCTCAATTGTTCACTAATTGCTTGTTGATTTGTTGTCGTTTGAAAGACCCGAATCCTAAGCCCTTGATCTATATCTATTAACGTTGTGAAGAGATTCAAATGAGATACTACCAGTTCAAATATGTATTCCCTGGGCTCTCTGGGTCCCATAATTGTCATGCAAAAGATAACTTAACTGAAATGAGTAAATTAACCATGAAAATTATATCTACACTATGCTTATATTTCTCTTATTTTTGTATTTTCAATGATGCGTTTTGAATGAAATTAAAAGAGCAGCTATTCTAATATATTTAGAAAATGGACAATTAATCTAATAACATAATTAAAACAAGCAAGGTAGCTTGGTATAGCTATTCGCCTGTGCAGTTGTGAATTTATCCTAAATATTTAAATAACTAACTAATTTAATTGAAAGACTTCCGATCCTACCTCACAAGTGAGGAATGAATCATAGTTTCTTAGAAACTCTCATTCCCCACAACTTCCCTGGCAATATCTAAAGCGAGCTTTGACTAAAATAAAATAGTTTGCTACTCTATTTGATATATTGTAACTACAAATTTGATAGCTCAAACTTGGAGTTTACAGAACAGTGGTAAATCCAGTTATGTCATGACTTGTGCCCTCAGTGTGATCTCCTCATTCCTTCGTGTTCTCGTGAATT
The DNA here is from genome assembly GCA_019776745.2 of Taxus chinensis. NCBI lineage: Eukaryota > Viridiplantae > Streptophyta > Pinopsida > Cupressales > Taxaceae > Taxus > Taxus chinensis. Next base: position 784,391,626 of record CM034152.1, read on the forward strand.
TAGAAAAGTGTGAGTGTGATAGTGTCAGCAGAAGAAGATGCCCAAACAATGACAGTTTTGGATATAAATCGAATACAATGCAAGTAAGAGAGGGATAGTGCAAGTGAATAGAGCTTGAATATGAAGGATTTATTGCGGGGATATAATGCAAATATGCCGAGAATTCTGGGATCTATCTCTTGCGACAAACAAAACTTGCTACTCTATGATGGATTCTAATCTAAAAGTGAAACTACCTTATGCTAAACTAATTGTATGAGATAGCAATGAAGCAAGATGAAAGGAAGAAGATCAAATGACCTCTAAAGCAGAAAGGAGAGACTGATAATCCATGCAAAATGTAAACCTATTGAAACTCATGCAAGAACTTCAAACAAAATGAATAATCAAACACAGAAGGAGAGGGGCCATTTGTTTGAAAATAAGCTGAGTATTTATAGCATTTGCATTTACCAGAGGGTAATTCGAAATTGAACTCTTCTAATATAAACAAAGGGTGGCCAAAACATAAATACAAACTTTAGTGGTTGAGGAATCCAGATAGAAATTGAATTTTTACGTTTGATGAAATCGTCGAAACATTCTGGAAAACGTACATAGGACCGCTGCCCTGCATAAGGAGGTGGTTATAGGACCGCCGTCCTGTCCTGGGTGGCGGTCACAGGACTGCCGCCCAGGTAGGGTGGCAGTTCTGTAACTTAAAGACAAAATGTAGGGAAAAAGGGGGGGTAGAGACTAAAACAAAACATGCAAAAGCTAGATAAGGCTTTCTAGGATGCAAATGTACATTTGGCAAGCTTTTCTGGATTCTGAACACCTTGCAAAGAGGTTTGAATCATCATTGGGGTTTTCCTAACCTCTTTCTGGCAGTACAGTACCTAAAATTTTGGGTATGTATAGGAACCTCTTGACTCTTTCCTAGAAATGGAAAAACTAAACCTCCTTCACATCCTAAGACTTTTACAATATACAAAAGATGAGAGAGATATAGAAAATAGAAACATCTGATTTCCCTCTACAACCACCAAAAAGATACATTAAAAATTCATAAAAGGAGCATGGAAAACTTGTCAAAGTCATTCATTCCTTTTGTCTTGCTTGTTGGACAAGAAACATACACCATACTTCATTAAGATGGGCGGTTGACCAAAATGGAAATGTAATCTTGAATTCTGACGAATTTTTTATTCTTTTTCTCCCACCAACTGCCATCAATTTCTAAATCTAATGATGTCAAAATGAAGGGATCGAAGAGACCTTTCCAATGATATAAGTTTCTCATGATTTGAATTAGGGAATCAAAAGATACGGCCTTCTAAAGTTTTGCATGTCAAGAAGCACATAAATGTGACACGTGGTGACCTTTGATTACCTCGAGGATTAAATCCTACTAACGTGTGCATTTATTTTCCTTCTACCATGTGTCGGTCTCTAGTTGGCTCTTGGGATTGGACTTTGCTTCCCTTTAATATTTTTCCTTTTGCGGGCAAGTCTATTCCTTAATGAAATAAGAGCCAATAAGATAATGCCATGCTCCTTACAAATTTTAGACCATCTTTTGCTTGTACTAACCACTACAAAGTGTGATTCAATGAGAAGGCTCCACGCATACTTCACATTTTACCTTTGACAACCCCTTGACCGACTATCACGAAGTTCTAGCTAATGAGATCATTCCATGCCCATGCATTGTGTCAAACTTTTTGATAGTCTTAACTAACAACCGTGAAATGTGAGCCAATAGAAAAGCTCCACACTTCCACATGTTCAAATTTCATTGGTTACGCCTTCATGTTGCATTTCCATATCCGACGGACTTAAAATTATTGGCTCCATAGAATGGTGACATGTGTCCTTCTTGACCACCCTTGAATTTTTGGACCCGAAGCCTTACTGAACTTGATTTATTTCATGAACTTGAGGCCCACGAAATGCATTTGCTTCAAATTTTTCTGGAATGGTGACACGTGTCTACTTTGAGTCATTGAACTTTTACCATATGTCATTGCCTTCACCCACAACGTTTCCTTTGACCTTCGCTGACCCAAACCCGTACCCGAAATGTTTATTAAATTCATCCCATTCCGAGGACCTTAAATGTTTAGCAGATTTTAAACATTCTGTAGTGCTTTAAAAATTGGTGGGGGCTTTGGATGTTTGGAGGGTTCACCAAGTGTAGCGTGACCTCTAAATTTTAAACTCTACGACCTTAAATTTCTTCCTGCGGGTTTAATAAAAACCCGTATAAGTCCCAGAACAATGCTCCTTTATTTCATGAGTTAGGAGAACCCACGAAACACTAAGCTCACACACTCCATGGTAAACTGAACTAGTCCCCTGACATGTCTGTTAAATCCTTTCATTTATCTTTCTAAGGCATGAACTCTAGTATAAATTGATACTTTTCCCTTACTCATACTGATCTTTGAAGCACACGGAACAATATTAAGCACACATATCAATTACATTTACGGAAATTCTAGGAAAAAAGACCAACTCGATCCAAGGACCCAGATTGAGCACTAACATGGACAACGGGTGAAATTAAGAACATCACGAGGTTTGTGAAGGATTTGAAACATTAACAACTCTATTGAAATTTATATCATCAAGGAAATGGTAATCAAGAGCATGACAAGAGAAGATTACCATGAATGATGCTGGAAGTCATCTCAAGTCCACAAACAATGCATATCTCATAATAGTTTTTTTAAACACTCATTCGAATGCCCTTAATTGTATATGCACCTCAATGGAGGAGGAATTTGCAATTAGAGTGTTACAGTTAATAGATGGTTGAGGGAAAGGAAATCCATTCATGATTCATGAAAAGTATATTTTTTCATCAACGAGAGATTTCTTGTCTCCATATTTCCATTTCTTTCTATATATCTTATCTTTGTTCTCTCCCTCTACTTTCTAATTATCCATTGTGAATTCTACTTTATGGCTCTTTTTTTCTATTCACTTAAGTCACCATTGTAATTTTTCATTGTAAAATTCTTGTTTTCATTAATAAGGGGCTTACTTTTCTTTCCTAGAGTAATGTGAAAGGTCACAAGTAATGGGGCTATGAAAGGTCATGTGGGGGTAGATGAAGAGATGGATTGTAAAGCTATAAATTGGAATGGATTATCCATTCTAAAGGGTTAGTTTTTCTTGGTGTATAACTCCCATTGTCTTACTACTAGAAATAAACTACAATTCTTATATCTCCTTGTCTTATGCTTTCCTCTCCATCTCAACTTTACTCCATGAGCATGGTTACTTGTGAAATCTTATGTAAATAAACTTGGATTTACTTGTGTTTTTTCCTCCTTCTTTGACATGGTGGTGTCTTCTCATTGTTAACTTGGAAATATTCTAGTTTTATGTTAGTAAAATCATCATGTTATTTTTCCAGTAAAAACCGCTTCTTACTTTCTCCTCTCTCTCCATACACACACCTTTCCTCTAACTCCTTTTTGCACATGAGTTTAGTGGAATATTCTTGTGTGATCCCTAGTTGAAAGGCCACCATGATGGTTAGAGTAGTGTATATATTTCTTGTTTTTAATAAATAGAGCTCCCCCATTCCTAAGCAGAGGGACATAGTCCTAGGGCATTGGTGAAAATATCTAATTTTCCCTTGTGACAATTTATTTTACCAACAAATACTTGGATAAACTTGGATGGGGAACCCAAGAAGTCAAAAAACAAAATTTGTAGTGTTTTGTAGACTTAGAGGAAGAAGGAAAAATTTTAAAGTTGTAAAAATCATCCAAAAAAGGGATGAGAGCAAGTACATAGGCCATCATGCACAAAAAAGTGGTCGTGGAAGGCCCCTGAGAAATGAGGGAAAATTTATACAAGGTTTAAATTTTTGAATTCCGCTGTACAAATGAGGAAGTCATTTTAGTCTTCCATGGGCGTAGTGGCTCAGGGAAGGTCTTCGGAGGTCTTTATAGTGTTCCATAGGTGGGGTGATGCCACACAACAAAGGTTTCTTGAGCATCTTTGTTCTGTAGGAAATATAAAGCTACGAAACATAGTGGATATTTGTAGTGTTTCGCGGTTGAGTCTAGCAGGTCAAGGAAGGTCCACAAATGCCTAGAAGAATATGTGCAACAAAGGAAACAAATATTTTCAACCTCTATTGTTCCACAAATATGTTGATTCCGTGGAACAAATAAGATTAATTTTTAGTGTTCCTTGAGTATGTTGGAAGCCACAAAATCATGAGCACATGTCACAGAGGTCATGAACGAGCTTAACATACTGCAAAAGTTTTGGGAGAATCCACAGATGCGCAGTGGGTTTGCAAGGGTCACAAAGAATTCGTGTATTCCTAGAGTAGTTCACAGTCCAAAGGAGAAAGGTGTGGCAAGAGCCACAATTTTGCAGGAGCCTAACAAGCTTCAATACAAAGATTAAAAACCGTGGTGAACGGGAAAAAAGCAAAGGAACCACAAAACAAAGCAAAAAGTAGATTTCAATGAAAAAATATTTTTAAAGCATGCAAGGTAAAAGAGAGGACAAAGACTATTTTTAGAGGATGTATGGATGGATAAAATTGGAAAATAACATGCATGTGAAGATTTATTTTAGAAAAATGTGTTTTTCTTTTTAGGTCACGCTTTTTTCCATATTTGGACGCATTTCGGTATTTTTGGCATGTAAATATATTATTGGAGTGCCTTTTGGATTTTTCCATCATTCCACATACATACCACACATTTTGTAAGCTATTATTTGTAGCCATACTTTCATCTCTACATTTTCCTTCTTCTCTCTCTCTCAGAAATTTCTATAAAAATGCCCAAAATTGTTTGTAAAAAATATCATTACAATTTCTATTCAATTATGGATTTTCTTCTTCCTTCTAATTGAAGGATCAGGGGTCACGAGATATTATTTGTACTAGTTTCACCTCTTGGAAAAATAAAGGAATCATTTTTACCTCCTCACATCTTGTGTCTTGTGCAATTTCATGTTTTTAAACTGATTTTATTTTGTGATACTTGTTTTGCCCTTGATTTACAGTTTGAATTCCATGCCTTTATACAATTATATGTTGATTTTCATATCATATATTGTGTTTAATCAAATTTTGTGTGAATTTTGTTGTGGAATTTATCAAATTGCCTTTAAAATTCATTTTTTTCCCTTCTTTATTTTGTCACAGCCACACACAATTCTTTGAAATAATTTTGCATTAAAATATTTATTGTGAGTTGTGTATGGTGTGTGTGGTTCTTGTGGTTCATGTGTGTGAGTCAAATGAATCTGAGATCCTCAAAATTTATGGTGTATCACCATATTTTTTAATTTTTCCCTTTAATTCCTTCTCCCTTTTCCTATTTATTTCATGAGGTAAACTATTCATATGTGTTACACTAGGAGAACTAGCCCTCTTTGGAGACTCTATCCAAAATACATGTCACCCATAACCTAGGAGTGTTTCCATTTTTTCAATTTAAAGGAGATACTACACACCACTCTCCAAAGGGCGCATTTCAAAGTGACAACACTGACCTCACTGTTGGGAAAAAATCACTGAGAGGGGAGGGGTGAATCAGTGCTTTTTCAACCTTTGATTTTTTAAAAAAACCTTAACAATCCATTCAATCTTGATCAACCTTTACCATGAAGAAAAAATTCCATTCAAACATAAGTACATAACAAAAAAGCACACATGAAGACAATGGTTAATGTTAGAAACCCTTAAAGGGAGAAAAACCCACTGAAATCAATGCACTACTGCAGACAATTTTCCCATAAGAGATTATAAAGTTTTCAATTTGTTAAGCATCCACACAACTTAAAGCACCAACTCCAACAATCAAGTCAAGCAAATACTTGGAAAAAATTTCAAGCTCCTACTTGCATGGAAGCACCAACTGCCAAATTTTCTAAGCATCCACATATTATTTACAAGGTTTTGATCACATACTTATGATCTAGTTGCTTGAAACAATTTTTTTTGATGTATTCATCCTCTCTCTTCACACACCTTGATTCACCGATGTTCTCATTAGCTCATGCTTCTACAATTATTCTTCAAAATCTCTTTTTATGCACATTTTGACATTAATATACACAAGGATGAAGTCCTCTTACACTTCTTCAAATTCATCTTCCACCTCCTTCAAATTCTCACCTCTTCCTCATACATAAGGTCTTAAATCACATCACCTAAAACTATCACGGTGTAATCATTACATCTGCAGGGTGTCAACCATAGGTACTGACCTTTCTTGAGTTTTTCAAGACACTTAAAACACCAATGAGGAACTAGAAAACATTCCTAAACTCGCTGCACTTCTGAAACAACTGATGATATTCCATTTTTCAGTCTGACATATGCAATTGTAATGGTTTTATTCTTCTTGTCTTCTCCTTAACGTATGATTATTTGTCTTCTAGCTAGGAATAAACCATATAAAAAGTGTTGGGAAGGTGTGTGTACATTACAAAGGTTCCTTCATTACAAATCTAAATCCTTGACAAGCTTTACCTTCTATCCTCCATTAGGACTAACATGCTCTACTAGGTCCATGACCTTCAAAACATAGTTTAAAACTTGGATGCACGAGGAACACTATAGGCTCATGTCATGCAATGAAATAAAGAAAGAAGAATCTTCAAGATGTCCAAGACATCACCAAGTGCTTGGATTGCTGCAGGTCAGGGGAAAAGACCTCCATTTCAACTCATCTTCTCAGTTGAATGTGCACAACTATGACATACCAAGAACCAGTCACAAGATTGCTTAGCCATAATTGATGTATGAACTTGAAAGACTTTTTGATGCTTGGAGAATGTTATTTGATACCTCTAGTTTATCTTCAAATATATGGGGCAACACTATCACCTTCATTCATACCATGACACACTAATTAGGACAAGGTCCTAATGGGTTTGCATACACAGAAAGCCATATCTTCATTAAGTGAGCAAGTTCACTCATCCAATCACATGTTCATGACTCGTATGGAAATTTTCTGGAAAGACATAATATTTTTGAAACTTATTGATTAACTAAAATGTGGATATTCTATGTTTATTCAATATTAAGAAAAAAAGTAAATAGCAACTAAATGCATAAAGGAAATGACCCAAACAATCTAAGCTATAGAAAATATGAAACCCTAAAATGCAAGAAGGGTTAGATGGAGCTTAGTTGATTCGACAACTGTTCAGAATTGTGTCATAATGAAGACTAGGTAAAAAAATGTAGGAATGACCACACAGAAGTTCTAGAAAGCACAAATATGGAATAATAAGCTGGACTGGGGTGCCTGGAGAAGGACTGGGACGTCTGGGACACTCTGGTATGAGATTTGGGCACCCTGGTCTATGAAAAAGCTTCATAACCCTCCCCCAAGTTGTTGCTGGATGATTGCTTGCCCTTGCTTCCTATCACACTGATGTTGTTGAAATGCATCAAATGTTATTGATAATCAAAGATGAAGTAGAGACCTGAAAAACCCCAAACCAAGCATCAAACCCCAAAAAAAAATGCATATGAAGGGGTTGAACTATCTTCAACAATCACAATGGTGGACTTACTGATTGAGCATTGCACTACATCTCAAACCTAATGTAGTTCAGGTGTGTGTGTGAGAATCGTGCCCTAGGTGCTCTTGTGCTAGTCACACTTTGTGAAGTAGCGAGAAATAGCTAGATGTAGAAATATAATAAAATGGTGGATGTAATAGAATAAACTTCCCTCTTATGCAATGTGATGAAGATGAACCAACCTAATCCCTTGTGATGGAGCTAGATGGATGCAAATGGAGCCTTTGATGGATGCAACCTTAGGTGACGTTAGTAGTTCTTAGTGCTTGGTCCCTCATTATGGTCTCATAACTTTATATTCATATGGTTATCATGTTCTAATTTTGTAATTAACCCTAAAGAGGCCAACCACCAAGAAGATAGAAAGCTCAAACGACTAGAAAGTGCCCAAAAAAGTGGCGGGAAAGTGTAAAAAGGATCAGGGCATCCCAAATGGGACTAGGGTGCCTAGGGTGCCCCATTACTAGGTTGGGGGTCCCAGTCAGAGATAAAACAATGCCAACTGGGAAAATTGACTGGGTGAGTACATGCGAGAGGTCGGTAGCGACGACAAAAAGTAAAGTAAAATGGCCAGAGGACATGTGTTAATTAATAATTTCTTCACTCAAAAACCATATGAATATTAGTATGAGACCAGGACTAAATAATACCCAAAGTGTGTGATTTTGTGTCGACACTTATCAAACCCATATCATGCATCATTTTAGGCCTTATAGCTTCAATATGCTTGTATTTCTGAGACTACTCATATCAGGTCTTAAGTCATTAAAACAAATCTTGGCCTAGTTATCTTCCATCACCCAAAAATTCACTTTCATGCCAAACTAATGCATGGAAAACTTCACTAGAGACCTCTACTCCATAGTCAAACACTCATTTGCATGGGTTATGTGAAGAAATACACACTTGCAATCTTGTTTTTGAGACCTACTGGACACTCCTAATGAGACAGTTTACACAATTAGAGCTTAGACCCAAACACACTTTACTTAAACACTTCTTGGGATAAAAAATGTCATGTTAGACTTATATCATCTATGCATGCTCACATTTCACTTCTACACAATGCCTTCACATGAAAACTCTTTCAACCCATCATGAATGGTTTTTCCTCTATAGGCCTAAAAAAGTAGGAAACATTTGGTGAAAAGTTTCACCCATCTAATTCATAGAACATGTCTGAAACACTTCATGATCATCAAGAACACTTCCCACACTTACTTCCACATAAGGATTGTCATCACGAACTCTGTTATGAATGACTGTACCATCAAATATATTCAAAATAAGCATATTATTGTACCTTATAATTACACTTGGAGTATGCCACCATCACCAAAATGATCTATGGAGAGTTCTCTATAAGATGGAATCATCACTTTAGCATTCCTATGCAGTTTAGAGACCAAAAACTTCGTATTTTTCATATCGCTTCAGAATGAGGGTTTAGACCAAATTAACTTTTTAAGGATCATTCATAAATTATGGAACATAATTTTAGTTCATTCTAATTGCAAAATGTTCTCGAATCCATACCCCAAATTTGATGAATGACTCAGTTCCCCATGCAAATATTTTTCATACAATCGAGTACTTCAAACTTGAGACTTGAGTTTTAAATGGTCATTATGTGAGCTCGAAGAGCCTAAAACCTCATAACTTGAAAAATCCTCTTCATACTACCCTAAATTTTTCCCATAACACTAGAACAACCTCTACTAACTTCCCAAATTATCACCTTCTCATAAAAAGGTTTGCATCTTCAAGACCAACATCATTTGCAACTACTCACTTGGCTTGTCCTCTTGAACATGCCTCTATTAGCTAAAAGTTGAACTAAAAAAACTTCCAAATCCTATCTACCATGTCACAACACACTCCTCTTTCTTGGACTGACTTGCTTTAGCTTGTTTTTCTTCATTCACCAGACCATGTTTGCACTATGTATTAGAACTAGGCCTAATTGAGTTTGTTTCAACCTATGGTTCTTGTAATTTGTCATAGTATTCATCATGAAGGCACTTGTACACCTTTGAGACATCTCTTAGGACATGTGGGAAACCTTTAGAGTTCACACCAAGCACCTAATGTTTTCTAATGCACAAAAAAGGCACCAAGACCTTATGTATACACCATGACACCTCAAGACATCACACACATAACACTAAGTCACTTAAAACACACCATTTGAGGTCAGAGGATGGAACTAACAATAAAAATTCATGCCCCTAAATGATTTAAACCTCACCGACACTCTTTTCCATCAATGTCACATGACATCAATGACAACATTAGTGAGACATGGTCCAAAAATCTCCCCCTTTGTCATTGATGGCAATAAACTCTAGAAACTTTGATGGAAAACAATCATGCCAACACCTTCAATTCTCTCTTTTCTTGTTTTTGAATGCACTATCCCCCTGTGACATCTATGACAAAGATTCCTTCAACAATTTGGCATGTAAACAACATCAACAATGCATATGCTTATCCCTACAAGCTCCCCCTTGGATTTGGACCACTTATTTGTCACTGATGGCTTCAGATAATGCATGGTATTTCTCACAAATCAGCCTCAATGATCCTCTTGAATAGATTCACTTCATACTCAACTATTTCACTCTTTGCAGATACCCCCTTTTGTTCCGCTTAACCTTTACATGAAGCTAGTGAACTACCTCCCCCTATTTTGATACTCTTTACAACTTCTTAGAGAATATGTGTCATTTGGATTTCTCCCTCTTAATGGTTTGAGTTTTCTAGTGACAACTAGAGGTAGGAATTACTCCCAATTTTCATCTTAGATGTTCAATAGTTGATTTTGGAAGTGGTTTTATCAAAATATTTGTTATCTCCTCCTTGGTGGACACATGTTCCAATTTAATTTTCTTCCCACTCACTTGTTCCCTTAAGAAATGATACTTTATTGGGATATGATTGGTCTCTGTGTACAACGTAGGCTTTTTGGACACACTTATGACGCTTGTTCTATCACAATATAAGGGATTAGGTCCACCACATTCAATCTTGTAGTCTTTTAGGGTCTGCCTCATCCGTAGTACTTGTGCAAAACACAATGTAGTTGTTATATACTTAACTTTAGATGTGGATAGAGCTACAAGAGATTGTTTTTTCTTAGCCAAGTGACAAGACACTTACCAAAACAAATTATCCTCCACTTGTGTTCTTCTTGTCATCAATGCTACCTACCCAATCTACATCCGTGAAGGATTTTATCTCAAAATCATTGCTTCTTAGATACCAAAGCCTATATTCCATGGTCCACATGAGATATCTGAGCATCCTCTTGACTTCTTATAGGTGTTTCTCTCTAGGATATTCTTGAAATATTCCTACTAAACCAACTACTTGCATGATGTCAGGCCTAAAGGAAGTAGAATACAATAGGTTGCCTATCATGGATATATATGCGATATGATTTAATCTTGGTGAGTTGTCTTCCTTTCTTAGCTTGCATCCTATGACCATTGGTATTCCTAGTGGCTTACAATCCTCCATTTGAAACCTCTTGAGCATATCTTTTATGTATTCGTTTATGATATGAAAAATTCTTCCTTAGATTGACTGATTTAAAGTCCTAGGAAGAATGATAGATCTCCAAGCATGGACATCTCAAACTCCTTCACAACCTTTGAAAATTCATGTGTCATGCTCTCACTATATCCTCTAAAGATTATGTCATCAACATATACAACCAAAATCAATTGATGACCTCCTTCTTCCTTTATGTACAGGTTTTTGTTTGCCACTCCTTTCTTAAAGCCTTGATCAGTTAGGTACTTATCTAATTTTTTGTACCAAGTTCTAGGAGATTGCTTAAGGCCATATAGAGCCTTAATTAACCTAAACATGTAGTCTTTGTCTTCTGTAAGTGAGAAGCCATCAAGTTTTTGATATAGACTTCTTCATCAGGGTTTCATTCAATAATGCTGACTTGACATCCATTTGGTATACCTTGAATACTTTGTATGCTGCATATGCTAAGAAGAGTCTAATGGCCTCTATTCTAGCCACTAGTGCAAATGTTTCTTCAAATTCAACTACTTCAACTTGTGCATACCATTTTCAAACAAGTATTTTCTTGTTTCTTGTGACCTCGCCTATTTCATTGAGCTTATTTATGAATACCTACTTAGTTCCAATGATATTATTGTTATTGGGTCTAGGTACATGTTTCCAAGTCACATTTTCTCTATCTAATCCAATTCTTCATTCATCACATCAACCCAATTTTGATATTTTTTAGATTCTACAACATTGTTTGATTCATTCTTGGATAATATAGTAATACTCTCTTCATTTTGGGCCCTCACCAATCTTCTCCTTATATGTATGCGTGCATCCTTTTTGCATATAATTTAAGTTGCAGGATGGTCTCTCTTGAAATGTCTTAAGGGATGTTTTGTGTCCAGTATTTGTTCATGCTCATCTTATTATTCTTGATTTCTTTCTGTAGCTTCATCATCATCTTTGATGTCTATGCATTGAGGAGTTTCTTTTGACTGAGATTTTATCTTTATTGAATAGGTCTCATCAATTATAACATTTGTGATTTCTACTATATTTTATAAGCTTTTGTTGTAGCACCTATATGATGAGCTCACTGAGAAGTATCCCAAGCAATTACCTTTATCATTTCTTGAGTCAAATTTACCAAGTTTTCCTTCATCTCTCTTGATGAAACACCTACTTCTAAACACTCTTAGATGTTTCAAACTAGCAGGCCTTCCTTTCCAAAGCTCATAAGGGGTATTATTGTTATTTATCCTTATTTGAGCTCTATTTAAGATGTATATTATTGTATTGAATTCCTCTCTCCAATATCCATCTGATAATTTGGACTCATTCAACATAGTTCTTGCCATATCTTGAACAATCCTATTTTTTCTCTCCACAACTCCATTTTTTTTGTGTTCTAACTGTTGAAAATTTCCTTCTTATTCCATGATTTTCACAAAACTCATCAAATTCATTTGACCAAAATGCACCTCCTCTATCTGATCTCAAGCTTTTGATCTTTGCATTTTTCTCATTTTCATATAGAGCTTTTAATGTCTTGAAATTTTCTAGTGCTTCTGATTTTTCTTGTAGGAATGCAACTGAAGTCATTATTGTGTAATCATCAATCAACGTCATGAAATAACTCTCACCTTATATACTTTCAGTCCTTGTATGTCCAACTATATCAGTATGTATCAGTTATTGTGGTCTTGTTTTAGAATAATCCTTGGATTTTAATATTATTCTGGTTTGTTTTCCATGTAATCATGCTTTGAAAAGTGTATCAGTAGGTTTAGTGATCTTGAGCATGTTTCTCACACATCCCTTGGAGCTAATTTTAACAAGATTGTCAAAATTTAGGTGCCCTAACCTTCTATGCCAAATCCAACTATCATCAACCTTTCTTGTAATCCAACTATCATCAACCTTTCTTGTGATGCATTTATCCTTATTGATCTCTTTCAAGACATACATGGTGTTCTTGGTCCTTTTGGCCTTTCCAACTATCTTGTTTGATTTGTTATTCCTTATATCACAACCTTTTTCATGAAATACCAAGGTGTACCCTTGCTTGCATATTTGACTCACACTTAGTAGGTTGTGTTTTAAGCCCTCTACATACAATACGTTCTTAGTTATTGTCTTTCCATTATCTAGACTCAATGTGCCTTACCTACAATGCTTTCAAATGTTTTATCTCCAAACCTTAATGTTCTTGAGGCATAATGCTTTCAATGACATGAATTTGCTCTTATTTCTTGTCATGTTACTTGAACATACATTGTCAATTTACCTTGCCATGTCTTCATTTTTAGTATGAAAGGTTATTTGAGATATTAGACCTTACTCTCTCTATCTTGTAGCATTTTTCCTTACTACATGACACCTTCTTGTCTTGCCTTGAGAGTTTATGATAAAAAAATATTTTCTATGTGACCAAGATTTTGACAATTATAGCATACAATTTCATTATTGCTTTTCATCTGTTGTGAGTGAAAGTACCTTCCATAACACCTTGCATATCTTTTAAAATTTATAGCTTTATTGTCCAAACATATTAAAAGAAAAATAGTAGTCATAGAAATAGTGAGTCCCTATTGCATGAGATTATCTGATTGAAATTGGTCCTTATCTTGAGATTTCTTGACCTTAGTATGCTCTCTATGTTTGTAGGTGGTTTTTGAGTGGTATTTTCATACTTATTACCATTTTCTTATCATGCCTTGTGAGTCTTCCTGATGAATCATATACTAGTTTTTTCTATTTGACCATATCTTTGACTTCCTAGAAGCTCATCTAGGTTACTAGCATACATTTTTTCAAAATTATTGATATGCTTTCATCTTGCTTGACATGAGTGATCTAGTTACCATTCCATTTAGGAGCTTCATCTTTGTGTCTGAGTTTGATACATTCTATCCTCTTTGGATTTCCAAACGATGTTGAAAGAAAAATAGTACTCATTGCTTCATAGCTCTTTGATACCATCTTCATGTGCATCTATGCTTATCTGTTGATTTTCTCTTCATAATATTTCAACATTGGTCTTCAATTTTTGTCTTTCTTCCTTTGGTATGCTTCAATTCTTCAAGAGGGCTAATTAGTTCTATTTCAAGATTCACTTCATCCTCCTCCTTCATGAGCTTTATCTTCACCAAGGTTCTTAAATTTTGAGCTGATTCCAGAGGTTGTCTCCATGGCCATAAATATAGTATCTAGCATGAATATCTTCATCTTGAATATCTTTTACTTCCAGTTGGTGTCATCTAGAGTCTGACTTCAACTTGTTTCCTCTTTGGCGTCAGAAATTATTTTTTTTCTTGAAGAAAATGCTTTCTTGCCTTCCCTTTTCATATGAAGCTAGTTCTTGTTCTTATGAGAGTTGTTGTCCTCTTCATCATGCTCATCTTGACTCTTCACAACTAAAACATTCTGAAGGGCCTCTTTCCTTTGTATTTTCCTGAACCTCTTTTTAGTCTTCTAATCAAATCATAGCTTATATTTTCTCATCATCTTCAAGCTCGTCAGATTCATATTTACTTTTCCTTTACTTCATGGTCCCTTATCAGCTTTGAATGCAACTTCCTTGTTTATTGGTTTACTCCATCAATCCTCATCTGATAGGAAGTTAGGATTCCATGAAGTTCATCCATTTGTAAGGTGCACAAATATTTTGCTTCATCCGTAGCTGAAACTTTAGAGCTTCATATTCTTCAATGTCAAGGATCTTAACACCTTTTGAACAACCACTATTTCAAGATATCACTTTCATCCTAGTCCTTTGACGAAAATTTTTATCTCGTCAACCCTCTGCAAGTAGGAAGCAATAATTTCATCTTCCTCTAGTATTAGGATCTCAAATTGTACTCGGTAGCTCAATTCAAATTGGCAAGCTTGACCTTATTTTCTCCTTCATAGATAGTATTTTGTTTGTCGCAAATGTGTTTGGCTATGCTATAATGCAAAAATTGTATAAATTGTGCTTCTAGCATTCCACATAATCTTACATTCATTCACTTTTAGGTTATGTCTCACTAGTCACTTGAGTCTTGTTGCATCTGTTGGAGGTGTTCCTCTTTGAATGGCGTAGTAATCAATTATTTTTTTTCATATGAATAAAATCCTCTTGAGACTTCCCTTTTCTATGAATCTCTAATGCTTGTTCAAAATGCAGAGTTGTTGTCCATTTCAGAGAGGTGCCTTGGAAGTAGAGAAACCACTTTCAGCTTGATTGTTAAAACATTTGAATTATGCTTCATGGATTTCCTTCAAGTGTATTAAGTTTGCATCAAAAGAACCTAGCTCTTTTAGTCAATTGTTGGAAAACACAAACAATGAGAGGGGAGGGGTGAATCAGTGCTTCTTCAATCATCTTAAAAAAAATTTCAGACCTCAGTAATTTACTTTTCAATTACTTGATAAAACCCTTATCAGCTTTGGGAATGCAACCTCCTTTTTATTGGTTTACTCATTCAATCATCAAGTAAATAGGAAGTTAGGATTCACATGAAGTTCATCCATGGTTAATAGGTGCACAAACAATTAAAGGGCTTCATCCGTAGCTCAAAACTTTAGAGTCATATTTTGATGTCAAGGATCTTAACACCTTTTGAACAACCACTATTTCATCTATCCTTTCTCCTAGTCCTTTGACGAAAATTTTTACCTCGTCAACCCTCTGCAAGTAGGAAGCAATAATTTCATCTTCCTTTAGTATTAGGATCTCAAATTGTACTCGGTAGGTCAACAAATTGGCAAGCTTGACCTTATTTTCTCCTTCATAGATAGTATTTTGTTTGTCGCAAATGTGTTTGGCTATGCTATAATGCAAAAATTGTATAAATTGTGCTTCTACCATTCCACATAAGATAAATAAGCGAATAAATGAGGTCCGGGGGCAGAAAGCACACATCACAAATCCACAAAAGTGTCAGAATGATGGATGTTGTTGCCTATGAGAGGGGGAAAGCGATTACAAAGATGGACTGGAGTAAGAAATAGACGATGTACCTCCCTCTACTTCACAAAGTGTACTAGCACAAGATCACCTAGGGCACGATTCTCAAACACCCACCTGACTAGATTGAGCGTTTGAATGTATGCAAGCTCAATCAAGTAAGTCCCACCATTGTGATTGTTGAAACGATAGTCACCCCCTTCCTAGCTTTCTTTTTTTTGGGGGTTTGAAGATGCTTGTTTTCGGTTCGTGGGGCAGGGTCCTACGCAGCTTGTGAGGAGCAAGAAAGTGGAGGCATTGCAACAAAAGAAAAGTAGTCGCACATAGGAAAGTCCAAGGGCAGCAATCAGCAAGTCAAAATGCTTGGAAGTTCGGGCAGACAGGGTGAATAGAAGAGTTTTGATCGAAACAAATGTCAAAAATACGGGGGTGATGCTAGAATTTTCTAATTGTGTAAACTAAAACAAAAAAAGTTGACCACTGTGATAAAGACTGGCTTACATTAGGATATCAAAATCGTATATGTTTCATACACAATCCAGATTGCTTACAGGGCGCACAACCTGGATTCAACTAATGTTAGAGTTGTGAGTTACTGGAAAATTCTGTGTGGCAGTCCTACATTTTTTACCTAGGTCGTGTGACAAAGTCTGAACAGTTGTCGAATCGCGAAGCTCATCTAACCCTTCTTGCATTGTTAGGGTTTCATAGTCTATGCTTAGATTGTTTGGGTCTTTCCTTTAGGCATTTTTAGTGCTATTTACTTTTGTTTCTATATTGATAAACCAGATATCACATGTTTGTTAATCAATAGTTATCGAAAATATTATGTCTTTCCAAAAAAAATTAACCCAAAGGTCCATACGGGGGGAGTCCAATGAACGATCCTGTGCTATGGCTGCCGTGCACCTTGCCACTTCTACTGATAGGTCACAGGCTCTTCCTCCTGTGCTACCTCCGGCTATAACTCCTACTTACCATAGGTACTCTCTGTCCTATGATCGCACGCTTTGACCTTCATATACACAAGGATGAAGTCCTATTAAATTAGTCAAGTCAGGCCATGAATCCATCAGTCGAATGCTTCAGGCGATACGGCATCTTGCAACCCGTACAGTGAGTATGTCTATGAGCCTCAGACTATATCACCGTAGAAGATGATATACATCAGTTAATCAGCTACTGCGAACGAATGGTACTGACCTATTCTGCAGCATAGCACTCATAAAGGCATTCACGAGCATTCACAACATACACTATGAGCACAGAGAATAGAGTGTTCATGAACTCGTAAGTTCAACTCTGAGAACAACTAAGTTGATCTTCTCCATTTTGGGGGTTCAGTCGTGAGCAAGGGAGATGGGGAACAGATTGTGGGGGGGGAATGAGTGGAATAGGAATAACGATAATGCTTCTTGTCTTCTCTTTAACATAAGATTATTTGTATTCTAGCTACCATATACCACGTAAAAAGTGTTGGGAAGGTGTGTGTATGTTACAAAGGTTCCCTCCTTACCATATAAATCCTTGAAAATATTTGCAACTCGCCATATTACCTTCAAGCTCCATTAGGACTAACATGCTCTACTAGGTCTATGACCTTCAAAACATAGTTTGCAACTTGGATGCATGAGGAAAAATATAGGCTCATGTCATGCAATGAAATTAATAAATAACAATATTAAATATGTCCAAGACATCACCAAGTGATTTGAGTGATGTAGGTCAGGGAAACATACCTCCATTTCAACTCCTCTTCTCATCTAAATGTGCACAACTATGGAAGACCAAGAACCAGCCGTAAGATTACTTATCCATCACTGATGTATGAACTTAAAATAAATCTTGATGCTTGGAGAATGTTTTTTGATACCTCTAGTTCACTTTAAAAGACACAGGGAAACACTATCACCTTCATTCATACCATGATATGTTGATTACGATAAGGCCCTGATGGGTTTGCATACACAGAAAGCCAGTCTTCACAAAGTGAACAAGTTCACTCATCCAATCTCCTGCTCATGACTCATATGGCACCTTTATGGAAATATATAATCCTTTTGAAACTTATAAAACCCATATCATGCATCATTTAAGTCCATATATCTTCAATATGCTTGCATTTTTTAGACTGCTCATACTGGGTCTTAAGTCATAAAAACCAGTCTTGGCCTAGTTATCTTCCATCACCCCAAAATTCACTTTCATGGCAAACCAATACATGAAAAACTTCACTAAATACCTCTACTCCATCTTCAAACACTCATTTTCATGGGTTAGGTGGAGAAATACACACTTGCACTCTTGTTTTTGAGACCTACTTAACAGTCCTAATGAGGCAGTTTACACCATTGGAGCTTAAACCTAAACACACTTTACCTAATCACTTCTTGGGCTCAAAAATGTCATGTTGGAATTATATAAGCCATACATTCTCACATTTCACTTCTACACCATGCCTTAACACAAAGACTCTTTCAACCCATCATGACTGGTTTTAACTCTATAGGCCTTAAGAGGTAGGCAACATTTGGTGAAACGTTTCACCCATATAATGCATAGAACATGTCTAAAACACTTCATGATCATCAAGAAAACTTACCACACTTTCTTCCACATAAGGATTTTCATCATGAACTCTTCTATGCATGATTGTACCATCAATGTTTTTCAAAATAAGTATATTGTTGTACCTTACAGTTACATCTGGAGCATGCCACCACCACCAAAATGATCTTGAATCATCACTTTAACATTCCCATGCAGTTTGGGGACCAAAAACTTCATATTTTTCCTATCACTTTAGAATGAGGGTTTATACCAACTCAACTACTTAAGGATCATTCATAAAGTATGGAGCTTCATTTTATCTCATTCTAATTGTAAAATGTTCTTTAATCCATACCCCAACTTAGATGAATGATATAGGTCCCCTTGCAGATATTTAACATACAAATGAGTACTTCAAAATTTACCCTTGAGTTTTAAATGGTCATTCTGTAAGCTCAATAGAGCCTAAAACGTCATAACTTGAAAAATATTCTCCATAATGCCCTGAATTTTTTCCCACAACACTATAACAACCTCTACTAACTTACCAAATTCCCACCTACTCATAAATAAGTATTCATATTCTTGACCACCATGAATTTCACCCACTCACCTGGCTTGTACTCAAGAACATGCCTTCAAAATGCCTTGAACATGCCTCTACTAGCAAAAATTTGACATGAAGTACCTTCCATATCCTCTCTACCATGTCTCAACACACTCATATTGCTTGGAATGACCTGCCTTATCCTATTTTTCTTCATTCACTAGAACTAGGCCTAATTGAGTTTGTTTTAACCCATGATTCATGTAATTTGTCCTAGTATTCATCATGAATGAATTTACGCACCTTTGAGACACCTCTTAGCACCTGTAAGACACCTTTAGATTTCATACCAAGCACTTAGTGTTTTCCAATGCACCAAGACCCCTTGCATACACTATGACACCTCAAGGCATCACACCCATCACATCATGTCACTTCAAACACACCATTTTAGGTTAAAGGAGGGCATTTACCAATCAACCTTCATGCGACTAAATTATTTACACCTCACAAACACTCTTTGCTATGAATGTCACATAACATCAATGATACAGGGTCCAACACTCACTTGGATCATCCCAAATTCATCTTGTATCATAATGCACAACCCATTCATATAATTAGATATCTTATCCATGTCATCCTCTACATTTCTCAATCTAGTGGTGGTTCAGTATAACTCTTTAGTGTATTCCTTCACATTGAGCTCTCTTTGTTGTAGTTTTTGTAACTTCTTGAAAAATAATTATCCAGTAATATGTGTGACAATATTTTTTCTTTTAACTTCACCACTGGCCTATCCCATATCTTAGTATTTTATTTAAATTTTTTCACTAGGTCTATAATCCCACCAAAAAGACATATGACCCTTCAAATTTCTGCAATAAAATTTAAATTTCCTATGATCTTCCATGTCTTCATACTCAAAATACTTCTCAATATTTGTTATTTAATCGATGAGCTCCATTGGTTCTAAACTATCAGAATAACTTAGGTTATCAATTGTAAGATTACTCCCCATTCTTCCAATTACACTTAAAATATTTTCCTCTGGTCCATCATCTTGCACATCCTCTTATTTATTTTCATTCATGGTTTCTGCTCTTTTTTGTATGGGTTTGTCTTCATCATCATTGTGATATTCCACAACACCATCTCGACATTGTGTATATTCTTAAGGGGCTTGCATACTCTATATAAATTTAAACAAATCCTCAATTATCGTACCTTGATCTATGCAAACACCCATAAAAGTACTCATTTTTTTTTATCATTATGTTTCTTCAAATGAATGTAACCTATGTACTCCTTCATACCCTCTATCTAAAAAAATCCCTTTCTAGAAGATTTATGCAATGATTTTCTACCCACTATTTGAAAAGTGAAAAATTCCAATGCTTGTTCTTCAAACTTCACACTATCTATCTAACAATCACCTATTAGAATATTCCTGGAGTGAAATCCTACCCACACTTTTTAATTTGGAAATCTGCAAAATCTCACTATATCACTTTCCCATATTCTTTCCATCAACCATTGGAAGATGTCTACAATGATTTTTACCCACACTCACAATTGTGGAAAACTACAAAGATTTTTCGTGTCATTACATGCAAGTAAATAAATCCTCATTATAATACTAAATGATGTATATGTGGTTAGGGATATGAATGATGGAATTATTCAACCAAACAACCCTTAAAATACATGTGAAAAAAATGAACCAAACAAAAAATTATGCACAAGAGTGAAGATCAAATGAATAAATGTATTTGAAACAATGAACAAGAACAAGACTTTGATTCATACACTTAGAGAAATAGCACACACATGTTGATCACCAATGATACATTCAATATTTCATATAATCCTTTGTCAAATACACATTGCTTTGATCCTTAATCTCACATCCACACTCTACTGTAATTTGTAAAGTTACTCTTAGCTAATCCAAAAAAAATGATTTCCTAAGGAAATTGGGATTTGTTTATATATGCATATAAGCCACCCAATTAGAATCCTAAAATTATGAGAAAATATGAATTTAAGGCCCAAAGGACCCATTATAGACTCAACACAACCAATAAACATTCATGAAAATTTTGTTGCTTTAAATGATCATATTTTAATCCTTCATGGATTTCAAACAACTTGTAGTATTTCGTGGCTCTAGATAATAGTGTGAGACTTCAAGACTTGATTTGTAGTATTTTGTAGCTTCTCTTAGGAATTTTCAGCTTCCATAGTGTTTTGTGGCATCCACCAATGATTTTGAGGCCTTCATATACTTTTTTGGCATGCACAACAACTCCATAACCATGTGTATCTTGCGTAGTAGATTGGACATTACACAATAGACTGGCACACAACACTAACATTGTGCAATAAACTTGTGCATAACACCAAAAACACATAATACAATGTTATTACTCCTGTGGATAACTAAAAATACATTTTATTCATGACACGACCTCAAAAAAAATGCAACACAAATTGATTACAACTGTTTAATTATTTTTTGTTAATCTAAGATTTCCTATGAACCTAGATGATCCTACATCAATTATTCAAATGTAGTGGCCTACTTCTATTAACTAATCTTACGCTCTCACCTTGACCTTTGTGGGTCCTAGATTTATTATAAATTGGTGATAGTGGTGGGTTAAATATATTTATATATATGGGTATTTTTTAGATCTTCCCTAGGTAAAAAAAGAGTTATGGTATTTTAAAACATCAAAATTTATCATTCTAGGAAAATCCATTACCAGTTTTACCTGAGCCAATGGCGTGATGGGTACTAACTCAATACTAAAGCCATTAGACATCACTATTTATGGATTTATCTTCTAGGTACCTCACAAATATAGGAAGTTCCTAGGATTTTTTTGCCAATAGAAATCCTTTTATTCGTTTTTTTTTTTGGTGCACCAGTAAGAAATTAACCCCAAGAAGTTACTCTCTACATACCACATAGATAAGATAGTGTGTGTAGACACCCCAATTTCACACCCCTCCTAAATAAATAAAATTTCCCATTCCATTTCCCTTAAAAACCCATGAGGAATTAATTGACATTAGTTAATTAATTAAACATTGTCAATTCCTAATTAATCTTGCTCACATGTCATTATTCTCCATGAACCCCACTTGCAAATTAAATATTCATGTTTGATTCCTATCCAATCTTCATGTCCCCCACTCACTTAATCATACTTACTTTTTAAAATCATGATTAACTAAAACCTTCGAAGGAATTCACTTTCAGGCTATAAATAGAGCCTTATCCCCCCTCTTTAAAACATAAGAAAAAATATTGTCGCAAGCTCTTGCATTCTTCTTACACAGAGCATCCCCTCCATCTAGTCCTAATATCCACATAAGCCTACTTTTTCCATCCCTAAATCATTCATCCTTACATTCCTTGGTGCAAAGTTATGAATCGATCGTCAGTGCAATGAAGCTCTTGCTCATGTTGGAGAAGGCACCTACATTCCAATCAGTTGGGCCCGTCCAAGTCACTTCCCATTTTGAGGTTCATAACGGAGACACAAAGAAGAAGGTATAAATTTCAGTTTCAGTACTTTCTTGTTATCAGTTATTTATGTAGCTTACATTCTAGCACGCATGGTGGACTTACCCACACTCTGTTACCCTTGGTTTCATCATTAGTAATTTTATCCATTTTGTTCTTACTATTATCTTTTATTATCATTTTGTTTTTATACCTTATGGCATCCTCTGGATAACATTTACATTGTGGGAAGTGCTTTTTTTCTGTGGTGTCTTGTGGTGTTTGTGTAGGTTATAGTAGTAATGGATCTGTGATGTTTATCCCATCATTAAACTCCTTAATGAGATCAATTCATTCATCATTCCTTTTTGTTTCACATCTCATTAATCCTTTAGTGTAGATGTTCAACATTTATTAATGTTTGCATATGTGTTCTTGTGTGTTTAATATTTTTGTTTGTTTTGTTTTTGTTGCTTTTGTTATGATTGTGCAGGTGTTGGGAGCATCCAAAACAAGAATCAAAGACTTGCAAATCATAACAAATTTTTGTTTCATTGTTTTTTATGTTTATGTATTTGTGCAGGTATTCTGAGAACATCAAAAAAAATCAGATTTAAAAAAATTGTTTGTTTTTTTTTGTCTTGTTTAACAGTTGTTTGTAGGTGTTCTAGAGAAACATAAATCAGTTATATAATTCAAACAAAAAAAAATACTTTTAGTTTAACGGTTGTTTGCAGGTGTTTTCCGGTAGTATAAACCTTTTTATATCATAATTAAAAGAACAAAAAATTAGTATAGCTTTTTCTGTTAAGTTTAGTGGGTTATTTAGTTACAGATAGATTTAACAGTTTGTGTTAATTTTGGGGGTTTATTTTCTACTTTTTGGTTGAACAACAATGATTTTTTTTGTTTTGAGGTATTCCCGTATTCTTTTTTTTCTTTATAAACCTGCAAAAAATAAATGAAAAAAAAACTAAAATTTAATAAAATCCTAATCTATCTACCCATCCTACCTACCAGATCGGTGAGCTACCTTACCTCGCATCTCACCTCACTCCCTACTCAACTCGCTACCCCCCTGAGTCACCCTGACCATCCTCACCACACAAGCTCCCTAGTGATCATATGACCTATCCCCCAACTCCTTGTTCACATCTCCCTCAGACCCCCCCTGCCTCTTGAGCTACTGAACTCGCTGACAACTAACCAACCCTGACCCCTCACACTCACTTATCCCATAGACCCCTCAAGCTCACTTCCCACAACACTTGACCTAAACTGCCCCTACTCCACAAGCCCACCTCAGGACACCCAAGATCCATCCCCTTCCCAGTTGGCCACACCTGAGACATCACCATTCTCAACCCCCCCATCTCTTGTATAGACCCTGATCTCCCTCTACACCCCAACTCCCTTTGCCAAACCCATCCCTCATCCTCCATGAACCCTCTCCCCAGCTCACCATCATCTCTGTAAGCCCTTGTTTCAACCTAAGCCAACCTTTCGATCCCCACATCCAGGGATTCCCTACCATTCAGGTACCTGCCTCCATATCCTTGACACACCAATGAGCCACTCGACCCTCGGCTACCATAGCTTCCCAACTTACACAAACAACAAACATAATTACAACCCGCTAAATAAAAACTTACGATTTTAGGTTTTAGGATTTATACACTTTTCATTATAGTTTAACTTAGGTCAAAATTTCCCTTTCAATTAGATTAAAATTAGGATTTTCTTTCACTTTAGCTTTTCTTTAAACTTTAATTCATACCTTTATTTAACTTTTACCATTTATTCCTTATCATTTTTCTTTTATTTCATTTAATTCGCTTATTTAAATTATTATTAAAATCAGGTTAGATTAATTTGTATTAGTTCCCTTTTAATTTAAATTAAATTTAATTAATTAGCTTTTAATTAATTAGGTAATTTTCACCTTAATTAGGCCTTCTTTAAATTTGAGACATTTTAACTCGTCTAATTAGTTTAGCCAAATAATCATAAAAGTTGCTCAATATAGGGTTATTGGATGTTTTGGTTCAATTTTTGTCACTTTTTAGCTATTTTGTCACCTAATCATTTTGCAATTTAAACTAACAATGTTTGGTGGATTTTGTAAATGTTTTGTTTTCATTTTTCATTTTTGTGAAGCTAATCACAACACTTCATGTGTATTCTCTTCTCTCGTGCTTGTTACAAGTGATCTTGAGAATCAGAAACGTGAACTTGTTGTTTTTCATTGTTTTTTCTCTTGATTCTACCTCAAGAAAAATAATAACAATTATTTGCAGGATCGTATTGCAAAGACCATGTAAAACAAAAACTACTAACTATACAAAGACTCCTCGGTCAAAGAAACATTCCAAACTTGAATTGATATATTGTGTTCACAAATAAGTCCATCATAATTAACTTAATTAATCACCACATTTTACCAGATTTAGCTTCATTTTTCTATAATCTTGATCATTTCTAGATTTTATTTACATTCCTAACAATTTTTTTTCCGATTGTGACTGTGTATGCTCTTTTCTTGTGCCTTGAGTGATCTAGAAAATAAAAAAGGGCCACAATCATATTTTCTTCTAACACTTTAATGCAGGATAACTACTAATTTGTTTTACGTAGGACCACATCACTTGGAATTCTTATCAAACAAAAAAAAAAAACTCTTAACACTTCAGTAAAATTACCTTGGTCAAAGAAAATTACAGAAACTAATAATAAAAAGAACAAAAAATGATAACACTCAGGTATGTTATCATTTTTTGCTCATGATTTTATTTCAAATTGGAAAATTTTTTTTTTAATCACCAATCATCATTTGTATTTTCACGTAGTGGAATTGGATTTCATCACCATTTATGCTACACTGGTGATGTGGACTTCATCACCACACACCACCAACATTTACATTCACATTGCACTTGAGACCTAGTCTCAAACAACGTTTGGTATATACCTCACCTCTGGTCCCCACTTATAGGTAATGTTGTCATGATTGGGACTACTTTGAGTAACTCCTAAAATAGTTGTAACAATGAAGTTTTGTAATATCATCCCTATAAATATTTGGGGAGTAATAAGGACACCATACACACTTTCATCCCCCCATCACCTTCCACATTTTCAAAAAACCTACAATTAGATGTGATGATTCACTCCTAAGTAGGTTAGTAATGAATTGGTGAGTATCTTCTAATATCCTAAGGGTTCCTCATACAACTTATGTCCCTATACATATTTGGGTATATCATGACTAGGATATATAAGAAGAAACATCTATATAGAGTCGATAAGAGCCTACATTTACCCATTCCATAATATACTGCTTGTTGCATGCTTTACAAAACAATGATTCTTCCTAACGGATCTACCTTTTGAGAAAAAATGTTACAAAAACATGACTGCTTGTCTTGTAAACAACTTAGTTTGTCATATTACTTGTCATTAAACTTGGATTATATAAGTGTGCTTGTTATAGATTTCATGTCCTAATTGTGTTCCACAAAACATTAATCAAAACACACTTTTAAACCGCCCAAATATCAACAAAAATTGAATCACTCAAACAACAAATATATAAACCTTACATTGAATTCAACTCATTAGCTTTATGAAAATAACAACGAATTCCTCATAGCTTGTTTTGAGCTATATCAAACTTACATCGAGTGACTTCTTTGAGTTCACTCCTTATGTCATCACCTGTCAAGCTTGTTTAAGTTACATCGACACATGAATTCCTCATAGATTGTTTTGAGCTATATCAAATTTGCATCAAGTGAATTATTTGAGTTCACTCCTTATGTCATCACTTGTCGAGCTTGTTTAAGATACACATGTAAAAAAATTCCTCATAGCTTGTTTTGAGCTATATAAAATTTGTATCGAGTGACTTGTTTGAGTTCACTCCTTATGTCATCACTTATCGAGCTTGTTTAGGCTACCTCTGCAAATGAATTTCTCATAACTTTTTTTGAGCTATATCATACCTTTATCGAGTTAACTTGTTTGAGTTCACTCCTTCCATCAACATA
Source organism: Taxus chinensis (assembly GCA_019776745.2). Taxonomy (NCBI): domain Eukaryota; kingdom Viridiplantae; phylum Streptophyta; class Pinopsida; order Cupressales; family Taxaceae; genus Taxus; species Taxus chinensis. The sequence continues at coordinate 784,418,322 of CM034152.1, forward strand.
ACTAAATCTGAAATGAATTCATATTATGTTACGCTAAATCACGTTTGACCAAATCTCTTAGCTTATTTTAAGCTTAATAAAGTACATACCTATCTAGCCATGGTAGTTATGCACAGTTAAAGAGACCCTATGGATTGTCACTTTGATCAAGAAAACAAAAATGATGAGGTTATGAGGGATAATTTGAAAACACGAAGCATGAGGATCATGAGGGATAGTGTGAACATCGATGAAAGTGCAAACTGGCAGTGTGACGAGATCTCATGAAGAACAAGTATCAACCGAAAGTGCATGTAATATTTCAAAAAAGGGTAGAACCTTGTTAAGCTCAAAATATCCATTATCTCATAGATTTGAAGGGGTGTACACATAGATGGTGTTGAGTAACCCCAGTGCTACAATGATGACCTCTCAAATGTACAAGGGGAGTTACATTCCCAAAATAGGAAAGTAACTCCTAATGGCGCATATGATGCACTGACGCATAAGGGAATCCCATGATGACCCTAAAATGACACCCATACCTATGACCTCACCTAAGTGAGATGACCAGCCTAATGATGTGGAATATGACTCACACCAACACCCCCCCCCTTCACCGTAACTTAGGATGCGACAACAAGTTAGAAAAGAGAAGGATGGGTCTTAACACTGAATCCTGATGAGGTACCCATGGACACATAGGAGGCTCCCAAGCAGTGAAGGAAAACCCAGTGGAAAAAACATCCACCAAAAGAGAAAAACACAATATCTAATCTAAGAAAGATGCCAAAGATGGGTCTTGAACCACTGACGTATCCTGATAAGGTACCCATGTACAAATGGGAAATATCTCAAAAAGAAGAAGAAGAGAGAATAAGAGGGAGATGAGAGGAACACAGAAGATGCCATTGATAGATTCGAACTCTGAAAATCTAGGAAGTCTCCTAAAATAATGTCAATGACGAGATCCTCTACCTATGGAATGAAGAAGAAGCCACCCACATCTAAATTGTGTGCTTATCCCTTAAGAAGGATAGAAATTAGAGTGCTTGGAAGTCTGCCCACTTCCACAAAGGAAACTGAAGGTAGCAACAACACAAAGAACTCTGAGTCTGGTCCACAAAAGTGTGACTTATGTCTAGAAAATGGAGTGCCAAGGAACTAAAGGTAATGTCACAAACATAGAACTATTAGAGTGTAGAAAGAGGAACACATGCAAAAATGATGTCCAAGTGATGTGAAGGACAATGAAACAACCCCCACAATAGAAAAGGGATCCATAAGTAAGAGTGGATCAAGTGAAGATATCCTAAAAAGTGGAAGTGATCAGAGTCCCAAAAGGGGCACTTTCGAACAAAGGAGATGATGTAATCCTCATAAACACCTGTAGAAGGATGAGGAATTTGTATTGCATCACAAGTCGACTACTACAAAAAGATGACCAAGGTCAGGTAGATAATCATCCTAACGAGGGGGCATGACAAATAGAAGAATGACATAATGTCGGATAGGTATAAGTCATCCATGTATGAAGGAAGAGGAATGGAAAGGGGCCTCACACACTGGAAGTGGAAAGGAGACATGAGTGTAATGACTATATAAGGATGAGAAGGAGACTGCTTCAATTTATGATGAGAAGTGGAGGGGTTTCATCACACTCTCTGGAATAGGTGAGAGGAGAAGAGAAGTCCTCTATAGATACTATTGGAATAAGAATTCGGAGAACAATCCTTGTCATAAAAAATGGAACCAAGTGATCCTGTGTCAGTGGAACTTCCATCACATGAAGAAGAAGGAGAAGAGATGCTATAGAGAGATACTAGAAGGACATGGTGAAGCAATGTGGCACTCAATGGAAGCAACAAGTGTAGGGAGAGTGTCGTCAATAGAGAAATTAAGATGCGAGGGAGCATAAGGGAAAATGGCCACATATGTCTCAGAGATAGGGTTTGCAATGGAACACGAGTGCAAAGAGTGAATGAGAACATGAACAAGGTCAAAAATGAGCTCTGTAGTGGTAGTAGTAGGTCCAAGGGTCTCCAAATAAAGACAAAAAGATGCTCCAAATGCGGTGGGGAGGATCTAAGTATGCCACGTGAATGTAGAGAGGTTTGGTGATGGAACAACATCAAGTGACCAACAACATGGTTGCCTGTGTTGAGAAAGTCCCCAAGATGACTGGAATCAGTGGGTATAGGAACTGACCCAAGAAAGAAGTATGTAAGACCCTTGTAGGTGAAGTACCATTCCATGGAAGAACATGCCATGATATATAGCTCTCTCTCTGAAGAAGAAGTCGTGGAGGCTATAACAGTGATCCTACGACGCTTAAGTTATGGAAAGAGATATCCTCCATGTTGTGAAATCGGAAGAAAGAAGGTGCAAGGTGCACAAGAAGAAGAGGGTACAAGAATGTAAGACATCAAACTCAGCTGATAATGTGTCTGCAAGCAACACAAAAAATGAGAATAACAATGGTAACCCCCCTTGTATGTGGTACTTTATAAGTAGTACGTGATTGCAATAGTGTGCATTCATGTGACATAAGAAATTTGACCACTCACCTCGTAGTAGGCGATGATTCACGTGAGAGTGGAGGCCACAATGAAGTCCTAGTCGGAAGCAGAGGAACACACAATCAAGCATAAAAGGTGAAATAAAAAACAATGGTACACTACTCAGCATGAGAGAAAAGGTCTATCATGGTGCAAAAAATAAGGCTCTCTTACTGCAAGGCTGTGGCAGATGCATCCAGTAGCCACAGGTGAAGAGGAGAAGTACAATGGCAATGAGCAAGAAAAAGTGTCCCGGAAATCCCAATAACCCTATATGCAGAGCCTATAAAAAAAATTCCCCAATGTGTACTTTATTTTTTTTTTGTTATTTTCCCTTTATGTTATTGTACAATGTGTAGGAAAGGAGAAAAAAGTGATAAAAAAATTAAAAAAAGATCAAAGAGGGAGTCTGGGGCCTAGAGGGTTAAAAAGGGTTGTCATCTTATCAAGCTGGCCGAGTTGGTGGGAGAGGGACGAATTAGTGGGAGAGGGATGAGTTGGCTCAGTGGTTGAGAGGGGAACATGTTGAATGACTCAGCAAGTGGAGTGGTGACACAGTGATTTATTGACAACTCGGGTGGTATGGTCACAAAATTGGTGCGTCGGGGTGTAGTGCCCAATTCATAAGAGGCAAGTTAACCCGGAGAGGGTCGCCGCATAGAGCCAGAGGTCAAGGAGTCGCCGGAATGTGCCAAGGTGGGAGGTGGACACATAGAGAGTGTGAAAGGCTAGGTTGGCTGAGTGGAGGTGCCAAGGGAGTCTGCGTGGATAGACGACCAGGAGCTGCGCCGAGAAGATTCGGTTGGGTGGGAGAATGTCAGGTTCCAGAAATGGTAATGGCACTGAGTACATTGATGGAGATACATTGCAAAGGGTCCAAATAGATGCTCAGGAGATAGAGTCGAGGGACAAGCATGTGAGCAAGCACCGGAGGATACATTTAAATGTAAAAACCAACGAAAATGGGCACAAAAAGTAGAGGCCGAGAAAGATAAAAGCACAGGTCGGGCATAATGAACGACAAGGAAGAGACTTGTGCCAACGAAGATGCAAGCCTAGGGAAAGACCAACTAACCACCAAGATAGATATAATTAGGTTGGGTTAAAATGTGAGCAAGCCACGAATAAGAGGTAGACTCCACCTAGGGAGCTCAGAATGTGTAGATCACCAAAGAGCCGAGTAGGGAAGCTGACGGGGGGTCCGAGAAAGTAGGAGCAAGAGGGCCCAAACCAGAGTAAGAAAAACACAAAACAGGCTAATCACGTAGGTTTGAGCTCAGGAATCACGTAGGGTGCACGAGTGGTTAAGGAAACACCTAAACCCAAATATTGATCAAGCAGACTGAGGTGAGTTGTAGGAATAACGAGTTATCAAGGTAGAAACCCAATGTAATGCAAAATGAGCCAGTCAAGGTGCAATGCAGAAAGCTAGGGTAGCTTGGTTCCCATCTTGGTGAGTTAGGGCCGAGTTGGCTCAAAAATAACATTTTACTAAACTTAAAGACATGCAAAACTAGTTCGTAACATGGAACTGAAACTTCTGAACTACAACATGAAACTGTAAAAACACCTTGAAACACGCATGCAAATCCTAAAACCATGAAAACCCAAAAAATGAAATATGAACAAGATTAAAACTTTGAATTAGTATAAGTAGAGGACGGATGAAATATCAATTATTATGGACACTCAAGAAGCCTATATATCATGAATGGAAAGACAAAAAAACACGAAAACTAGAGAGTTGCACGGATCCACACAATGTGCACTCTGATACCATGAGGGAGAATGAAAAAATGTGAAGCATGAGGATCAAAAGGGATAGCATGAACATCAATGGAAGTGTAAACCGACAACATGATGAGATCTCATGAAGAGCGAGCATCAATTGAAAGTGCATGCAAGATTCGAAAAAAGGGAAAAACATTGTTAAGCTCAAAATCTCCACTATCTCATTTATCTAAATGGGTGTACATAGAGAGGTGTTGAGTAACCTCTAGTGCTGCAATGATGACCTCTCAAGTGGAGAGGGGGAGTTACATTCCTAGAATATGAACACATATGAGGCACTGAAGCGTAAGGGAATCCCATGATGACCCTAAAATGACACCTAGATGTATGACCTCACCTAAGTGATATGACATACCTAGTAATGTGAAATACGACTCACACCAACATGTTAAACAACCCGAACTCAGTAAAGAAGAACAATATCAGTTGGATACACTATTAGAACAAAACAAAAATGAGTACCTACTTTGCATCCTAGCCACGGGAGTGAAGCTACCTTCCAATTTTGGGACAAAAAATTTGAGTAAACGTATTGAAAATGTTGAATTAAATCAACACAACACAACACCAAATGAAACGAATAACACCTCAAATGAATAATTAACCACCAAAATACAATAGTTGACAAAAAATCACACAAGTAACTTCCAAAGTTGAAAATTCACATGATCACAATATAAAACAACCTACTAACGATATCCTCGATACCCCATCACATAACTCTCCATTCACAAGAATGGAAAAGTATGAAAGAAACACTTCAGGGGTTACAAAAATAGTCAAAACAATTAAATTTCGAAGAACTCTATCCCTATCCATTTGACAAAGAAATGTTACGTTTACCATTCTCTTCATCCTTTGAAACTGCCAGGTTTGATAAATACAAAGGAAATGGTGACCCACATGAAGATGTAAAGGAATTCTTCATGCAGTACCAAGAAGTACCTTATCACGATGTATATCTTTTACATTTGTTTCCTAAGAGTTTAGGAGGTCAGGAATTATATTGGTTCCTACATCTTCCAAAAGGATCTATCACTACCTTTACATATTTATCTGAGAAATTTGTTAAATATTTATCCTTTGACTTAGACTCTGAGGTGACCATGCTCGACCTTTGCAACACCAAGCAAATGATAAATGAAAACTTCGCATCCTTTCTACAACCTTGGGGAGGGATCACAAGTAGATTCCCTTGTTATATACTTGAAAGATAATTATTTAACATCTTTATTCCAAACCTCAACATAGAATTGTCATTTCACATACAAATGTATTGTTTAACCAATTTCGAAGAATTTATCGAAAAAGGGACACAAATTAAGAGAGCCCTCATTTCTAAAGGCTTACTAAAAACACCCTTTAGAGATCAATCCCCTAGGGGCATCCCTCAAAATCAGGATAAATCAAAATTCTTCAATTGGAATAGAAATGTAGTTAATGAAGGAGTTACCAATTCTAGGTATATTAGAAATATCCAAAATAATCCACTTAAAACTAATAAACCCAATAAAAAACCAATCGTCATTCCTAGTAAGGAGGCTTCTCCTTGGGAATTTAGGCAAAGATAGTTCACTCCGCTTGGAGAAATAATATCTAGCATCTTCTTCCACTTGGTGAGATCTATCATGATCACATATCCGATCGCCAAACCCTTTGAAGAAACGCAACTTAAACCAAAATGGTGTAGGAAAAAAAAATATTGTGAATACCATTGTATAAAGAGTCATCATACAAATTGATGCATGCAACTCCACCATTATATACAATACTTGATTGAATGTGAAGATATAGAGTTTGAAAATACCCATGACATAGAAATCCCCAAAGATAAATTAAATGTTTTCAAAAACGCCTTTCCTAAACATGAAAATTATTCAAATCACACAAAGGAAAAGGGTCAATCATCTAACAATGTTGAGTATGACTCAGTCATCTCAACTATAAATTATGATCAATACCTAGTTGCCACAATAAAGATCAAATCCGATTATGTAGTAACAACTAGACATAAGAAATTTTGGATCCCTACCACCAAGAAATCCGATACTTCTTCTCCCATACCACCCCCTCATCTGACATCTAATTCCACAACCACTTACACTTCCCAGTCTACACCTTCATCCAATTCATTCAACATTATCAAGCAGTTGGATAAAACTACAACAAAAATTTCCATCATGGAATTGCTTAAATAATCTCCCGTACTACAATGTATTCTTACAAAAGCATTTAATGAAGCCCATATCCCACATGATATTAATTCCCAAAAATTCCAAGATTTTATTTCGAATCTTTCAATGACCAATCCTATCTTATCATTCGGTCTCGCTACCTTCTCAACCCCAACCTCGTTAACAATTAGTCCTTATAAGTAGAAGCTTTGATAACCCACCATAATATTAAACATGTACTAGTAAACAATGGAACAAAATTGAATATTTTCTCCATGAAACTATTACGATGTCTTGGCAATACCGAAGAAAACTTACAAAATGATATCATAATCATTTGTGGAAACGATAATAACAAAAGACAGTCCACATGCACAATCACATTGCCACTTATGGTTGGACCAATCACCTTAAACATGTTATGTAATGTGGTAGACTTAGAAGTTCCATATAACATTCTCCTCAGTCGACCATGGATTCGTGCCATGAAATTCATCTTGTCCACATATCACCACTATATTAAATTCCCTCACTTGGATAAAGAATTCACATTGTGTGTTAATACCCAACCCTTCGAGTATTGAAAACTCCTTGAAGGAAGGTACAAACACGTAAACTATTGTCCATCGACAGAAAATCCTCTCTGCCACATGTAATCTCTTTCTCTAACAACACGCGTATCAATCTAAATACGCTTCCAAAATGTATTCCAAAATCATACAAGAGTCATCCTCGTGACTTTACTACTAGAACTTCATCTGCTAGTCAACCATCATCTACCAGTCAACCATCATCTGCTAGTTAGCCATCATCTTCTAGTCAACCATCATCTACTAATCAAACCTCATCTACTAATCAAACCTCATCTACTAATCAACCCTCTTTATCTAAAAACCATCCCTCTTCCACTAACTAACTATCTTCTTCACCTAATCACCCTTCCTCACTAACAATCCCTCTTTTGATAAACTGCCATCTTCTTATGTTAATCAAGCTTCTTCCTCTAATTCATCCTCCTCTTCTTATAATCCATTTTCTCCATCTTTTAATACAACTAAACCACCATTTACGCCATGCAAGGCATCTTTCGTTTCCTCGATACATATGTTTAAAATCATTGATAAAGGCTGCGGTGAGTACCAAATCCAAAACATTGATAAATCCTTTTACATTGATAACCCACATCGATCCCCACATAGCTATGGGAAACCCAATTCTTCCCACATAAAAATCCCTCCTACTTACAACCCAGGTAAGTTATTTTGGAAACAATTTTGTTATCTTGATGAAGAACATACCCAAGTTCCCCAAAATTTTAGTTATACAATGAAAAACTCACTTCTTATTATGAGTCCCCGTAATTTACCAAATCCCATAGGATCATGAGAAACATGCTATGGAAAGGTAAAATCCTCATAAATAATGAACAATGACATCTTGATCCAATCACTTATACTGAAAATCCTAGTAGACATGGCCTTGGTTTCAAACCATTTAACGCGTCTATTGTATTAGTCTCGATTAATGACAAGGATACCAATTCTGATGATGACACGGGTTCTACACACATCCTCTTTGATAACCTTACAGAAAAAAACCTCTTCATTGAAAAATCATCTATTAATACCATTGACCTCACCCATCCTACCCTTGGAACTCAAGATCCCTCACATCATGTTTCCATTAAACATGTACTTGACAAACCAATGAATGTAATCCATCTAAATAAATTTTATTCTTGAGGTGCTCTCTATCTCAGGAGAAACCACTTATACATTCCTTTTATCTAAATCATCCCTAAATAATTTTAAAATTTTCACTCCATTGGCAGATATTCCCATTATAAAAATCACATCTTCATACTCATCATCATGAGACAAGTGTTAATATAGCTCCTATGAAATTTTGTGAATCTCATACTTCTTATAATTTCTCCCATTTTGGATATTTTTGACTAGGGTCATATCTAGAAGATTACTGATGGTAATATGTTCCCTCTAAAGAAGTTCTCTTTAAAAAAAACTTTCTTTACCCGGTTTGTTTGATCACCCGTCTCATTCTTCAGTGTTGAATCCTCACGTCCTACTAGTCGTGTGGGGCTGAGATTGGGGGTAGATGTTCCTTCTCGAATAAAATCACTATAATACAAATCAACCAATCAAATAACTTATGAATAATTAATTATTACGCCTTTCTTCCTTCAAAATATTTGGTGTTGAGCCCACACTTCTTACTAGTAGCGTGAGATTGGGAATGGAGGAAGGTGCCCTTACTCATCTATGTTTTATCTTCGGTCATGAGCCCTTGCCTCTTACTAGTGGCATGGGGAAAAGCGTATAGTGTCGTTCATAAATTAAAAAGAAAAAAAAACACAATAAAAATAAAATATATATATTAGCACTCACCTACGTCTTGTCTTCGGTGATGAACCCTTGCCTCTTACTGGTGGCATGGGGCAAGGCATAGGGGGGTCACTATAAAAATACAAAACCTTATAAATCAGAAAGTGCTTACAACTATAAAATACCAAAGAAGTAATTTATATGGGTAAGTGAAGAGATAACTATCCCTCCACCTAAATCTTACAACTCAGTAGGCCACGTAACAGTCTAAGGGTAGTAAGTGACCTATAAAGTGAAAGTCATTTTGAAACTGGTTCGGTAACCTTAATAAGACTTGAGTCACAATTTCCCAAATGGATCATTGTTAACACTTGTCTCTGTATTCATTATATACATCCCGCATCCTTCTTGACTCTCAGTGATGAGCCCTCACATCTTACTAGTTGCATGGAGTCAAGAACGGAGTTGGACTTATTTTCTTCATGTCATCACTAACATATCTTGCCAATGGAGAGAACAATTTAATATTATTCAAAGCATCAGTTACCATGAGGTACAATGTACATATGGATGATGCCCTGGCCTATCACCTCTCATAAGAAGTTTACCATCTAAAAAATCCAAAAACATTAGAAAAATCTCACTAAAATACAAAAACATTAAACAATATCAATAAAATACAAAAACATTCGAAAAATCTCAAAAATACAAAAAAAAAAATTGAAAAATCTTGATAAAATACAAAAAAAATAAAAATAACAAATCCTAAAAACATTCAAATAATCGAAGAAATCCTAAAAAAATTACAAATAATCAAAGAAATCAAATACTCAAAAATCAACATAATTAAACTTTGAACTCTTTTCCCAATAAATTTTCCAACCACTTTATGACTTTAACATCCAAATCATTTCTCCCCCGCATGTATCCTCGCTTGGGTCAAATTCTGCCTCTCATTGTTTCCTTGCTTGAGGATGATGACCTAATCTATTCTAAATCATTGTATGCCTACTTGGGGGCACATCTAATCAGTCATCATTGTGGAACACATTAGGGACATGTTTGAAAGTTATTGTGTTGCATTATTAGTTAAAATTTTATTATTATTTTATCTTGGGTCTTGATATATTACAGGGGGCATCTTGATTTTATGTATCCTAGTGTTCCCTATAATTTGCTTCTTTTGTATATCATTACTTCTCTCATATGACTACATATCATATAGTGGAATCATATCTATTTGATGGCCTCTGTCTATGTTGTCTTGCATATTACAGTCTAGTCATCATGATCTTCTAAATCACGATGCATCTTGTTATGTGCTATATTAAAATTAAGATGCTTTCATCACTTGAGTATTGTCTTGCATGATCGATAACTTACTTTGCACCACATTTGTTGCCCCTTCCTAATAAATTTTCTAGTTTAGGAATCCTACTTGCTCACTGTTGCAGTTTGTGAATCCTACTTAGGATATTCTTCATGCAGAGTTCACTATCCTGCAACTCCTCATCCCTTACCATAGTCAACATGTCTATTATCCATTCATCCTCTGTCCTCATTTCTACCCACCCACCATTTATGCACACCTTGTACTTCTCACCATTCTTGTCCCCTTTCTCCACTATGTGTATATTCCTTCCCTTTCTTCGTGTTTTTCCCTTCCATTCTTCCACTTTCAGCTTGACAATCTTACTTAATCATCCATATAGTTGTTATCACTATAAAACAACACCCTCTTATTTTCCTGAAGGTATGGATGATAAATCAGTGTTTTTGGGTAACATGGGATTGTCTCTCAAGTTGCAGTACTTGTTACTTGATACAAATCTCCAAAGAAGTATAGTTCCTCTACCTAATACTAATGCAAGACAAGGAATGGGCACAATACCTCACCAAATGTCTTGGTTGAACTACCTAGAACTGTTCCTTCTAATGACGGACTGTATTTCTCATTTTTAAACTACTTAACCTCATTAAAATTAATATTATGGTGTAGAGGATGCTAAGTCTAATTTTGTGAAAATCAGAGGAACTGGGTGAAAGTTATGGCCTTTTTAAGTTCGGGGGGTTGGGGGGTTCCAAGCGGGCTCCTACAATCCCCAATAATACCTTTTGTTCCTTGTGTGGGTGAAGTGGATGATTAGGGAAATACAGGAACTAAGGAAGTGTTCCATGTGTGATTAAAATGTCCACGTTGTCTACACGGGTCTTGATGTTGGTGTTGCTCGGAGTATCAGGTCTCGAGCGAAACTTGGGAACTGTTCCGCCTGGGACTTTAGTTCCCACAGCTCTATGTTTTCCCATAATACATTGTGATTTGTGATACTTCCCTCACTTGACTTCGGCCTAGCTTCAAATACAGGGAACTAATGACCCTGTGGAACTTTTTCCACCATTCCACCCAATGCCCGCATTCCCACACAACACTACCCTCCTTTGCATTGTGGCTCAAATACTTATACAGAGAACCAAGAGTACCAGGGAACTTGTTCCACCCATGACTTAAAAGTCCTCAATACACTAAAAATTGGTCCAAATTCCTTTGTGCGGCCAAAATACCCCTGTGGAGAACCAAAGGCTCCAAGGAACCAGTTCCGCCTGGGCTCCAAACATCCGCAATACACTACAAAAGGCACAATTTTTTTAATTTTCTTGGTTTTTTGACTAAGTATGGAATTTAGGAGTTATGAAAGGTAAATCGAAAGGCTTGGAACATTGAATTTCTCCATTTTTACCAGTTTTTGACTGTCCAAGTTTAAATGAATCGTGTAATTTATAAAAATCACCTAGAGAGGGGATTTTGGATAACAATAGTGTGAGACTCTTATTTGAGGTATACATTCTTCCTAAGATCTTCCCACTGTAGAAACTCCTCTGTCATTACATCTCTCATCAGACGAAAATCACCACCACAAACATCTTTTCACTCTACCTCTTCCACTTGGCATTCTTGCCTCATCAATCCCACCACATCGAAATCCTAACCAAGGATTCCTCTCACACTCCATATTCCCCACCACATATTTTCCTCCATCCATTCATGTCACACTCCTTTATTTCCTTCATTCCATGTTATCACCTCCTCTCACCCCTTGTTCCATTCTTACATACATTATTTCCTCTTTTATTATTCTTCATAGTATCCATCTTCTGATTGGTAATCTTACATACACATTCTTGCAGTGTGAAAAATATACTTGAGGATTCCCCTTCAGTCCATATTGTCATAAAACCTTCCCCCAACTCCTTCAATCACTCATAGCACCGTTTATCTCATGAACCTTCTTCCCATAATTCTTCTTCATCATCTTCGGCTTGGAGATCCTAATTAATCGTTCACACAACATGGAAATCTTACTTAAGATCATCTCTTAAGGTTGATTTTCAATCTTTCACTTCCCCATCTGAAAAAGTTCCCTCCATACTATTTTTCCCACCCCTTATCGCCATCATCTAATCCAACCAACCATTCTATCCCCATGCACAATACATTATTTTCTCATCTTTCCCATCCATCATCACTGTCAGTTTGGTGATCATACTTAACCATTCATGTGGCATGGAAATCTTACTTAAGAGTTCCTCTTAAGGATTATTTTTCATCTTGCACTCCCCTATTACTACACATTCTCACCCTTCAATTTTTCCCACCCTTCCCCATCATCACATCCTCTCACCACCTATTCCATTCTCGCCAACTTCACCTCCTATTTTCCTAATCTTCATCCCACCATCCTCTACTTGGAAATCTTACTTAATCACTTCTGATGCATGATTGTCTTACTTAAGGTTTCCCCTTAAGATGGATTTTTCGTTCTGGAATTTGCCTTCTTCTCACTCATCATTCCTTCTGTTGATTGTTACTTCATCGTAGTCTCCCATACCAACCAACTTTTCCTCCTACCATTACCCTTTCTCAACCTATCATATCATAGAGTGCGCTCACCATCTTCATCTTTTGAATCCTACTTGATCCCTAATTTCTCAGCCATGTTCCTTTCCCCCATTGTCCTCTCCTTGTTCTATCCTTCTTCATCTCACTCTTTGCTACTCTTTCCATATCTCATTTCTTTACATTAATCTTGTTCATCCTCATTCTCATCCTCTGCATCCTCTCTTTTCCTGCATCTTATCACAAATCATCACTCACTCTTTCTTTACTCTTTCCACTCCATCTTTTCAAATTCTCCCACACATCCACCTCTATTCTCACCTATCATTATTGTTGGTCTCCCCCTAAAATATCAACCATAATCAATCTCCATTTCCTTTTTCACCTCTCTTTGTCCTTCCTTTTTTCTCTACTCTTCCCCTCATCCTTCCCAACAATAATTAGTGTTGGTCTTCCCCCTAACATTCTTTCACTGGCATATCCTCTTCTATCCTCCATTCTCTCTTTCCTCCCCTCCCTTTTCTCCACCTGCACCCTTTCTTATAATTTATTACCCACCTCTCCATCTTTCCTTCTCCATTTTCAATATCTTTACTATCTTGATCATACATTCCTTTGTCTATTTTCTCGTAATCTTCTTCTCATCAACTCATGCATCTCCACGAATTTTCCATTATGTTTCATTCCTCCCCAATCTTTCTTCTCTCTACATTTCTTATGCTATCCACTCTCCACAGAATATCACCTATTCTTGAGTCCCTTCCTTATGCACCATTTCCTCTCTTGTCCTCTCCTCCTTCCCACTCTTACCTCTTGTCTCCCTCTCTCTCTTTAGATGTTCTTCACTCTTTTCCCCCCTTATTCTTTCTTCTTATTTCCCCATCATTACCCTATCTCTTTCTTGCTATCCATAACTTTTTTATCCTTTCATCTTCCACACGCATCTCCATGTGATCTGTTTCATATTCTCTTTTTGCTATGTTTTTTTCACATCACATTCCTTGGTCCCTTCTATCTTATCTATGGTATCAACCTTATCATCTCTTCTTCTCCCAACATTTTCACTCTTCCTCCTCCCCTTCCCTTATTTTCTCTACTACCTCTACACTTTTCATTTATTTTGTTCTAGTTTCTCTTCCTTTCTATGATCTTCTCCACATCTTCATCAATCTCTTATATTTATCTTATCTTATTCTTCATTCTATCATCTATTTAATGTCTTCTTTAAATTTTTCATCTTTCCTCATCTCCTTCATTTTTTCATAATTTCTCTCCCTTTATCTCATACATACCTCTCCACATTATCTTTTTATATTCCACTACCTTGTATTTTACATCTCTCTCTCAATCTCTCTCTCTATGCTCTCTCACTCTCTCTCCCTTTTTTATGATTTCATCTTATGCTTTATCATCATCTGTCATCTCTTCTTCTATCTCATTGTTTATTGCTCCCTAATTTCCTTTTTCCCCTAGTCATCCTTATCTCTTATCCTCATCCGTGTCTTTCATTCCATTTTTCTCCTCCTTCATCTCCATATGATCTATTCCATACCGATTCTCTCCTTTTTCCCATTTCTTCACCTACTCATAATCAACCACTACTCCTATCCATTCCTTTTTTTTCACTTTCCACTCTCAGTCATTACGTCCTTTAACACATCTTCACACCTAACATTCAAGACTGATTTAATTCTTTCCCCGTTCATGCACTGCAGCTTCTCCAATCTCTTACAACCCATTCTCATTCTCCTCTCCAAAACATTGACCTCTCTTCTTTTCAAGAGATCTATCGTCTCTTCTATTCTCGTCATCCCTCTCGAGGGGGCATCATAATATTCATACCTAACCACATCATCCCATGGTGTTTTATTTCCTATACGGACACCATAACATTCATCACCCACCACCTTCTATTCTCAAAAACAAAATTTTGTTCTAATTTTTTCTTAGAGAAAGTATATTGAATTCTTCATCCCATTCATCAACCATACCCTTTTCTTCTTCCAATAATTTATTCATGTTTCACGAGGAAAGCTTTTGTTCTACTTTTTGCTTATAGAATTGATTTCTCTTTTCTTCCTCTAATAACTTATTATCAAAGGAATACAGTTCCTTTGAGAAGAATCTCTTCAAAACCTTAAATCTCGTCATCCATGGTTTGCATATTTATTCATTTCGTCTACATTTTTTAAAAGGTCACTACTTTCATAGTACCCTTTCAAAGAGGGGAGAATTCCTAGACACTCCAATTTCACACCCCTCCTAAATCATCTTAATTTTCCCATTCCATTTCCCATAAAAACCTCATGAGGAATTAATTGATCATTGGTCAATTAATTAAACCTTATCGATTGTCTAATTAAATCTTCCTCGTATGTCATTATTCCCCATGCCCTCCGACTTGTGAATTAAATATTCATAAGTTTAATTCATATCCACTCTTCATGTCTCCCACTCACTTAATCCTGCTTACTTTTTCAAATAATGATTAACTAAAACCTTCGAATTAATCCAACTTTTCAGGCTATAAATAGAGCTCTTGAGATACTACCCTCTTTTAAACATAAAGTAAAAAAATCATGCCAAGATCTTAGCATTATTGTTGCACAAAACATCCCCTCCATCTAGTCCTAATGTCTACATAAGCCTACTTTTTCCATCCCTAAATCCATGTCATCTTTATATTCCCTGTTGAAAAGTTGTGAATCCATCATTGGTGCAGCGGATCTCTTTCCCCATGGTGAAGAAGGCACCTACATTTCAATCAGTCTAGGCCCGTCCAAGTCACTTCTCATTTCGAGGTTTGTGAAGGAGACACAAAGAAGAAGGTCATTAAATTTGATAGTTTCAGTACTTTCTTGTTATCAGTGATTTTTGTAGCTTTCATCTGTGGTCTATGATTCTTTCAACTGGATTTTTCAATAGTCTCATGGCATGAAAGATGCTAATTTTTCACTATTTATGGGTTACAAAATCATAGCCTAGACATTTTTGACTTCCTCTATATTCAAGGAAACTTGACACCTTGATCTTATTAAATCCTTTGGGTTTAGCATTGGAAAGTTCTGCATAATATTGTTTTGACCTAGTTTCCTTGCATTGTATCTCAAATTTGGTCTCAATTTGTGTTTGTAAAGAAGAGAAGGGTTTCTTATGTATTGAAACCTTTTTTTCTTCATAAAATCTAGATTCTTTTTGTTACTACTTCAGTATAGATTCCTTCTATGCTTAGAGAGGAGGATGTCATGATGTATTTGTTCTTCTTCACTACATTGATTCAGTGAAAATGGGGATATACGTTCTTCCTCTATTTAAGTGGAGCTTTTCCTTTTTTTTGTTTCCTTATTGGAACAAGAAGGTTGTTTCCAAGCAGGTTTTAATGCCCCTTTATTCAGTGAACTCTTGGATTTCTTCGGGTTTAGCTTGTTCTCTAGAATATTTTGTGGCTGAATATATGCTTCCCCAAAATTTTGACTACCTCTTCAAGGTCTTCATCCTCTAGAATAATTAATTTTATTTTTTCTTCTTGGAGGTTTTAGTGATAGATTCCTCTCCAAATTTTTCTAAATCTTCTTGTTATTTTTGGCAGTTGGTCTAGTTGATGTGGTAGCAAATATTATAACCCTGCTCGGATCTAGGTGCCACAAATTCTTCTTCAGGTTGAGTGAGGCATAGATTTTATTTGGGTACAAAAAAATTCAGAGAGAGAATTTCTCTCCTTCTCTGGAAATTTATCCATCTCATCCAATCAAAATTTTTCCATACATTTTTACCCTTATCCTCTATGATGGAATGTTGACATATCAGGTAAATAAGGGCTTGGTGCTTAATTTCTCCTTTCTTCTCCTTATATCTTTTTGGCCATAATGTGGATGATTTCACACAAAAAATTGAGGTAAATTTATTCAATGTCCTAGTTTGTACAAACCCTGTCACAAGATGAATCAAAATTCACATTTGTATTGTAATCTTAGGACATTGTACTCACCTTCACATGTGAAAATACTTCACTATCCAAAATGCAGAAGCTCCATAGGCCTCAGGAAGGGTATCCTTCCTAATAACTTTGACATCCTTTGCATAGTTAGGGCTAATTCTGGTTTAGGTTATTCACAAATTTGAATTAGGTCTTTATAAATGGACCTTCTTGTAATTTTGCATCCCTTCATAAGAAAAATCCTAAACTTTGACTTATAAATTTATTGTTTAATAAAAAAATTTGTGCCCCTTACCTTTGAAGAGTTTCCCTTTTGTTGGTCGTCAAATAGGACTTTACGAAGAGCAAACAGTCAGGGGACAAGAAGTCCCTCCTCTTTAATGGGAGAGGTTCCCTTATTCAGAAATGAACCTATTTACAAATATACAAGACATGATTTTTCTGGTTGAAACTTGGATATTACGAAAGTGTTTTCCTATAAAGATCATCAATTACAAAAGGACTGAGGAATAAGAATATGAGAATGAGCAGAAAGGGCAACATGTAGGATTATAGATAACAGAGTAATTCTTTATGTATGTGAAGTTACAGTGAATTGAAACAAGATCATTTGTATCATATAAATAAGATGGAATTTTTAGACACAAAAGTTCTGTAAATAACATATGCCAGAACACAAACTTTCTTAACATAACACAGACAAATGATCTTCACAAAAATCAAAATGAAAGTGCTTGGGGATTTCAGAGATCAGATAGACAAAGAATGGAAAAGCCCTTCTGTATTGATTTCTTTATGATCTATTTACACTTTCAGAAAATAAGCTAAGTTCTTCCTCCTCTTTTAAAATGGCGTGGAGAGGCCATTATATAGCTTACAAATCAGTTACTCTTTGTAACTACTCTTCTTTTAACTAAAGATTAGTTAAGGATTGCCAATCGCAATACCTCAACTAATTTACAATGAAATTCGAGAAAAATAATTAGAAAAGAAGAGAAGAAAACGGAGAAGACAGGTGGTTACGACTGGGAGGGACCCACTGACTTCAAAATTCGTAGCTTGAAATCTCTTTCAATGCCTCAGCTATGTCTCTGCCACGAGGGACTGACATGTTGGCTGTAGACTGACCCTAAAATCCGAGACACTTCTCCATTTCTTTATCAAACTCGACATGAGTATGATAGTATTTATTTTCTTCTTCAATGACAAAATTGAAGAGAGCAAATCTCCTTAATTTTTCTCTTTTGGAGATGGAGCTTTCCTTGAAAATATTATCTTTGACAAAAGCTCTGAATTGAGCTTTGATTTCTTGCAAGGAAAGGGGCACACCAGAAGTTTCATCCTGAAGATGACAATGTATATCTTGGAAAGCAGATACAACCAGTGTCTTGAAAGCTTCACCCTTCTGCCAGCTATTCTTCAGCTCTCCCAAAGCCTCCTCCAAGACTTTGATCTTCCACTCCACGCTATAAACCCAGGACTTTGACAGATTATCCTTTTGCATCATAAAAAAACATTATTTTTCCAATAAAATTGTTCTCATCTGTCTGTCCCATGAGACGGAGGTCTACTATGCAACTGCTCCAGAGTTTGAGCTCTTTATCTATGATCCCGATAATGGAGGAGAACTTCTGCTGCAAATTGTTCACCTTTTCCGTGTATTTTGAAAGCTTCATCAATGAAGTTCAATCCTGCAACAAGCATATCTTCCACCATGGCCTCCATAGCTCGGCCATAGACAGAATACTTGTGCATGTCTTTGATACTCTGTACTTCATCTTGGCTCAAAATTACAGGTGGTGGAAGAGTAGTCAATGAGGTAGGGTCCAAAACTTTGTCCTTAGACAAAAGAGATTTTGATGAAACCTGTGAGAATCTGGGCCTGTTCCTCCAACTGTTCAATAGTTTTCTGCCCTTTCTCTACCCTCACCAATGACTCTTATGACCGTTTCCTAGAGGTTTGTGGATCTCACCTTCAGGAGTAGACTCTCCCATTGGAATTCTTGAGAGTTCTAAGTCAGATGCCTGCAAGTCCTGCTCTGATTTGTCTACTGTAGGCTTAGCAATCTCTAGGAATTGCTGACCTTGAGCATCAGACACTATTCTGGAGGTGATTTTGGCTTTCTTGGCACGAGAAGGAGTAGTGCCCAACAAGGCTGCGACAAACATCAAAAAATTGACCCTAAGCTCCGAGAGGAAGATTTCCTCTTCCTACTGTCAACAAAAAGGTTGCACCCATGCAAAAAGAGGAAGAGGAATCAGCAGGAGGGCAAGAGGACCAAGAGTGAGTAAAACATGGAGGTGATAAAATTTAAGCACTGGGAACAAGCTACTAAAGGTTTAGAAAGCCGTGCATTAAAGAAAAGTTGCCTATCAAAGGAAACCTCTGGAGCAGAGGAAAAAGTAGTTCTTCTGTGGAGTAGGGGTCCAAAGACCCTTTCATCAACAAGATTCTCTAAGTTTGTCCTCTTTTGAGAATCTGGGCACTGTCCTCCAACTGATCGTCATTGTAGGTCTTTCTGACCTTATTCTCCAAATGACCTCCTCAAACCGTTTCTTGAGAGTACTCGGATATGGAACCTTCAGCAGATCTGGGAGCTTTTTCGAAGAGTACCAATGGGATTTTTGTAATCCACTGTGCATTTGTCAACCCATTTGCTCAAAATACAGAACAATCATTGGGACTTCTCTGTAATAAGCAGAGACACTTCCACCAGTCCGTGTGCAACTTGGCTCAAACCTTGTCAAGCGGAGAAGGGAACAAGTCTTTGGCAGATGACATCAAAATGTGCCAGGAGGATAGGAAGATTTAGGGCCTTTCTACTGTCTTGGCAGGGTTGAAGGAAACCCCCTAGGAAGTGAGAAGACAAAGCAGAACCAAAGAATAGAGACTGGAGCTCATTGAGATGCAGGGTTTGTCCACTTTCAGCTTGTCAACAAGTGAATATGAGTGGAGTCAAAGACGAACACAAGGCAGCTGGGAAGATACAGGTTTTTTCCCCATCTCATAGACAGTGTCAAGTGCCTTCCATGGGGGGAAGGTTGTGAATTTCTCTTATCTTTTCTGATGTAACACCTTCAGGTGCATTTGAAGGAATGTCTGGCACTTGGGGCTGTCTAGGACTTCACTCTTAAAAGAGTGGGCTTCCGAGCCTCTCGACTGGTCCTTTCAAAGGCTCGACCTTCCTGTCTCTTGCTAAGGATCTGGAATCAATTTTCTCAGGCTCCTTGAAATTGGTTTCTTCTGGTCACACTGAGTGGTGAAAGGGACGCAAGAGGCTGCAGCGTCCTTAGGATGGTGCTAAGATGAGTTTGGCACTGGGTAACTTGTACTGATATAGACCAGAAATGCTTCCTCCTTGGTGCTTCAGAAACATCCTTGGTAAGAAGATTCTCATGAGGTGACCTTCTTGAGCTTCTCGAACTTTCCTGTCAAACCAGACCTTAGTCCTGACTAAGACTGGAGCAAGGATCTCAGCCAGATCATCTTTTTCTTTCCTGTTCCAATCCAAGTCCTCCAAGGGGGTGTGCTTAATCACACTGTCATACTCATATGAATATAGATCAGAATTGTCATTTTGGAGTCCTTCAGGAACTTGGTACAAGCCGAGTTCTTGGATCAATTGCAGAGAGAACCTGCCATAGTGCCTCCTTCTAGCTTCAAAATCATCTGCACAGTCATTCCAATAGTCCTCGGTATCTACCCTATGATGATAGATTATCTTGATGTTCCGCTCAATATACTTCTTCAAGTCGAAGCAAGTTCTTGGCTTAAAGAAATGAACAGTGATAGGGACCAGGGCTCTCTCTATGTTCTGTGCGTCCAGGGCTGTTTTACAAGTGTAATTTCCCAAAGAGATGGGAAAGTGCAAACCAGAAATCTTTTTGTCTTTGCAGTTCTGTGCAGTTTGTCTAATTGCTTGCATACTTCAATCAGAGCCATCTTATCATTGTAGAACATGGGAAGCCTCAGAGGAGTGCTCTCATAGCCAGCAAGCTTGATATAAGAGAATTTTCTGAATTGAATAAAATAGGCACCGTAGTACGATATCAGGTTCATGGCTTCGTCTAAAAACCTTCTAGCAGTGTCACCTTCGAGCAGCCTGACCACGTACATGGTGAAAGCATCATTTACGCTTCTAAAATTGTGATTGCTGGTCTCTAGGGTGAACTGCGGGCAGTAGGCATATATAGGTTCATCCTTGTGGGCATCAATGTAAGAAAAACCAAACCATTGTCCTTGATGCCGCAAGGGTATATATCAGGTACGAAGTCATGTAGAACTTCTTCGTTTGCTGTACATTGGACATCTACTCCGCCAAATTCATGCTGATGATTCTACCCAGTTGATATTTTGAGTTCCCTCGCACACCCATGCTGATAAGTGGGCACATCCAGAAATGGAACGCGTTAGTAGAAGGTAAGCCATCAACCCGAGCCAGTAGGATTATGAAATCTGACAACTCTTCATTGAAATCTTCTCGGAAGAGAGTCTTGGATAGGCGAGACGCTCCCTTCTTAGGGTTTTTAAGCCATGACTTCACCACCCACGCCTTGTATTTGTCACTGTCTTGGTTAAATAGGGCCTGTGCTTGATCCCGGGAAACAACTATGGCATTATCCGTCTCTGGGATCCTCAAAGCAGTGCTAATGGCGGCTACATCCGGCTTGGCGATGAGTTCCCCATGTATATTGGTCAATTCACTCGAATCAGGGTCAAAGTGAGCTCCGCACGAAAGCACTGTATCAGCACACTGTACTGAGATCCGGAAACCTCCAGCGAAAGCCAAACCACTGTCGTGAATCATCTGCGCCATAGGTGCAGGGTTTGCATCCGCCATCCTTGCCCAAAAATCGCTGAAATCAAGATGACGAGCTTTACTGTCCCCAATATTGTGAACGGTAGATTCTAGTGGAGAGATTTGCTCCTGTCCTTGAAATTTGATCTTCATGTTGATAGTAATTCGGAGGACAGAGACTGCGAACTTGACTTTGGGAAAGAATTACAGAGGAAAGGATACACGTGCAGGAAATTATATTGCAAGGGTTCGAGCAAAGGATAGCGTGGAAGCAGTGTGAAAAATGCAAAGGGGGGATGCCTGTTATATAGCCGATTAGGAGAGAGAAAGACAATGAATGCGCATTTAATACATACTACCAATTTGAATAAGCATGATATTCGGGTAGAGCGGGAAAAATAAGCACGGATGGCACTTGGTTCATTTAGGGACATGTGAGACGTGAATGCGTGAAACACGCGACTCGGCCGGATCAAACGAAAAGGTGACAATAGGTCCAGAAGAGCTTGGGACATTTGGGACATGAAAGCACGAAGTACGCGGTTCGGGCGAATCGGCCGAAAAATGGAACAACTTGCATAATTTGACTTGGGACATTTGGGACAAAAATGTGCGAAGTACGCGGTTCAGGTGTTTTGGCCGAAAATGGAACAACTTGCACAATTTGACTTGGGACACACGGGACAAAAATGTTCGACGGGCTTGAAAAAGACAAACTTCGGGGAGATCGGCCGATCGGGGAACAGAGCGCACTTTTGAACTTGGGACACACGGGACAAAAATGTCCGACAGGCCCGAAAAACACATGAAATGACCCAAAAACGTAGATTTCTCAATTTCATGACTTTTAACACTCTCAACACAACAGAGAAGACACTTAAAACTCAAAATTTGAAAATTCACTTTCTTAAGAGCAGGGAATTTTGGGTGGACAACAAGTGGTCATTTGTGAATCAAGGAAGAGGTCACAACAAATCCATGGGTCACAAAGTGTTCATTAACTAGACATAAATCTACGGAAGGAAAGATCAAGGTGGCAGAATATCAGAAGTTTGTGAAGCACAACAAGGTCGCACCTAGTTCAAACCAAGAACTCAACTAATGAAGTTTTTAAGCACTACACTACAACTATCTAATCCTATCCTAATTTGGATAATCTCCAAATAAGGTTGGTTCCTTCTATCCTAGCTCACTACTAACTAACTAGCACTACACTACAACTATCTAATCATCTAAAGTCCTGAAAAAAAAATTGAAGTCTTTGAGCATTTTAAAATTTTCAAGGCCCTTGCAAAGAATCTATCTGAGAGGAAAATAAATAATCTTAGAACTTATCATTGAGAATATTTGTTTAACAACCAGATGATTACCTTTTATGATAAAATATGCATTCAACTTCAACACATTGTTCCCTACACCCCAAACAAAATGGTAAAACTGGGCACAAAAATCATACACTCAAGGAAATGGATAATTTTATACTACATTCCAAATATTTGTCTCCTCAATTTGTGTAGAAACGTTTACATATACAAACTAAATTCAAATCACAATCCCCACTCAGTAGTGCTTGATATGAAACTGGAAGAAAAATGGTCTAGTTTTAAACTTGATGATTTCGAATTTAGGGTTTTCAGATTTAATGTGTAGGCACATATCCTATATGAAAAAAAATTAATAGAAAGGAAGTGATACCCTTGTATATTTTTTTGTTCACTTTATATATGTGAAGTCATATCATCTTCTAGTTTCAAAAACCGCTAAGATTATTTTTTAGTGTGATGTAGTATTTAATGAACAATATCAATCTTATGGGCCATCACCTTCACCTCCTCCACTTCCTTTTGTCAAGTCAAACTTCACTTCGAGACCTTCTTATGATGAAAATGATAGTTTTAAAGACTCCCATTTAGTGAGTTACTACAATTTAGATTATATAAGGTATAATCATTACCTCTATTATCAATGCCAAAGGAAATTATGAATGCAATTTCTCAACCCACACAACCTCAACCAAAATGATTACACACATTACATAATGAGGTTGGTGCCTTAGAATGTGATCCTTCAGATCCAAGAAGGAAGATATCCCAATGTCAATATGGAGTTATATGTTTTGAAAAAATTGGCAATAACATAGGACCTCAAGACTTACCATCAAGATTCTAAGCTTTCTAAATGGAAGGAAACTATGGTTGAAGAAAGTCTTTATTTGAAAAATAACACTTGGGATTTGGTTCTTCTTCCAAAGGGGAGAAAAATAGTTAGGTGCAACTATGTGTATCAAATTAATGTGTAAAATATGGGTCTATTAACAGGTAAAATTTTGACTTTTAGCAAAAGGTTTTTCATGGGTTGAAGGTGTTGATCACCATGAAACCTTTGCTCTAGTGAAAAAAATGAACTTTTTTCTACTAGTACCCCCATTTGTTGTAACACATGGATGGGAAGTCCACCATATGGATGTTAAAAGTTCCTTCTTGCATGGTGATTTCCAAGAATAAATCTAAAAGTACCAACCTCCAGGGTCTATTGATAGTGAGAGATTTGGTTATGTGTGCAAAATGAAAAATTCCTTATATGGCTTAAATAAGGATCCTCAATCTTAGTATGAAAATATCGGCATGTTTTCTTATCAATTTTAGTTTTACACTTTATTCCTTTGACACTACAATCTACATTGAGAACATGGACAAAAATATCCCCATTCTTGTCCTCTGTGTTGACTTAATCATCATAGGATATTCCACACAAAAAAATTCATGATTTGAAAACACATTTAAATAAGTCTTTTGAGATGACTGATTTATGATTTCTACATTTCTTCCTGGGTCTTCATATTTTGTAATCTAACAAAGACATTTGCATCCCTCACTCCAAATACACTCAAGACATTCTTTATCTCCTCTATATGGAAAAATGGAAGTCCACACCAAATCATTTTTCAATTGGGGGTTCATATTTATTGAAAATGTTTTACTCCTTCAGTTGATAGGACACTCTATAAGCAGTTGGTTAGAATTCTACTCTAAATGACTCATACACATCCTGATATTTATTTTGCATCAAATATTGTATCATGTTATTTTCAATAACCCCATGAAATCCATAAGCAAGATACAAAATGCATTCTTTGATATCTTTATAGTACTATTAATTATGGGATTGGGTATAATTCAGTTGACATGACCTCAATTTGTTGTTACACTTCAAGGGGGAAAGTATAAAATAATCACATTCCTTATGAACCAACAGTTGTAGACTATTCAAATAGTTGTTTTTGAATAAATAATAATAATAATAATGGTTTTTACAGTCCACGATGCGGGCGGCTTGTTTTTGGGTCTACAAGCTGCTTATAGCATATGGGACTACCTTGTACTCACATGCGGGAGGCAACTAACTTTGCTACAAACAAGGCGTACATACCCTACCCCCTGCAGGATTTGAACTTGTGACCTCTATTTCAAGAGCACATGTTCTTCACCATTAGGCCAACTGGGATCCATATAATTATAGGATATATCTATCATTTTGGGGAAGGTTTCGTGACTTGTTCTTATAAAAATAGGACCACCATTGCTTTGTCTATTGTAGAGGTGGGGTATAGTGGAGTAGTTACTAGGAAGTGAGTTAGTGTGGATACGATGCATGATTTCTGAATTTCGGTTTCCATTTTACAAACCCACAACGCTTTGGTATGATAATAATAGTACCATCCACATCTCTTGCAACCCAATGGAGAGCTAATGAAAACTTCTCATTGAGATACATATACATGATATCCAATAACTGATCCATGACATGGTTTTTGATTTTAGAGAATTAGGTAACATACATCTTCACAAAGCCCTTTCTTGAGGCCCGAAATATTCACCTCAAATAAATTTTAGGATTAAATGAAGGTGGCATCAAAGGGGGATAGTTCAGCATTCCTTTGTCCTTCCCTTCATTGAATTATATCTTAAGGGGGCATGCTAGTGTGTTTAATCAACCATACACTGTTGTTTGTGATCTAAATGCACTTATAATATTAATTGTAATTTAATGTGGATAATTGAATCAATGGTGCACGCTTATCCACATGTATTAATAGAAAAGATTATCAACCAAGTCATTGAATTGATTGATTTCCACTATTAATAGATCAAAGAAAACTTACTTTGAAAGCAACTACTCTCCAACTCTAATAATATCATCTACTTGTTTTTTATAAAAAACATACAAAGCTAGTGTCAGTGGATCATATTGTGGAAGATATTTATTCTTACTATGGAAAATTCAAACTAGAATTCATTATTTAAATTGGGGTAGTCACGTTACCCTTAGTAAATCGGTGCTATGTCTTTACTTTAAGCTTTCATTGATTTATTATGTATGTATGTTTGTGGGTGTTTTCCTTATAGTTGTTTATAATGATTTTGGAGAGTATGGTGTACTTTAATAGACCATGCCTCAATATGAGGCATTATTAACATGTATGTTGGCTTTGGGTTCATGCATTTTTGTAAGTTCATCTCATCCCTCTCATTTATAATCGATGAATGAGATTGATGACGTGGATTAATTATAGTTGTTTAATCTTTTTTAATGGGTGGTTGGGATTAGATAGCTACACATTTGGGGAGGGAGGCCTGTTTTGGTGGCCTTAATTAATTTATTCAAATTAAAATATATCATCATCTCAAGTTAATTTTTCTCAACATTGAGTCATTAAATAATACCTTGTTAGTTTTGTGTTTTCTAAACCAAAAATATATATGATTTGTTTTGCCAAAAATTTATGTTCTTTTTCTATTATAATTATTAATACATATAATTTAAAATTTTTTCTCTTTCTATGACTATTTCTAGCACATATATTTTAAATGAATCTATCTGAAAAGTATTGATAGGTATCAATATTGAGGTGCATATCTTAGCTTTAGCACGTAATTTCATCCATTGAACCTTATATCACATGCTTCAACTTTTGCTTAAGTTATATTGTTAATTTTTATATATGAATGACATCAACCACTTTAGAAAATACCTCTAAATGTCTATCAATGGACTTAAAATGAAACTTTATGTATGTATTCAATATTTGGATTTTTTATTCATATTCTTTGTTTCATGTTTCTTAAAAACTCTATTGTATATTTTGCAATAATTTCATCACTGAAAAAAAATTAGATATATACCAGTTTCGATACCTCAAATATCACTTAAATTGTTTTGATCATCAATGGAAATTGAATATGCATACCCAATAACATGCACGATACTACACAATGTAAACAATGAATTATGTCTCAAAATTGAATTGATGATTCAATCATAGAAGGTAAAAAAACGATCATTGAACAATAAAACCTACATATGTGAAACTAAAGTATAAAATAAAATTGGGCAACATGAGGAATAAGGATGGTACGAATCGAGTATGAGAAGTGAGGGTAATAATTTAATGTAAGTCACTAGGAAATCATTCTTTTTTCCTCTAGACCCTTATAAGGCCCATAAAAAACAAAGGGTGTTAGTGGTGTCCTGTGTTCTCCCTCCATTATTATAATACCCCTTGAATTATGAACATTTTGGAAATTATCACTCAATGCATGTTAGTAGTCAATTCATTGTCTGCAAGTGTCCCAACCCATATTCTTTCAACTGGATGAAACAAGTAGTAAATTCTAGATGCTCTCTAAATACTTAACTTCTATTTTTGGCACAAGGATTCTCTTGAAACAATAAATTCTTCTCATATAACATAATATCAATGAATTGTGCTACACTTGTATATCTTGTGTTTAGACCCATATAGATGACCCCTAAGCATTTATTAGTCATTAAATTTCATAATTCTAGAATTCTTATGAACTTTTTTTACTATTGGCCTAAATAAGGAATTTTTGGTGTGCTTTGTCAAATTTTGATTGTCCCTTTCAGCTATTTATCCCCCCTCCAACTACCCTTTGTTGTCACCCCTAATTTTCCTCATGATTGTATATGTTCAGCTAAAGCGTTTGTATGTTCTTGGAACCTATCTTGAGAATCTATACAATTTGAATATTGTTTTGAGTGGCCCATTCTTGCCTTAAGATAATTTTTTCCTTGTTATTTTGTTTCCACTTTATCTATTAGAGGTTGTTTTGAGCCCTAATTGGTTCCATTTTATATTCAATTTTCCTAAAACATACACAAAAATTTTAGTTCATTTTAGGCATCTATCACTAATCTAATACAATCAAGAAGAATCAAGTGAAAGATAGAGAATTCATTTATTGTCCACATGAATCTAATGAGTGTTTACAAGTATTTCAAATAAATAAATAAACACCAAAGCATTCAATAAAGGAGCGAAGTTCATGTTAAAGAGGCGTTACACAACACTGGTTTGTTTAGATGAGGAATTATTACAATTATTGGTGTTTTGTTTTTGATATTATATATCATTGAGTGGTTAGAGAAATGTCAAGATAGTTCATATATTCACTAGTATATCATAAACACCAAACATATATCTCATCATGTTAGAAGGAAAAAAGATTACATGAACATTTGTGTCAAGGGAAAAAAGGGCAACATGAGGTCAAGGCCCCATCCAATGAACTGATAAGTGACATGCCGATGTAACAGGGTCTTGTCAATGGTGTGGGATTCAACACAACAAGATCATGTCAATGGTGATTATGTGCATAGGAGGGGGTTGACAAGGTTGATCACTTTCATGGGTTGCAAGTCGGCGGGTAGCTAACAAACTCAAGCCCTTACACTATGTCTACTATGTTAGAATATAAAATATATGTATATAACATATATAATATATATAATATTATAAGTGGTTATTCACAATAAATAACATGTGTTCCCTATTATTTTGGGGCAAATGATACCCAAAAACACGTACTAACACTAGTAAAACCATATTCAAAATGATGAGAAAACATATTTTATAAAGCATTTAGAAACGAGAATTGAGAAAAATGAATTAAACTTGGGCTAATAGACTAATATATTTGACCACTTTTAGCCATTTTTAAAAGTTCAAAAAGCGATTCTTAGCTAAATGGTGAATATTAGCCACTAAAATTACCCATGTTTGTAAATATTGAATATAGGCCAATGATTCAGGCCACTAACTACAAAGGATTCCACCATAACCATAATTACACTATCTCATTCCAAGGTATGTAGAAAATAACTTTTCAAGCCTAATTGCTTATCTGTGCACATCATAATGAAACAAATGAATAACTTCCATTGACAAAAAACCCTACACAATTCTTATACACCATGAGGTATGTAGAAGTTTCAAGTCCGTATACAACATTTTCTGAGACATGGATATTGAGATTTTCCCCTCACTTCACTGATAACGATGAATCTACATAGCCAATAATAAACATGTTTATGAGTTTAAGACCTATTGGAACATGGTTTATAACCTAAGTGAATTCTACTTCAAAACAAGTGCCATGTAGTGGCTTATATCTACCAAAAAAATTCTATCGAATTTGTTGTTGCAAGTTTGTAGCTAATTGAGCTTAATGGTTTCATAAAAAAGTGTTTGTGTATCTGTATTCGATGGATGTTATAGAGAAAAATCCCTAAGAATATCACATTGGTTGTTTGGAAGCATATTTAGAATATAAATATGGTCAAATATTTTGTTTAGTCCTTAAAAATTTAGTATCGATATAGGACAAGGTAATCAATGTGGTGTTAATTTATTTATTATTTATTGGTTCAAGGGTAGTTGATTTCTATATTATTGATGTATTTGTGTGTTTATTAATTATAAAATTTTAACATAATATATTAGATTGCTAAATATTAGTGTATTTTTGTGTTTACTAATTGTTAGTATAGGACTAGGTAATTATTAATTAGTATAGTATTAGAATAATGTATTTATACAGTAATTATAATATGGTATTTATTTAATTAAAATTGATGAAGTTGGAGTAAATAAAGTGTTATTTGGGGATATTTTGATTATAAAAAAGAGAATTTAGTTATGGTAATTGTTTAGATTTCTAAGTTACCGTATTTTATCATAAAAATATTATTATGAATAGGTGTATGTCAATATTTCAAAAGTAAAATTATAAACCCCTACAAATAGAATAAGTGAAAAGTTAAGTGTGAATTATTTGAATTCATAAAAAAGCAAGTAGAATTGTTTTCACTCCATCTCAACGTCACTATCAACAAGGGAACTATCATACTTATATTTAGTTTGTATCCAATTAAAGTATGACACTTTTACACATGCCAAGTTTTGAATTTTTTTATTTTAAAAGTTATTTAAAATATATACGGGAATAAGGGGTAAAAATAGTCATATCATAGAAATCTATATAATTGTGATTAAATAGTTTTTCCTGATAAATAAAAAATAAATAAAAAATGAGAAAAACATGTTTAAAAATTAGAAGATAAAAAAAAGAAATCAATTGGATTGTTGACTTCATGTTGTTCCATATTTTGACTTAAAATGAATGCAATATTACTTGTGCCTTGGAAGGAATAAAAAGGAAATAAAATGCAACTCCAAACTCTTCAACAAATCAATCATAATCTTGTTTCTCTATATAAATACAAAAAATGAAATGAAAATTATAAAAATACATATAAAATATGGGGTTTCAGCAAATCCAACATCTTTCTCAGTTCAACAAATGATGTCCTAGGCTTCTTAGAGTGATGCCCGCACTTTCTTAAAGAGATGACATGCCTTTCTCTAAATTATGCCTTAGCCCCTTAAAGAAATGATTTTATCAATTGATTATAAAAAATTTATAAGGAGTGTTGAGATTTGTTCTAGCCATGATCAAATATGAATCGAGACATAACTCATGCAGAGAAACATGATAGAGGAAAGCAGAAGAGATCTAAATGAATAATAAATATTGTCTTCAATATAGAATTGCAAAACTAGCTTCTAGCTTATAATGTACATAGAGGTGGGGATTTGTATAGCTTAAACAACAGTTATATCTTATTGGTTCCACTAATGGTGGTGGCATATATGAGTGGTTAAGTAATGGTTAATTAAGCCTAGACATGTGAAAACATTGAAAAAATTAAGCTAACCACCTAAGTTAACTAAAGGTGTTGTTATCCCAAATTAAATCCCCTGGATTAATTTGGATAACTTATTCTTCTTCTTTTTTAATAGACTTAGCCATTTCAATCTTGGGATAGTTAAACAACTATCAAAATTCCACCTCTCCAAGCACTGGCCGTTGGCATTCAAAAAACCCATGGGAGACTTAGCTAATTCATTAGGGGGTTCTATTAAAAAGCCGACTGACATTCATTTGGTTTTCAAAAGAGCTACATCTCCAAGCACTTACAACACCTATGATGTGAATAGCCACGTGATAGGATTCTGACTCTCCTCAAAAAATTTGGGTTTTGCGGACCTCAAGTCCATGGAATAAACCAAGCTCCACTATATTTTCAGTGCGTGACGGGAAAACAAAGTTAGCGAGGTCAACAGGGTTACATGAAAAAAATTTTTGAAGCCAAAAGTTCTAAGTATGCCAAAGTAAAAATGTGCAACACAAAGTGGTGCAAGGCTTCTTATTTACTACAATATATATTCCTCTTGAATTTTTACTTACATCTTAGTATGCCCTTCTCTCCTCAGTGAGTTCCAATCTTGTCAATGTTGACTCACACATACCTTACACCTGAGGATCGTCTTTACTGGTTCCATGTCATCATTTCTATGATCACAATAACTTCTGGTACATTGTTCCTTATACATGCTCATGTTAGTATTTGTATTCATATAAAAAATCCAACAATAAGATGGTCTTACTTGGTCATTCACCACAACTCCATATTCTTCTACATCCATCATCTCCAATTACACTCTACCTGTGCTTTTTAAGCCATTCCACACACACATTTCATCCTTACACAACAATTGTACCTCTATTCCCTTACTCATGTATGACTAAACCTAGGTAGGCCTATGTTCCCTAGGCTCAAACCATGACATAGGTTTTTGAATCAATCCCAACTCTCTTAAAACCCATCATCATACCTGACTCAAGGTGTTTAGACCCCTCATTTAGTCACAAACTTGTATTGAGACATAGTTCTCTCTATTAGGTCCATTGGCCTTGTAGCCCTCTCAACACCTAAATGCCACGATATCACACTTTATCATGAAACAAATCACATCCTAAATTATGTTTCTAAGACCCTCTATCTATCTCTATCTCATTCCTAAATTGCAAGTATTGTTTCTTTGTACCAAATTGTGCTTGCTTTGTAACCTATCATGCAAATTAGGTCTGTTTTGCCTACTAAACATGACTGTACACATTTGTAGCTATAATATCACCTAAATTTGCATGCGTCCACCTTAGGAATGTCACCAAGATGATGTTTACAAATTTTAGAGGCTTGAATCCTTTGTTAGAACCCTCGTGCACTTCATTTCCTTCTCAAACGGTGCACTATCACAGTCAAACTGTCAACTTCACCATATATTTTCCACACATGCAATTTGGGTCTTGAATTTTGGTATACTTCTAGATGTATCTTTGACAAAGGTGTTCACTAAATTTTGTTCCTTTTCAATGGATAGAACTCGAGATATTATTTTCCCTAGTTAGGGCTCGAGAGAAAGTATTTAAGGCTACAGGAAAGATATCATAGTTTCAAGAGTTGGGAAAAATTGTTAATCTTCCTTGGCCTCCTATCCACCTATCTATACTTTCACAGATTCGAAAAGTGTCAGTTTTAGAGACTGCCACTTTTTTAACCTGCTGCCCTAGAATAGGGTTTTACCAAACAAAGCTATAAAGCTATTTAAAACACCACAAATATCCTTTCCATCAACAAAAACATATATTCAACAGACAAATGCTTTTATTCTCCCTTATGGAAACCCTGTTACATGTCTCCTTGTTCGTTCATAGCTTATTTTCTCTTGAATTTCTCTCTTAATCACTCAATTAGCCTAACTAGTTGCCACATTTAGCTCCTAAATGAGCTCAACACACACACCTAACTTAGAATAAGTTGAAACAACATCTTCAAATCGTTTATCCTCTTATGAAAACTCATGAAATATCATGATAAGACTTAATTAGGCATTAAAACAACTGATTTTTAACTACCTATCTCTATTTACTCTCTTGCACACCTAGTTATTACATTTACACACACAGTCACTTTTTACATTAACTTGACGAAACAAATTCACTCATTCTCACTATAAAAAATATATTAGGATAGACATGACAATTTATTATCTTGATGCTCCTGCATCAGATTACCCACCAAGGAGAAATTGAGCTCCTACTCAATGCAACATTGTGGTTTCTTCATCCTTGCCTTCCAATCTTTCCTTGTCCTTTGCAATAGTGCACTCTGACATGTTTACACCTTCTTATTTTCTTGTACTCTCTCCATTACTAGTGTTTCCAGCCTCCCTACCATAACTCTGAACTCATCCTTGAAATTATTCTTCCTACATTTTATCTTCCCTCTTTTCCTTTATTCTTGTTAAATCTCTTTCACCATGCATCTCCATTGAGCTTCTGACCTATTTTCCTCATGTTCACATGAAGTTATGTCCTCCATATCAATGTTGGGTATAAGAATATAAGGCTTGATTGTCTCTTCAACTTGTCTTATTACCACCTCCTTGTCTTCTTATTTTATAGCTTCTTTGTAAGCTTGCCTTACTTTTTCCATGAAATGGAGGTCTTCAATGTTTAAGTCTAACTCTCTTACACTTCTCAAGAACCTATATGGCCTCCCAACTATCATTTGTTCCATTGTGATTGATTAGTTCATCCCTTTTCATTGTATGAGACATCTTTGTCTACAAAAGCACCTTGTGCTACTAGCACTCTTAACTCCTTATCATCCTCAATCCCAACTTGTATTGAATCTATGATTTCTTGACTGTAAGTAAGCATTACTTAAGTATGTGGGTCTCTTGGATGAATTTCCATGACTTGGTTGGTGTCATATTCTTCATGTATTTGGATGCCCTCAAGTGTGTTCTCATCAACTAATTGTTCTTTATCACATATTACCTCAATCTTCTGTAAGTCTTTAATTTTCCCATAGCTATAGCTTTCACTCTATCCTTTGTATTGATTTGTTTCTTGGATGGGTTTAGTACTGTATTAGGCCATATGCACCTGGTTTAATCCTTTTTAAGTTGTCTCATGCCTTCATTCAATAATTCCATAGGAATTTCCACTTGAAATTTTGAATTCTTCACAAGCATTTCCTTCTTTTGTCCATAGTTTACACTTATGAAGGACTTCACTCTAACAAGGAAATTTCTAAGTTATACAACCATGATTTTCCCCATCTTTATTTCCCTCACTATTATTAGAAGGATTGGCTCTTGTTTATATTCAAACTTATTAGTATCTTGTTTTATATTGCATTATCATAAGTTCTTCGTACAAATACTTGTGCTCCTTACCTATTATCTGTGTGTTTCCCTTGACTAAAATCTGCTTGTTCACCTTATTCTTATGCATGATTGAAATGTACTCTTGCTCTTTATTCTTCACCATTTGTTTACGCAACCTGTCTTCCTCTTTAATCTTGAAAATATGTTTTAAATAGTCATCAATTGCACCTCCTTGCTGAGTTAGAGGTCTGATTTGGCTCTTTATTGCTTCACTTGCTAGTGTTAGGCTCTATTTTTCATCCCATTGGCTTATATACAACTCCCTCTTATTTTGATTTGCCTTCAACCATGTAGAGTGTCTAATCTTTGTAAGCTTGTTCATTTCTTCATGGTCTTGTGTCATGCTCCATATGACTATTTCATTTGAGTCTTTTTCATTCTTTGACTCCATCAAGCCTTAATTGTACCTAATCTTCATCTTGGATAGTTCATCCTCTTGAACATGTATCTATAGACTCTTTAAGGTCTCTAGGAACATCTCATTGTTCCATCTCTCACTAACTACATTTTTCATTGATCCATTCATGACCATTCTTGAAAAATGACTGTAACAACCTACATTCACATATGCTAACACATAATTAGATCAAAAAATTAGAGCTCCACTACCTTATTTGGTTTCTCCATACATGTTTTCAACTTGCTTTCCATTTGGTTCCTCTCCTAGGCTTGTTTACATGCCTTGTTTCTTCATCCTTATTTGTTTTTATTCATCCCTCGTGATGTCTTCACCAAGAACCTATTGTTCTTCTTGAACATTATCACCCGTCTCTCTGAATTCATCTTCATTTCTTCTTGTTGACATGCCTCTCTCTTTTTTTATTCTTTCCTCAAGCACTAGTTTTCCTTCATCCTTTCTACCTTGGTCTTCAAATGACCTATCTACCTCTATTCTTTCCATGATACCTTCTTGTGTCTTCTCACTTTCTTCTTCTCCATGACCTTGCATAAGGTCTTCCAAGATCTCATTCCATGTTTCCTCATCATCAATTTCCTGTAACTTGCTACTATCACCTCCTCTTTTGTGACTTAATTGACCCTTTTGATCATTTCTCTCTCTATTCAAGAGCTCCATGCTCTTTATCTGCCTCGTTTGGGCTTGTTTATCAGCCTCGGCTTGTGTTTCTTGGTCCATTGCATTGGACTCTAACTGCTGCATTTCTCTATAAACCTCACCTTCATCTTTCATGAAGGATAATACCTGAATATTGGTCTTCTCAAAAAACTCCTTTAAGCCAAATACCATGTTTCTCCTCTCGATACTTGCATATTGGTCTGTCAAAGACACTAAAACATGTTATATTCCTTTCTTTGTTAGAAAACATTTATTCAACCTTCCATTATAAACTACATTATTGTCATATTTCCATGGCCTTATTAGGAGTAAATGACATACATCCATTAGGAATTACATCACAAAAATCTTCATCATGCAAACTTCCAATCTTGAAAGGTACTCTAAATTGCTCATTTACAATAATATGATGATCCTTCTGAACCCATGCAACTCTATAAGGTGTAGGGTGAAATAACCTCTTTAACCCAAATTTACTAACCATATCCTCAGACACAATGTTGTCTGTGCTACCATTATCTATAATAACATTGCAGCACTTACCTCTTGTCTTGCATCTTGTCATGAAGAGGCTTCTCCTGCAAATTAGCTCATGAGTTTTGGCTTGTGGTTGTAAAAGGAATCTCCTTAAAAATAATGACTCTTCATGACTATGATCACCATATCCATTAGTTGACTTCTCCCAATCTAAACACATTACCTTTATGCTTGTCATTCTTTTTCCTATATCATTGATTTCATGCTTCATATCAATTTATGCATTCATTGTATCATCCATTCTACTCATCACTCCTTCCTGAATCAATTTCAATCTATTCCATACTGACACAACCACTTTCAAGCTATCAATCAATTTCAAATACAATAAAGGTGTGAAATATATCTGATTATAATAGACCAACCAACTTTGATACCAAAATGGTGCAAGGCTTCTTATTTACTACAATATATATTCCTCTTGAATGTTCACTTACCTCCCAGTATTCCCTTCTCTCCTCAATGAGTTCCAAGCTTGTCAATGCCGAGTCACACCCACTTTGCACGATCCATGTCATCATTTTTATGCTCACAAGAACTTCTGGTACATTTCTCCTTATATGTTATTATTTATATTCATATGAAAAGCTAACAATAAGATGGTCTTACCTGGTCATTCACCACAGCTCCATATTATTATACCTCCATCATCTTCCAATTGCACTATGTCTGTCCTTTTTAAGCCGTTCCACACACACATTTCATCCTTACACAACCATTATGCCTCTATTCCCTTACTCATGTATGACTAAACCTAGTTAGACCTATGTTCCCTAGGCTCAAACCATAACATAGGTATGTGAATCATCCCAACTCTCCTAAAACCCTTCACCATACATGAATTAAGGTGTTTAGACCCCTCATTTAGTCACAAACTTGTATTGAGACATAGTTCTCTCTATTAGGTCCTTTGGCCTTGTAGCCCTCTCAACACATAAATGCCTTGATATCACACTTTATCATGAAACAACTGCACATCCTAAATTGATATCACACTTTATCTATCTCTAGCTCAAGCCTAAATTGTAGGTACGGTTGCTTTGTACCAAATTATACTTGCTTTGTAACCTATCATGCAAATTAGGTTTGTTTTTCCTACTAAACATGACAATACACATTTGTAGCTAGAATATCTCCTAAATTTCCTTAGATCCACCTTAGGAATGTCACCAAGATGATTTTAACAAAGTTTAGAGGCTTGAATCCTTCATTAGAACCCTCATGCACTTCATTTCCTTCTCAAATTGTGCACTGTCATAGTCGGACTGTCAACTTCACCATATATTTTCCACACATGCAAGTTGGGTCTTTAATTTTGGTATATTTCTATAAATATCCTGGGTAGAGGTGCTCACTAAATTTTGTTCATATTCAATGGATTGAACTTGAGATATTATTTTCCCTAGTTAGGGCCCGAGAGCAAGCATTTAAGGCTACATGACAAATATCATAGTTTCAAGAGATGAGAAAAATTGGTAAGTTTCCTTGGCCTCCTGTCCACCTATCTATACTTTCACACATTTGAAAAGTCTCAATTTTAGAGGCTTCCACTTTTTCAAGATGCTGCCCTCGAACAAGGTTTTATCAAACAAAGCTATAAAGCTATTTAAAACATCAAAAATATCTTTTCCATCAACAAACACATTTATTAAACACATAAATGCTTTTATTCTCCCTTATGGAACCATGTTATATGTCTCCTTGTTCATTCATAGCTTATTTTCTCTTGAATTTCTCTCTTAATCACTCAATTAGCCTAACTAGCTACCACATTTAGCTCTTAAATGAGCTCAACACACACACCTAACTTAGAATAAGTTGAAACAACATCTTCAACACGTTTACCCGCTAATGAAAACTCATGAAATATCATGATAAGAATTAATTAGGCATTAGAACAACTAATTTCAACCTACCTATATCTATTTACTCTCTCTTACACACCTAGTTATTACATTTACACACACAATCACTTTTTACATTGACTTGACTAAGAAAAGTCACTCATTCTCACTATAAAAAAAAATATTAGGATAGACATGATACTTTATTCACTTGATGCTCCTGGATCACAAAGATAGCAAATGAGACTAACACCTATGAAATATGAATCTAGGTGGAGCCATATCATTGGCTCACCTTTTGAAGTCTGACAAGTTCCGACAAAGCGAGGAGCGTGGAGATTTTCTATTGGCTCATGTTTCACAGTTATAAGTCAAGATCTATCAATCACGAAATGTGTGGGGCTTCTTCATTGGTTGATGCTTCGTAGCGGGAAGAAGAGGATAAAGAAAATACTCACATTGCGAAGAGCATGGAGCGTTCTCATTGGCTCACACTTCGCAATGGTCATTCAGGGGATAGTCAAAAAGTAATTTTTGAAAGAACATGGAGTTGTTTCATTGGTTAATGCTTCACAAGTGGCCAATGCAAGTTCAAATAAGGTCTGACATTTGCAAAGAGCATGGAATATTTCTATCAGCTCAGATTTCTTAATGCAACAAACCTACATAAATCCAAAAGAAAGCAAAGGAAATGAAAAGAGGAAAATCCCTACCCCACAACCCAATGGGAGGCCAAAACATGGAAAAGAAAAAACAATGCACACATAGGAAGAGGCCATGTGTCAATTTCCCATGCTTCCCGATATGTAAATAGTTGGGGGGGCATATATTTTGATCTAGAGTTCCAAATCAAAGAAAATTTATATCATTGGAAAGGTCTCCTCGAGCCCTTAAATTTCATATCATCAAAATCAAGTTTGAGATTTGATAGTGTTTGGTGGGGAAAAAATGAGAAAATCAGGCTGGACATTGAAAACATAATTACGTGTAGCTCAACCACCAAAAATTGATGAAAAACAACACTCCATGTATTTCTGCATGACAAAATGGATGTAAGTATGTCCTTGTGGAGTTCCCATGTGTTTTGAAAGTGGATTTAATGCAAGTTGCTAGTGGGTAGGAGGAATTTGATTTTCCCTCTATTTTCCCTCTTCTCTCTCTCCAATTTCTATATATTGTAAAATACTTCTCATTTGTAATGTTGGATACGTTGGAAATACAAGGGCATCAATGAGAAGTGTTGCATGAGTGTTCTTGAGCTACAAGCCTTGGATTGCAATCCTATAGTGAATTCACACCTTCTTCCTCCATTGTAATGATATGTGCATCATTTTAAGCAATAAGATTACTTGTGTTGTGGCTCTATTCCGCATTAGCTAGTGATTTAGTCTGTTTCTTTTCCTCTTCATTTACTTGTTGGTATGGTGGGTGTGCTTCTTCATATTACAAGATTCATTTCTATTGTGTGTTGTATGAAGATGGGATTTAAGATACTGCTCTGGACTGTGGTTGTCATCTCTGCCCTCTCCCTCATTGTTTAGTCCCATTTTCTCTCTTTCAAAAGGGTCTTTCCCCTTATTTCTGGTGTTATCACCTCTTGTAGTTTAGGATTTTCATTTTATGCACTTTCCTTTCTCCCTGGTCTCTTCGAAGCCTAGATTAGTATTAGGTAGTTGCATTTCCCTTCCTATGATTAGTTTAATAGTAGCAATAAGTAGATGAATCCAACCTTCTTCGGAGGTCTGTCTCAATTTGCAAGTCCCAAAATTTGGAGATGGTCCCATGTTGCCTCAAAAATCATGGTTTTTCCATAAATTGGGGTAGGGGTGCAATTTTGAGCTCCAATATTTTTGGCACGCCCAGTGGGACTCTAGAAGTTAATGATTTCCATTTACTAATCCACAGCCTTTAGTTTGGTGGATGTAATCTTGGAAACAAAACAATAAACATAACCCAAGAATACCATCGACTATGATAAGACGGAATGATGACAAATCTGAAATATCAAAGTAAATTATAATATTAACATGAAATTGTTACAATCTCACCCATGAGGTACTTCAAGTGTTATTGACTTCACTTGCCTTCCACCAATACTATGGGAGAAACTTTATAATTACACCTCTTAATGGCTTCTTCAACAAACCTTTAAACTGATGGCTTTCTTTACACACTTCATACAATATTTCTCACTACTTCTTCTATGCTAGAATGAGGGGGGTGGCCTCTTTATTTATAGAACTTCCAGGCTTATCCATCTTATCTCTAAGATAGGATAAGAAATCCACTCTGACGAATCATATTCCATACCTTAACTCTTATCTGTACATGTAAGCTTATCTTTTAAGATAAGATAAACCTTATCATTTCACATGGGTTCCACATTTTTAGACTTTTTACAAATAAAATACACAAAATATTTATGACCTCACTCCTTGTTCTTATTACCAATATAATATTTCTAATTCCTAATCATGTAGACCCTACTTCTCTACTTATCCCAACTTTGACATTTTAACATTACCAGACCACTTACGACAAATATTTACTTTTTACAACATTCCTATTGTACTTTGACTGTTACCATACTCTACATTATTGGCGGCACCGTACTGACGGCGCCGTTATCTTCTATCAGACGCTACTACTAATTACACTTAACAACATCCTATTCCTAATACATACATTAATGAAATAGAAATTACGTAGGCTTTTAGTGTTGACATCTTCCCCCTTCCTAGCTTCTACTCCGTCCTTAGAGTAGACTATTCTGGTGCTTGGAAAATCTTCAACTTGTCGTGGTTGACCCATTTCGTAATGGGAGTGCCATCCAATTCCTTCAGTCGGTACGTACCATTTTCATGCACAGCTGCTATTTTGTAGGGACCCATCCATTTTGGAAAAAATTTTCTTTGTCTTCTTTTTTTGTATCTAGAATCATATACTAGAACCAAGTCATTCACATGAAATGGAGACCAACGGATCTTTTACCATCAAAGTATTCCTTCTGCTTCATTTTCTTCTTATGGATTGTATCCTTTGCTATTTCCCTCATTTCCTCTAGCAAATGAAGATGTACCAACCGTTCTTTTACTGAATCACTTTCATCCATCCTTTCATTTTTCATAACTCTCACAGTGGGAATATCAAACTCACTAGGAAGAACTGGATCAATGCCATAGGCCAACTGAAATGGGGAGTATCCTGTTGCTGACTTTGATGTTGCCCTATATGCCCACAATGCTGCATGAATCCTTTTATCCCACTTATGTACCTGCAAGACTGCATCCTTTGCTAGAATTTGACACAACACAAAATTTGTTCGTTCCACCTGTCCATTTGTGCTTGGCTTCATATGTTGTTGCCTTCTGTGCTTAATAGAAAATTTATTGACTAAGGCTTCTACTACCTCATTAATGAAGTGGCTTCCTTGATCTGTTACAATTTCTAATGGACAACCAAATCTGGTGACAATGAGTTCATATATGAACCTTGTTCATCATGGAAGTTGTTTTCAATGACCTAGCTTCAACCCACTTGGTTAAATAATCTGGGGCAACTACAATATACTTATTTTGGCGTGAGGTAGTTGGAAGTGGACCTACAATGTCTATTCCCCACTTTTCAAGGGACCAAGTGGAAGAATAGGACATAATGGAGCTGATGAAGTCTTACGGTTACCATGTGTTTGACAAATATCACATGTCTTACAATAATTATAACAATCTTTAAAAAGAGTGGGCCAGTGATAACCTGCATCCAAGATCCTCTCTTGCTGTAAGTTCTCCCCAGAGAAGTGCCCTCCACATGTACCATTGTGGAATTCTTCTAGCAGTTCCTTCCCTTGATCACGTCCAACTGCCCTCTTATATTGTCCATCAGGTCCTATTGGAAATAATACTCCATGCAGAATAGAATATGGACGACTGGCTTGAGTAATCTTTCTCTTAGTCTTTGCATTGGCACCATCAGGAAACTTGAATTCATTCAGATAATTCCAAATATCTATGTATTCACTAGGGATTGTGTCAAGGGATAACAATGCTGCATCGGGGAAATCATCATCATCACAAGATGATCCTAAACCATCATAGGCTCGAGAGAGTGCATCTGCATTGACATGCTTCTTTCCTGGCCTATCTACAATATCAAATTCAAATTCTTGTAGCAAAATTATCCATCTTGCTATCCTCCCTGATGGGTTAGGCTTATTTACAATATTTTAGAGCCTGATGATCTGTTACAACTATAAATTTCTACCCTAGCAAGTATTTTCTAAACTTCTTTATAGCAAAAATGATAGCAGAGCCTCTTTTTCAGTTACAGTATAATTTACCTCAGCACTGCTCATTTGTCTGCTCCCAAAGTAAATTGGATGTTCATTCCCATTTTCATCCTTTTGGCTCAAAGTACTTCCTAATGTTGCATCTGAGGCATCAGTGTACACAATGAATGGCTTCCTCCAATCTGGATTCTTTAAAACAGGTGAAGACACCAGGGCTTCCTTCAGTTGTCCAAAAGCTTCATGTGCCTTATTTCCTGGTTCATAAGTAACATCCTTCTTCAAGAACTGGGTTAGTGGCTGTGCAATCTTTGAGAAATTCTTGATGAACCTTCTATAGTAACCCACATGGCCTAAAAATGATCTCAACTTACTTCTATTAATAGGAAATGGTAAATCTTTGATTTTTGAAACTTTATCAGGATCAGTACCAATACCATCTCTGGATACAACATGCCCTAACAAAACGCCTTTAGAACATCCAAAGACACAATTTGTAGGGTTTAGTGAGGCTTGTGCTTCATCTAACCTTTGAAATGTTGTCTCCATCTGGTGCAGGTGGTCCAACTTGCTCCCATAGATGAAAAAATCATCCAAAAATACTCTGATGAAGGTCCCAATGTAGGGTTCGAACACCCTATTCATCAAACGCTGGAATGTTGCTGGAGCATTACACAACCCAAAAGACATAACTCTATAAGCAAACGTTTGCCAAGGAGTGGTGAACGTGGTCTTCACCTGATCTTTCTCCGATATACGGACTTGGTTGTATCCGCTATATCCATGAGCAAAACTATAACACTCCTGGCCAGCTACTTCGTCCAAGATCTGATCTGAGAATGGAAGAGGGTAATGATCCTTCTTTGTTGCCTTATTGAGCTTCCTATAATCAACACAAATGCGTAGCTTCCCATTTCAATTTTTTATTGAGATCAAATGGGAGAAACCCATTCTGAATTCTCCATAGCAAATATGAATCCTGCATCAAGCAACTTATCTATTTCTTCTTTTACAGTCTTGGAAAAATTAGGATTTATTCTATATGGCATTTGCTTTATAGGCTTAGCACCATCTACCAGCTCAATAGAATGTTCTACCCAACTTACTTGACGCAGTTCCTTGTAATCAAAAGTGAATATGTGTATGTACCTTCGAAAGAGCTGGAGGTAGGATTCCTTCTCACTCTCCATCACAACATCACCAATCTTTATTTGTTGGAGATGATCATCAACTTCTTCTTCAGATAATTTTATGGGGTCATGAGTCGGTGTGACTGGAAGGATATCCATGACTGAAACATCAACCTCACTTTCTTCATCTTCAGTGTCCACTTCACTGGTACTAGAGTAATCAGAGGATGTCCAATCATCAGTTTCATCACTTGAATCCACAGGTTCTGCCTTATGATGTTCGAGGGATCACGTTTATCTTCACCCTCTCTCTACCACGTCCAAGTGTCATGAAGCCTTCATTCCAGTAGTTTCTTGCATGAACTCTCCTTAGCCATGGTCTTCCCAGCAACATTGGGTACGCAACAGTACCATTTTTCATCACCTGAAAG
Organism: Taxus chinensis; assembly: GCA_019776745.2. Lineage (NCBI taxonomy): Eukaryota > Viridiplantae > Streptophyta > Pinopsida > Cupressales > Taxaceae > Taxus > Taxus chinensis. The sequence goes on from CM034152.1 coordinate 784,461,538, forward strand.
TCTACCACACATACAACACCCATAACAGATATTGCCACATTTGAAACTATACCTTCTGGTTTAGTTTTTCCCTTATTTAATGACCTTAAAATAAGTGTTAAAGGGCAATCAATTTTTAAACCCAACATATTCATTACAGACTTGGTCATTACATTAACTGCAGCACCTCCATCAACTAAGACATCATGAATTGAAATACCATTACATAGTACCTCAGCTTGTGGAGCATAGGGATCCGCCTCTGCCTCCAAAATAGGGACCTCAACCTCCTTCCTTTGTCGAGCATTGAGTCCACTTCGCAGCTCCCGCCTCTTCTCAGAAGACATAGCCAAGAGTTGACCATATGTAATATTTGCAGGCCTTTTGGATAGATCTTCCAAGATGGAGTATGGTCCTTGCCCTTGTGAAATCAAAAAATCCTGCACACCCAACTTTCTTCTCCTATGTTTCTTACTAGTTTCTCTTTTCATCTTCTTAGGATCATTTCCATCTTGATTATCTTTTTCTTTCTTTCTTTTTGTTACAAACACATCTACTTCATTATTTCTGCTCTTATCTAATACATCAAAAGAATTCACAGGTGCTTTTCCTTTATCATTATCTCCTTTACCAGATGTAGAAGCTCTATATGGACAATTATACTTATAATGACCCTTTTTATAACAACCATAACATACAACTTTAGAAATATTTCTTTTTGGACCTCTATCTCCTCCCTGAGAACTAAATTCTTTTCCGTGAAGAAGATTAATAGTTAACTGACCCATCTTTTTGAGCAGATCTTCATACTCAGTAGATGTACTAGGAGAAGTTAATTTGTGCTCACCGAGAGTGGTTGTGGATTCTGGAGCAAAGGTGCTGGTGTAGGTTCTACTTTAGCAACAATTTCTTTGGGCTCCTCTTCCATGCTTTCTTCTTGCCTTCTTGCAATCTCCTTTACTTGTTCAATGGTAGCTGGGTGGTCATACTTCACTCGTTGTCTAATCTCTGGCTTCATCCCAAGAATGAAGTGCTTACATAGGAGATTATCCACGCCATTCATCAACCCATCCGCTAATCCTTCCTTCCGGATATGGGCGTCGAGCTTTCTCCTTAGCTCTAGAACACGAGCATGATAATCCCTTATCTTCTCCTTCTCTCCTTGGGTTAGCTTTGTGATATCGATCATGAGATCTGCATATCTCTGTTGTTCACCAAATTCTTCAAGAAAACTTTCAGTTAATAAATCCCATGAGTTTTTCACATTATCACATAGTGTTTCAAACCACCTAAGGGCTGAACCATCCAAAAAGGTAGGAAAAAATTCAGTCCATTGTTCCCTTCTTATAAGGCCATTAGAATACAATATCATTTAAACTCTTGAATGAAAGAGGAAGCATCTTCATTAGATTGGGCTGAAAAAATATGAATCTTCCCCATTTTCAAAAGTAACCACATTGAAATACCAACCCAAAAGTACAATCAACAAGACTTATGTGCACCAATAATTAAAATCACTATAATAGAAAATAGAAATGACCATGGTAAACTATGGTAAAACTTAACTTACTGCGGTAAAAACTGACTTTACTGTGGTAAACACTATTCACAGTAAAAAGTGAAGTTACTGCGGTAAATACTATTCACGGTAAAAAATGACTTTACTGTGGTAAATACTATTCACATCAAAAATGACTTTACCATGGTAACTACTATTCATGGCAAAAATGACTTTACCATGGTAACTACTATGCACAGTAAAAACAAGGTTACCCTCCAATTGATTTTTGACTAAGTGGGAATATCTCTCCAGACAATCCACCAATGAGGAATGGTCCCGGCAACGGAACCAAAATGTCATCACCAATCCGGGCACTATGATAATTCTTCACTAGGGAACTCCTCGTGCTATGATTATTTACTAATGCACAGCCTTTAGTTTGGTGGATGTAATCTGGAAACAAAACAATAAACATAACACAAGAATACCATCGACTATGATAAGATGGAATGATGACAAATCTGAAATATCAAAGTAAATTATAATATTAACATGAAATTGTTACAATCTCACCCATGAGGTACTTCAAGTGTTATTGACTTCACTTGCCTTCCACCAATACTATGGGAGAAACTTTACAATTACACCTCTTAATGGCTTCTTCAACACACCTTTAAACTGATGGCTTTCTTTACACACTTCATACAATATTTCTCACTACTTCCTTCTATGCTAAATGAGGGGGGGTGGCCTCTTTATTTATAGAACGTTCCAGGCTTATCCATCTTATCTCTAAGATAGGATAAGAAATCCACTCTGACGAATCATATTGACATACCTTAACTCTTATCTGTACATGTAAGCTTATCTTTTAAGATAAGATAAACCTTATCATTTCACATGGGTTCCACATTTTTAGACTTTTTACAAATAAAATACACAAAATATTTATGACCTCACTCCTTGTTCTTATTACCAATATAATATTTCTAATTCCTAATCATGTAGACCCTACTTCTCTACTTATCCCAACTTTGACATTTTAACATTAGGGGACCACTTACGACAAATATTTACTTTTTACAACATTCCTATTGTACTTTGACTGTTAGTACTCTAGATTATTGGATCATCTCGAGAGCTTTCCAACGACTGTGAGAATGCGACAAACGGACATCGGGAGCTCTAGATATGTTCGGTCAAAGTTTAGACATCGGGAAAGTCAAACTATGGTCAACTGGTCAATATTGGACCAATTGCACTGTGACACGTGGCTTGCCAACACTCGCAACTCCAAGTATAAATTCGCACTGATTTTAAGCTATTTAGAGTGCCTCATGTTCATGACAAGATTTCAGACAAGGTCTAGAACAACCAGAAGGAGTTTTTGAGTACCTACAACTATCACCAGGTAGGAGAAGAAGAGGAAGAATAGTTTAGAGGTCACCTTCACCACCAAATAGGACTCTTTCCACACCACCTCCTGACAGGCCTTTCTTGCATCTACTAGAGTTCTCAAACCTATTTTAATGGCAAACACAGGAATCTACCATTTGTTAAATTTACATGTAGTATTCTTCTTTCTCTCAATGCATATGACATGACATTCCAACATCTGCACTTAAGAGTATCCCTTTCTTTGGTGGGGAGCATCAAACCACTCCAACTGACCATATTTAAGAATTCCAATGTTTGTGTTATTCATCAAATTGTTGAAAAACATGTAGCTATTAAGATTGCTAGCTTCTTCATTCAAGGGAAGAGCTCTCCAATGGTTCAGGATTTTGGGATCAGGGATCAATTACTAACTGCGAATGAGCTAAGGACAATCCTTTGCAATCAATCTTGGAGGAAAACAAAATAACCTCTCCTTGTTAGATGTGGGAGTTGACAACTATAAAGAGGGATCCCAATGAGCTCATGGCTGACTTCAATTTTATATTTCAGAAGACATGGGACAAAATTTGAGTCCTAGTAAGACCAACTCCAAAAGGTGATTTTATTTACTATTTAAGAGCATTAAATTCAATATTGTTGTCATGATTCAGTCTATGGGAGGTTTAATCCCATTTCTTGGGGCCTATGCAATCCGCCATTAAAAAATTTGTCTGATACAAGCTCAGGAAACTAGATCCTAGACCACCCATGACCTTGGGTACCATGAATTGCCTCAAGCAACTTAGCCTTCTATTGCTCCTAGTCCTAAAAAAAAGTCCCAACCTACTACCTCTACATCTTATTCTCCTCAAAAGCAAAAGTAGGATGATGAAATGAAATCCTTGATGAGAAAATTGTCTAACAAGATCATATCCTTGGAAAAACAACAAGCCCAATCTTATAGGAATTACTCTAACCAAGGGCAATCTTCTAACCAATGATTCAATCAAGTAAAAAGTCCTATAGAAACCATATTCTAAGAAAATGTATGGGAAGAATCAATAAAAACGATGTAAAAATTCAAAATACACCTCTTCCACTAGAAACAGTTACTCCTACTAACCATTCCTCTTGTTATTACAAGTCAAGCATTGGTTCCAGTGCAAAAAAATATAATTCAAGAAAAAAAACGGTGTTTCCCATGTAGGCAAGCCACATAATCAGTTGGTTTGTGCAAATGCATTGCAATCTCAATGCCTTATGGTTTGAAATTATTCCAATCTCTAGGAACCATTTATAGAAGAATTCAATACTCATGAGGAAGGATCCCAAGGAGTCTCAATCCATATGTGAATCTTGTGTTCTTTGGGGATGATAAATTTTTTGTAAAATGAAACAATGGATAGTTCTATTAGACCTCAGACTCATGTTTTGATAATACAAGGTTGAAGAAGAATGATGAGATTCTCAACCTTCATCTTCTTCTAATCAAGGAAACACTTTTGACAAAGAAAAGGAAGTTGGCAGATCCAAATAAGAACAAGTTCCCTTAAGTTCCTAATAAACCTATTTTAGTCAAATAGGTTGTTCTTGGGACATTGATCCCTCATCTTGCAGCAACCAAGGAAAGGAGAGTTGTTTGTAAGATGCAGAAATCCATGGAACTTCCTTTCAATATTATTGAGCAAATGAAAAGTACTAATGTCAATGTGACAATGTGGGATGCTTTGGCTATTCCATCACAAAGGGACCTCCTATGTGAAGCTCTCAAGCAACTTCCCCAAGTTGATCCAATGGTTTTTCATGTTCTGTCAATGTGCCAAGTGAAGGAAGAGAAAGTAAGTAAATTTGTAAATACCTCACCCTTTTACATGACATTAATTGTGGCAAAACATCTAGTTCATAAATTCATGGTTGATTCAGGGGATAGTACTTCTATAATTACAAAAAAATATTGTTGATATCCTACGATCTTAAGTACAACCCTGTTTCTAAAGGTGTTCTAAAACTTGGATGGTACAACCATTGGTGTATTAAGAGTAATAAAAGATCCTGAGTTAACCCTTCATGTTTTCCCAAGTCTCACTATAACTCATGACATATCTATAATTGATTTGGCTCCCATGTTTGTCATTTCCTTATCAAGATATTTCACTGCCAAAATAGGTGGCTACTTGTCTTCAGATTAGACTCATATGCTCCTAAGAACTAGATATGGTATAATATTTACCATACAAGATGATCATATATTTTCTTATCATTTAGAACCTTATGTGCCTAGCCCCATCAATGCAAATTTACTATCTTAGATCAAGAAGATTTCCCAAGCACCAAAGAAGTTTCAGAAGATACTCAAATTGAAGGCATTCCATGACTTACTACTTGATGAGTGGGAAAATAGACCTTATAAATTTGATCCATATCAAGAGATTGAAGAGGTTGGCCTAGGTATCTACTGCTTATATGAGAAGAATACACCCCTTCCTAGTGTTATCAAGCCAACTAATGAAGAAGATAATCATATCTGGAAATTTTTTTGATGGTTCTAGAAGTAGAAATGGAGCTAGGGCAAGGTTTTTATTAATTTCTCCAATGAATGAGAAATTATACTTTGCTCACAGATTGTAATTTGCATGTTCTAACAATGTAGTAGAGTATGAGGCATTGGTGCATGGTCTACAAATTGCTGAGAAAAGGTAAATCAAAGCATTGCAAATATTTGGAGATACTGAAATTGTCATCCATCAAGTGAGAGGAAGTGTGCTACAAAGAATAATATTTTAAAAGCTTATAAACACAAAGTTTGGGATCTTCTTGAAATTTTTGGTGCTCTTAATATATAAGTGGTGCCTAGGAGGTTGAACAAGGAAGCAAATCAGATGGAAGCCCTTGGATCTCAATTCTCACATGCTAAAGATCTTGTTAAAGGCAACATGGAAACACATCAAGGTAGTGGTCAGACCCTCTATTCCAAACAATGAAACCAGCTGGCAAGTACTTGATAGTGATGAAAAAATTGTGCAATTCATCTAGAAGAATGAAATCTGATTTGCATAATAGCTATGGTGACCAGATTATTCAGCTAAAGACAAATAAATTTCCAAAAGGATTGGTCACTTTGGAACATATTTTTAGTCCTGATGATGAATTCAGAGGTGAAGATAAGTACATAGCAACAATGCAAGAAGATTGTCAACTAGTCACAATTACACAAGGAAAGGAACTTCTGCTTGGAAAGGCATGTGATGAGAATGAGAAGCAAGCTTTTATCTCCTTATGCCAAAAAATTAGTGGTGTATTTTTATGGGATTATGAATATCTAAAGGGGTTTAATCTAGATATTTTCCAGCATTCCATTGATCTTGATCTTAATGTAAATCCAATTAGGCAAAATCAGAGGCCAATTAACCCCAAGATAGAGCCCTTTATGAGGAAGGAGTTATCTAAACTAAATGAGGAAAAAATATTTTTCTAATCAAATACTCTACTTGGGTGGAAAATATTGTTCCGGTGAGGAATAAGAATAGAGAAATCAGAATTTTTGTTCATTTCAGATATTTTAACAAAGCCTCCCTAAAGGATCACTATCCTCTACTTTATATGGATCAGATTTTACAAACGGTAGTAGGAGATGAGAGGTTTTCTATGCTTGATGGATACTCAGGTTTCAATCATATCAAGGTTAGGGAAGAGGATCAATATAAGACTACATTTACCACCAAATTAGGAATATATGGTTATCAAAAGATGCCCTTTGGTTTATCAAATGCAGGTGCCACATTCCAAAGAGCAATGGATATTTCCTTCAAAGGGTATATCAATGAATTCATTCTTGTCTATCTTGATGACATTACCATTTTCTCAAAGCAGAGTAAGGATCATATCAACCATCTTGAGAAAGTATTTGAGAGATGTAAGGAATATGGGGTATCTCTTAATCCTAAGAAATGCAACTTTACAGTCCCTAGGGGTAAGATTTTGGGGCATATTGTTTCAAAGGATGGAATTTCCATTGATCCAGAAAGAATCTCAGCCATCTTGTTTCTTTCCTTGCCATATCACAAGAAAGCCTTGCAATCATTCCTTGGAAAAATAAACTTTTTTAGATGATTCATTCCTAACTTTGTAGGTTTGGTCAGGCCTATTACTCTAATGCTCAAGAAGGATTCAGTTTTCAAATGGACAGCCAGAAGGAAAAGAAATTTTTCCAAGATCAAACAAGAGATTCTCAAGCTCCTACACTTTTCAATCTTAACTATGCTAAGGATTTCATATTATATGCATATGGAGCTGAATCTAGCATTGTTGATGTTTTGACTCAGCAAAATGATCAAGGATTGGAGAATCCAGTGGATTTCTTCAGTCAAACCCTGAAGGACTATGAATTGAAGTATAACCATATTGAAAAGAAAGTTTTTCCATCATGAGAGCTCTAAATAATTTCAAGATTATGATTTCTACTAATCATATAAAAGTTTTAGTCTCACATTCAAGTGTGAGAGACTTTATCATTGGAGTAGAAATCAATGAGAAAAGAGTTTGATGGGTGACCAAAATCATGGAATATGATGTAACTATTAAGGCCACAAAATTAGTAATAGGTAGAGCACTTTTTGAGTAACAAGCTTTAGATGCTCAAGATCACTAAGATGACCTCCTTCATGAATGAAAGCTTCCACATAATACTGAATTTCAACAAGATGAAGGAGATGCAATTAATGATCACAATTGAATTTATGATATGACTAGATTCTTGTCTACTGGTGCATACCCTTTTGGCCTAAACAAAACAAAAATAAGACATCTAAGGTTGTAGTCTATTCCTTATGCGCTGATTGATGACATTTTGTTTAAAAGAAATATTGATGGGGTTTTTCTCATGTGCACTGAAGGTGAGCATTATAACAAGGGTGACTGAGTTCCATGATGGTTTCTCGGGTGGCCATTTTTCTGCTAAGGTTACTGCAGTGAAAATATTAAAAGAGGGATACTTTTGACTGACATTGTTTTTTGATGATCACAAATGGGTTAGAAAATGCAAAGAATGTTCCTTTTTCACTGGTAAGAAGAGGTTAGTTGTACTTCCACTTCATCGAATTCAATTCAATTAGTTGTTTTCCCAATGGGGTCTTGATTTCATTGGCATGATTAATCCTCCATTAAGTTCTAGTCACAAATGGATTCTAGGAGCAAACATACTACTTTACCAGATGGACCGAGGTTGTGCCATTGAAGTAAGCAAATGAATCAGTCATCCTTGACTTTCTTGAGTACATTGTGAAAAGGATTGACATTCCCCAAACTATCATATCTGATAATGAAAAATATTTTCTAGGATCTAAGATTTATGATTGGGATTTTGGACATGGAATTTATCTTGAGACTTCTTCCAATTACTACCCCCAAGGTAATTGATTGGAAGAGTCTACTAACAAGAACCTGATTAGAATCATGAAGATAACAATGGACATCAATCAAAGGCAGTGGCATACAAAGGGTGAGAAATGCTCTTTGGGATAACATGATTATAATGAAGAAGGAAATTGTCATTTCTTCTTAGAAAGTTTGTATATAGCAAAGAATTCAGGCTTCCTTTTTCACTTGAGTTTCCTTCACTTGAATTGGCCCAACAATTGGAATTTGAAGGGGTAGATCAAAGAGAAATCAGAATGGCAGAACTAGTTGAACTTGAAGAAGTGAGGAATTCAGCCATGATCAAGCTGGAACAACTTTGGAAATCAACCAAAAAATAGTTTGATAGGAAGACTAGAGATAAAAAAATTCAAGGTTGAAGATTTAGTATTAAAATGGGATGCAAACAGAGCTAAACCATGAAGCTTTCACTCAAAGTTTTTTGAGTTATCATACCTTAATGGCAATGCATTACAAATCGCAGTCAATGGGATTTATCTCAAACATTCCCATTAAGTTGTTTTATTACATCTTGTATATATTAGTTTAGTTTTCAATTCCTCTAAGTGCTTTCAGCACATTATCTTGTTGGTAGTATAGGTTTCCTTTCCCTAAATGCTTTGCACATTTTCGTTGTTTTTGGATGGTCTTGTTTCACAATGTTCGTGGTGGTCTTTGAAGGACATGTAGAGAAGAAGAGTTTCAAGGTGTAAAGGATCAGTTGCATTACTTCATTCAGACAAATCCAGAGCAACTGAGATCAAATTTTTGGGGCAGCTTTCAAAGAGTGATTTTTTGGCCCCAAGAGATCATTTTCAATTACAAAAGAAGGATGAAGTTTTGGGAAATTCCAGTTCATACTGAGTTTAGAACGGATTCAGGAGACAAATATTCAAAGTTTAGATCAGTTTCTTCAAGTATCATAACTCAACTCCATGCCCAATGGATGCTTCAAACTACTTGTCTCTTCATCTAGCAGGAAGATGTCCCCTAAAAGTCACCAAACTGTTATCCCAAATTACCTCCCTTGGATTAATTTGGATAGCTTATTATTATTATTTTAATGGAATTATCCATTTCAAGCTTGCATCCTCAAAATTCCCCTCTTTTGAAGTCAAGTTTCAAAATTTTGAGTTTGTTCCTTGGAGTATTGGATCACGTCAAGCCTGGAATTGTTTGTAGTTTTCCCATTCATGGAGAACAATTTGAAAGTTGGGCGTAATGGTGAAGTTTCTTTCCTTCTTTTTATTTTTCTTCCCACAGTCGGGAATGACAGGTGTATCTTCCCATTATTTTTTTCCCCAGAATCCACGGGTAGTACGTGGGCATCTCTGATTGGATGTGGTTTGGCCATGTTTCAAGCATCAGTGAGAAGCCTCCATGTCCAAATGGTGCAACTCCAGGGGTAGGGTCCAAGGGACAGTCCTCAAATAAGCGCAGGCTTTCCGTGTGTCCCAGGTTCAAAATGAAGGTAAAACAAGCTCAAATCGGCTAAGTATGGAAGGTTCAGTGGATGGTGCCACGTGCCTCATTGGTGCAGCTTCAAGAGTCAAATCCAAGGGTAGTTCTCAAACTTGTGCCAGTCCTCCACGTGTCCCAGGTCCAAAAAGAGAGAGATTCGATCGTTAAAATTGACTAAGTATGGGTGGGTTGGCGGAAGTCTCCACGTGCCCTAATGACGCCCAATTTCAGAAGTGAAATCAAAGGGTCAGTCTCCAAGTAGTGCCATCTCACCATGTGGTTAAAGTCAATGGGGAGACAGAGTTGGCCATTGAAAATTCCAAGACCGGTGGAAGGAGACACGCGTCAGCTCACGCATAATTTTAGGAGGCATTTCCAAAATGGAAACTCAAATGAGTGCCAACCCTCCACGTGTCTAGGGGTCAACATAAGTCAAGCAGGAAATAGACCTGAATCAGCAAAGTATAAAGGAACTGGTGGAGCTCTCCACGTGTCAGCCTGGTGCAGCTTCAAAGGAAAAAAATGCAAAAGGCATCCGCAGGCCCACTCCAATCAATTCCTTCCATGTGGGTGGCCCAAATTTAAAGTTGTAGAAGCAAATCAAATGGCCCATGTTTTAACTGGAAAAATAATGTAATGGCCGTATATTTAAAAACCTGGTTTTTCCGCCATTAACGTTTCTTTGCAAATCAAGAATTTGAGAGGGTGTGAATGATTGGAATAAGTTGTAACTATTTCTTGCTTTCTCGAGGAAGTTGTAACCATCTCTTGCAAGCTATATCATGGGATTTCAAAGCCATTGTATGGGTTGGAATTTTGATATTCTGGAACTGTAATTTCTAATTGGAAGAAATCAATACAAAGGTTTTCCCCTTTTTCCTCTACTTTCTCTTTCCTTTTTGCTCTGATCTACGAATCATTTAATCCTTGCATGCTTAGAAACTTTGTGTTCTAGTTTATACAATCTCAAGAACTTTGAGTCTACGGATTGTTCCCATTATAAACGTGAATGGTTCTACTCTATATCTCATTTTCTCAATACATATAAGGGTTTTCTCTGCCATCTCTTTTCCCTGAAAGTATTGTCTTCTTCTGCCTCCCTCCTCTCTTCAATGTCTTCTATCCTCATGTATTGATAACTTTCCAGGCATAAAACACATTTCAAGATATCAGGAAACCACCATTGAATGAAATATTGTATATTTGTACATAGGTTTTTCCCCTGCTTTCAATAAGGGAACCTCTCCCATTAAAGAGGAGGGACTTGCTTGTCCCTTGACTGTGGTTTCATTCCAAGTGCAAATCTGAAACCTAACAGTTTTTGGCGACTCTACTGGGGATTTGTTCAACAAATTTCCTTTCCTAAAAGAACAACTAATTTGATCATTTCTTTGATCTGGAAACTCTAAGATATACTCATGGTAGAAGGGCTCTTGGAATTGAAGATCCCCAATTTCAACTCTTGGATCAACAAGGTTTTCAACTTCCTCCAACAAGAAGAAATAGAAGAGCTCATTCCACAAGCACACCTCCTGTTGAAGACAGAGCTTCTGGTAGTAGCATTCCTCAAGCACAACTTAGCCCTAATCTTTGTGCCCTAATTCTTGTTGGTGTCTCAGTTCCATTTCAAGAAATATTTCCAAGGATGGCAGCACCTCGGCCTTGGGGACAAAGAGTTGGGCCTCTGGCTCTTCCTCAACCATTGCATGAGTTACCTAGGGGTAACAGGAATAATTTTCCCAAATTTAGAGGTGATGGAAAAGTACACCCTGATGAACACATTACAGCCTTCATTGTTGCATGTGGGGTCCTTGGAGTTGAACATGAGGATGTCTCTATTAGGTTGTTTGTGGAAACCTTGCAAGACAATGTTGCAGATTGGTTTTACCATCTTCCTGCTGGGACCATCATTGATTGGACTACTATGAGGACTGAATTTGAGCAGCGTTTCAAACCTGCTGAGGATGTGCATGCTTTGCTAGCTCAGATTTCTCAAATCAAGAAGGAGCCACATGAGCCTATGAGAGAATTTGTGGCCAAGTTCAACAAGTTGGTTAACAAGATTCCACTAGATACTAGGATTGTTGATCAAATTCAGAAGTGTTTCTTCTTGAATGCTCAATTTCCGGAAGTAAGCTATGCCCTGAGGAGAGAAAATCTTGCAACTTTGGATGTTGATCAGAGATTGGCTGTCAGTGTGGAAGATGACTTGATCATGTCTGGCAAGCTGAAAAGGGAGTCTTTCAAATCCAAAGCATCTTCTTCTTCTCCTTCTCCTAGAGGTAATGCAGATCAGTTGGTGCAAAATTGGCTAATGACCTCATTGCCATAAAAAAGCAATTGGCTCAGCATGCTCCATATCAAGATGTTCCAAGGAAGAACTTTCAACCTAAGAACCACTTTCCCTCTTCTCAAACCAGGTTGGCTATTGAAGGTCCACCCCTCAAGGTGCCTGTTAATGCTACTTGTGAGGTTCTTGAGCCTGATGATGAGGAAGAAAATGGGCTCTATGATGAACAAGAAGAGGAAGCTGATGAAGAACTGGAGGATCCTGGTGGTTCTCGAGTTCATTTCCTCACCACTAAGGGTGTGGATGATCAAGATGACTATGATGATGTAGTGGCTGAGATGAACAGTGAATCATATGTTGTTATGACCCGGGAGCAGACCAACAAAAAGGAAAAAGTGGTGCAACCTGCAAAAATATCCAAGGAGTACCCCATCACCATCCGGTGATTGCAAGAAGAGGAGCTCCTATTCCTACTACTTCCACCTGAAAGGTAAGCTCTACTAGTCCTTCTTCCTCTACTTCTACTTCTGAGAATTCTTGTCCAACAAATGATAAAGCTGATAGATCAAAATCTCCTCCTACTCCTAATAGTGATTCCCCATCCACATCTAGATCTTTTGATATTATAGACCATCTTAAAAAGACCAAGATTCAGATTTCTGAGGTAGAGTTCTATCAAACCCATCCTAAATCCTTTGCCAAAATGGTTAACTTTGTAAATTCTAAATCTAAAACCCCAACCCATTCTTCTAAAGGAAATTTTCCCACCCTTCTTCTCCACCTCAACCCAACCTTGTGGCTATAGTCACTTCACCCAATGAGAAGATCAAACCCTTCTATGTGACTCTCCTCATAGCTGGCCACAAGCTTAGCAATTGTGTCATTGATTCTGGTGCATCTGATAATGTAATTCCTATAAAAGTGGCTCATGCTTTGGGTCTAACCCTAACCCACACTTATGGCTCTTGTTATTCCATGGAAAGTAGAGAAGTGCCTTTGGTTGGGAGAATCAAGGATGCACAAGTAGCTTTTGTTGCTTTACCAGAGAAGAAGGTCTTGGCTACCATCTTGGTTGCTGATATCCCTCCTTCCTATGGCATGTTGCTAAGTAGGAACTTTTGCAAAGATGTTGGAGGTGAAATCCAAATGGATTGGTCACATGCCTTGATCCCTGTCAATGGGAAGATGAAGAAGTTGCTGCCTGAGAAACAAGCAAGAGTATATTGTGCAAAAGACAGATGATCCTAAAGCACAAATATTATATGAAGACATTGGGCATGGGAACTACATGATCATGTCACAAGAGGAGACAAGTCTACCAAAGGAAGTGTTGCTTGATCCTAATGGTGTGTGGACTTTGGAGTTTGATGGAAGTTGTTCTTCAACTGGTTCTGGAGCTGGTGTAGTGCTTATTTCTCTTGGGGGTAAGGTTCATCCTTTCTCTTTCAAATTTTAGTTTGAAAATACCAACAATACTACCGAGTATGAGGCCCTTATTCTTGGGTTGAGCATGGCGAAGGAAATGGGAGTGAAGAACCTTCTTGCTCATGGAGATGTCGAGCTAATTGTAAAACAAGTTAGAGACCTTTATCAGGTAAAGAGACAGAAGGTTGAAACACTATAGGAATCTGGTCTGGGATTCCATTGAATTCCTTGATGCTTTTTCCATTGAATTTGTGCCAAGGGAAAGGAACACTAGGGCTGAATCTCTAGCTGTTTCGGGGTCCTTGTTGATTCCTCACCCTGATTTCCCTCAGGAGAAATTCACCATTGAGCTGATCCATAGACCCAGTGTGCCTGACAATGCAAATAATTGGCAAGTTTTCAATGATGACCAGCATTTGCTTTCTTTCTTGGAGCTCAGAGACAACTTTGATCAGTTGTACTTTGAAGGAAGTGACAATCTGCCTAGAGAGTGTGTGTCATCAAATGAAGAGGGTGTCAAAGAAGAGATGGATCAAGATGGATGCATCAAACTGAAAGGAAACAAAATTCCTAAAGGGCTGGTGAGTTTGGAGGATATTTTTGATAAACATGATAGATATATGAAGTCTAAAGTTTCCCAAGGAGCCCGAAATCTGCTGAGACTGAGAAAGTGAATATTGGGAGTCTTGATGATCCCAAAATGGTCAACATTGGAAAATGCTGCACTCAGGAAGAGAAAAAGAAGGTGGTGAATTTGTTGAAGAGGTATGTTGATGTTCTGGCTTACTCTTATGATGATCTTAAGGCTTTTCAGCCTAAAGAAATGCAACATTTCATTCCTCTTAAGCCTGGGATCAAACCCTTCAAACAATAAGCAAAGGAAATATAATCCAAAGATAGCTGATACAATTTTCCAAGAAATACAAAAGATTTTGAAGGCTAGGATCATCTTCCCCATCCACCATTCAATGTGGATTGCTAATATAGTGCCTGTCAGGAAGAAGAATGGTGAGATCCAGATCTGTGTGGACTTCAAAAATCTAAATCAGGGTTCTTTGAAGGACAATTACCCTCTCCCCATGATGGACCAAGTATTGCAAGTTGTTACAGGCTCGGAGATGCTATCTATGTTAGATGGATTCTCGAGGTACAATCAAGTAGAGGTGAATACTGCAGATCAACATAAGACTACCTTTACAACTCCTTGGGGCACCTTTGCATACAAGAGGATGCCATTTGGTCTCATCAATGTTGGTGCTACTTTCTAGAGGGCCATGGACTTGGATTTTGGTAGTTTGAAAGGGAAATGCATTGTTGTGTATTTGGATGACTTGACAATGTTTTCTAAAGCAAGAACAGATCACTTCCAACACCTTGAAACAGTATTGCAGAAGTGTAGAGAGCATGGAATTTCTTTAAACCCTAAGAAGTCTATGTTTTGTGTCACAAAAGGAAAGTTGTTGGGACACATTGTTTCAAAGGAAGGGATCAAGATTGATCCAGAGAGAGTTCAGGCCATCCAACAAATTCCTCTTCCATCAAGTAAGAAAGGTATCCATTCTTTCTTTGGTAAGATCAATTTCCTAAGGAGATTCATCCCCGATTTTATAGAACTTACTATGAGCATTGCTCGCATGATGCAAGGGAAGAAAAATTTTGGTTGGTCCTCTGAAGGGAAGAAATCATTTGAGGACATTAAACAGGCTATTGCAAAGACTCCAATCTTGGTGTGCCCTGACTTTAGCAAAGATTTCATTATCTATTGTTATGCCACTGAAAATACCCTAGCTGTTGTGTTAGCCCAAGAAGAATGCTGAAGATCATGAGCTCCCAATTGCATTCATGAGTTATGTCTTGAAAACTCATGAGTTGAAGTACACCATGATGGAGAAACATGCTTTTGCAGTTGTCAAAGTTGTCAAGAAGTTTAGGTTTTACATCCTTAATTCTCATTCTGTGGTGTTGGTGCCTGATACAACAATCAAATCCATTCTTACTCAGCAAGAATTTGGAACCAAGAGAGGTAATTGGGTAGAAAAGGTGCAAGAGTATGATCTTGACATCAGGCCAACAAATTTGGTTCGGGGTAAGGGCCTGTGTGAACTCATTGCTGAAGGAGCTGCCAAGGAATTGTCCAAAGATGGAGTTGATGTCCCTATTGTTCTGTTCCTCAGCTCATTAGATGTATGGTATGTTGACATTGCTCACTTTCTGACCTATGGAGAGTGTCCATCTCACTTGAGTGCCAAAGAGAAGAGAGCCATCAAACTGAGGTCTACACAATATGTGCTATGGGAGAATGCTTTGTTCAAACGAGGCATAGATGGAAGGTTTTTGAAGTGTGTAGACAAGGAGCAACAAAAGAAGTTGTTCTCTTCTTTTCATGACCAGGCTTGTGGAGGTCATTTCTCCTCCACTGTAACAGCTCATAAAATACTTCGTGTTGGTTATTATTGGCCCACTCTATTCAGAGATGCATCAAAATGGGTTGGTAAATGTGAAGCATGCCAAACATTTGTTGGAAGACCTAAGTTGGTTGCTTTGCCACTAAAGCCAGTAGTGATTGATGAGCCCTTTCAACAGTGGGGATTGGATTTCATTGGAACTCTTAACCCACCTTCCAGTGCTAGACATACCCATGTGTTGACTACCATAGATTACTTCACCAAGTGGGTGGAAGCCATCCCAGTCAAGAGCACTACTTCTGAGGTAGTTTGCAACTTCATTAAGGAGAACATATTGATCAGGTTTGGGACCCCAAACAAAATTGTGACTGACAATGCTTCCAAATTTTCTTCTGCTGAGATGATGGACTTCTGCTATGGGTATGGGATCTCACTTTCTCATTCTTCAGATTACTACCCCCAAGGGAATGGATAGGTAGAATCAACAAACAAGAACTTGGTGAACATAGTTAGAAAGCTTGTAAATGATTCTCAGAGGAATTGGCATAAGAAGCTATATGATGCACTTTGGGCTGATAGAATTACACCCAAGAGAGCAATTGGAATGTCTCCTTTCCAAGTGGTGTATGGTGTGGAAGCTCAACTACCAGTCATGGTGGAATTTCCAGCCTTGCATCTGATGAAAACCATTGAAGATTCAAGTTTCAGTAGCTCTTTGGACAAGAGAATTTTGTACCTTCAGAAGCTTGATGAGGACAGATTGTAAGTGGTTGATAGGATAACATCTCATCAGTTGAAAGTGAAGGATTTGTTTGACAAGAAAGCCAAACCCAGAGTTTTCCAAGTGGGAGACATTGTGCTGCTTTGGGACAAAAGACATGAGCCACGAGGAAGTCATGGTAAGTTTGATTCTCTTTGGCTTGGTCCTTTTAGAATCAGACATTTTGCTAGAGAGAACTCTTTTTATCTGGATTACATGGATGGTTCTCCTCTCCCACTTCCTTATAGTGGGCAGTATCTAAAGTTGTTCAAGTCCTAGGTGACTAGGTGGTCCTTCTGTATATTCTGTGTACAGTGTTTTGGTTTTGGGTCGTTCCTTTGTGTTTCATTTCTGTTCTTCCCTTTTGGTTTGTTTTGTTTCTTTTCCCATCTTGTGTGTGTTGCCTTGTATTGGTTTTTCATTTTTGACTCCTTTTCCCAATGGATAAGGCACTGGTCCTCTTTCCTAGAGTTATCTGTAGTTCTTGATCTTGCCTTGTGTCTTTGTTCCAAGCCAAGTCATCCCCAGAAAGAGCCAGCTGTTGTCATCCTCAAAATTCCCCTCTTTTGAAGTCAAGTTTCAAAATTTTGAGTCTGTTCCTTGGAGTATTGGATCACGTCGAGCTTGGCATTGTTTTAGTTTTCCCATTCATGGAGAACAATTTGAAATTCAGGCGTAATGGTGAAGTTTCTTTCCTTCTTTTTATTTTTCTTCCCGCAGTCGGGAATGACAGGCATATCTTCCCCATTATTTTTTGCCCCAGAATCCATGGGTAGTACGTGGGCATCTCTGATTGGATGTGGTTTGGCCATGTTTCAAGTCAACAGAAGCCTCCATGCATCCAAATGGCACAACTCTAGGGGAAGGGTCCAAGGGACAGTCCTCAAATAAGCGCAGGCTTTCCGCGTGTCCCAGGTTCAAAATGAAGGTAAAACAATCTCAAATCGGCTAAGTATGGAAGGTTCAGTGGATGTGCCACGTGCCTCATCGGCACAGCTTCAAGAGTCAAAGCCAGGGGTAGTTCTCAAACTTGTGCCAGTCCTCCATGTGTCCCAGGTCCAAAAAGAGAGAGATTCGATCGTTAAAATTGACTAAGTATGGGTGGGTTGGTGGAAGTCTCCACGTGCCCTAACGGCACAATTTTGGAAGTGAAATCAAAGGGTCAGTCTCCAAGTAGTGCCAGCTCGCCACGTGGTTAAATTCAATGGGGAGACAGAGTTGGCCATTGAAAATTCCAAGACTGGTGGAAGGAGACACGCATCAGCTCGGTGCAATTTCAGGAGGCGTTTCCAAAATGGAAACTCAAATGAGCACCAACCCTCCACGTGTCTAGGGGTCAACATAAGTCAAGCAGGAAATAGACCCGAATCAGCAAAGTATAAAGGAACTGGTGGAGCTCTCCACATGTCAAGCCTGGCACAGCTTCAAAGGAAAAAAATGCAAAAGGCGTCCGCAAGCCCACTCCAATCAATTCCTTCCACATGGGTGGCCCAAATTTAAAGTTGTAGAAGCAAATCGAATGGCCCATGTTTTAACTGGTGAAATAATGTAATGGTCGTATATTTAAAAAACTAGTTTTTCCACCATTAACGTTTCTTTGCAAATCAAGAATTCGAGAGGGCGCGAATGATTGGAATAAGTTGTAATTGTTTCTTTCTTGCTCGAGGAAGTTGTAACCGTCTCTTGCGAGCTATATCATGGGATTTCAAAGCCATTGTATGGGTTGGAATTTTGATATTCTGGAACTGTAATTTCTAATTGGAAGAAATCAATACAAAGGTTTTCCCCTTTTTCCTCTGCTTTCTCTTTCCTTTTTGCTCTGATCTGTGAATCATTTAATCCTTGCATGCTTAGAAACTTTGTGTTCTAGTTTATACAATCTCAAGAACTTTGAGTCTATGGATTGTGCCCATTATAAACGTGAATGGTTCTACTCTATATCTCATTTGCTCAATACATATAAGGGTTTTCTTTGCCATCTCTTTTCCCTAAAAGTATTGTCTTCTTCTGCCTCCCTCCTCTCTTCAATGTCTTCTATCCTCATGTATTGATAACTTTCCAGGCATAAAACACATTTCAAGATATCAGGAAACCACCATTGAATGAAATATTGTATATTTGTACATAGGTTTTTCCCCTGCTTTCAATAAGGGAACCTCTCCCATTAAAGAGGAGGGACTTACTTGTCCCCTGACTGTGGTTTCATTCCAAGTGCAAATCTGAAACACATTTCGCGGTTGTTAGTCAAGAGATATCAACCGTCTAACATCGCGAAAGGTGTGGAGTTTCCTCTTTGGTTGATGCTTTGTAGCGAGCATAAGAGGATAAAGAAAAGACTGACATTGCGAAGAGTGTGGAGTTTTCTCATTGGCTCACACTTCGCAGTGGTCAGTCAGGGGGTAGTCAAAAATTAATTTGTGAAAGAACATGGATTTGTTTCATTGATTAATGCTTCATAAGTGGCCAATGCAAGTTCAAAGAAGTTCTGACATTTGCAAGGAGTGTGGAATTGTTTTATCGTCTCACATTTCTTAATGCAGAAGACATTCATAAAGCTAAAAGAAAGCAAAGAAAAAGAAAATAAGAAAAGCTCGACCTCGTGACCCAATGGGAGGCTAACACATGGCAAAGACAAAACAATGCATACGTAGGCAAAGGCCAATTCCCAAGCTAATCAAAGGCTACCACATGTTAAGTTCTTGTGCTTCCCAAAATGCAAATATTCAAGTGGCCATATCTTTTGATCTAGAGCTCCAAATTAGACAAAATTTATATCATTGGAAAGGTATCCTCGAGCCCTTCAATTTGGCATTGTCAAAATCAGGTTTGAGATTTGATGGTGTTTGGTGGGAAAAAATGATAAAATTGGGTTGGGCATTGAAAACATAATTACATGTAGCTCAACCACCAAAAATTGATGAAAAACAACACTTCGTCTCTTTTTGTATGACATAATGGAAGTAAGTATGGCCATGTGGTGTTCCCATGTGTTTTGTAGGTGGATTTAATGCATGTTGTGGGTGGGCGGAAGGAGGAATTCGATTTTCCCTTTATTTTCCCTCTTCTCTCTCTCCAATTTCTATATATTGTAAAATATTGATCGTTTGCAATGTTGGATACTTTGGGAATGCAAGGGAATCATTGAGAAGTGTTGCACGAGTGTTCTTGAGCTACAAGCCTTGGATTGAAATCCTGTAGTTAATTCACACGTTCTTCCTCCATTGTAATGATTTGTGCATCATTTTAAGCAATAAAATTACTTATTTTGTGGCTCTATTCCGCCTTAGCTGGTGATTTAGTGTGTTTCTTTGCCTTTTCATTTACCTTGTGGTATATTGTGTGTGCTTCTTCATATTACAGGATTCATTTCTATTTTTCATTGTGCGAAGATGGTATTTTAGATATTGCTCTGGACTATGGTTGTCATCTCTGCCCTCTCCCTCATTATTTAGTCCCATTTTCTTTCTTTCAAAAGTGTCTTTCCTCTTATTTCTGGTGTTATCACCTCCTTTAGTTTAGGATTTTCATTTTATGCACTTTCCTTTCTCTCTGGTCTCTTGGAAGCCTAGATTAGTATTAGGTAGTTGCATTTTCTTTCCTAGGAGTAGTTTAGCAGTAGGAATAAGCAGAGGAAGCCGGCCTTCTCCAGAGGTCTGTCTTAATTTGCAAGTCTCACAACTTGGAGATAGTCCCATGTTGCCTCAAAATCCTGGGTTTTCCATAACTCGGGGCAGGGTGCAATTTTGAAAAATGTTGTCTAGAAATTTGGGAACAATATTAGAATTTAGTTTAGTGTATCATCCCCAAACAAATGGTCAAACAAAGGTAGCGAACCAAAGACTTAAAAATATGCTAAGATACATAGTGGGGGATAAGACTAAACAATGGGATATTACACTAGAACAAGTTGAGTTTGCATACAACTACTCAATAAATAAAAATACAATTATGACTTTGTTTCAGGTAGTGTATGGTTGAAGCACTTCTGGTGCTTGTGAGTTGAGAACCATGGCAGATATGAGAAGTGGTGCTAAAGTGGAGGATTTTGAGCATGTAGACATGAGGTGCTTAGAGAAGTGAAGAGGAAGTTGGAGAAGAGTAGCATGAAATACAAAGATTGTGTTGATCAACCATGAAGAGCACAAGATTTCCAAGTTAGTGACTTAGTTTTGGCACAATTACAAAAGGAGAATTTGTCAAGAGGAACATACAAGGTCAAGTGGAAAAATATTGGGCATTGTAAGTTTTGAAAATATTTTTGGTGAATGCTAATAAGAGAATACTAGATGGGGATGGGCGTATTACCTATCTTCAACATAAAAATAATTGCAATCTTAACTTGAGGGACAAGAGAGTGGCAAAGAAGGTTCGCCTTATACAATTATAGATTGGAAACAATAATTGCTTGGAAGGAAAGAGAAAAAATTGAGGCAAAATTGGAAAGAAGGATGTGTAAGAAGATAAGAGGAAAGGAGAACTTGATTAAGTAGAGAAACAAAGTAGTTAAAGATGACTTGGATGAGCACATTAAAAGTTACTAAATCTTGAACAACCATTATAAATCTCACAAGGGCAACATTTAAAATTGACACTCATTTACATGTTTTTTTTTATGTTTTTAACTATTAAATTCTCCAAAAAAAAAATCCTGTTCTCTTTCACCTTTTAGATTTGAAATATGGCCATCATTTGTTAAATAAACATATATAATAGTTATATTGATGTCTAAGAATATATTAAAACTCTTAAAATAAACGAAAGCTATTTTTTTGAACTTTGTGCCGTAAGAGTAAATCTGATGTACTCAATTCAAAGGGCACAAGTGAAAATTGTCATCGCTAAAATTTATTTGACATGCATACGTGGCCATTACAAAAGAAGTTAACACCCTGAATCCAAAACATTTGACAAGTGGGCCTTTTCTTCAAGAACTTGATGACTCTAAATGCTCATTGAAA
Organism: Taxus chinensis; assembly: GCA_019776745.2. Classification (NCBI taxonomy): domain Eukaryota; kingdom Viridiplantae; phylum Streptophyta; class Pinopsida; order Cupressales; family Taxaceae; genus Taxus; species Taxus chinensis. Next base: position 784,483,106 of record CM034152.1, read on the forward strand.
CATTCATTAACATGGGTGTCACTTTCATGAGAAATATTTCATCAACCAAAAAAATAGTGTGTTCATGTGGACTAGTCAATCCTTTCAATATTTTGACATAGAAAAGTTGATCCTTGAGAATCATCAACATTCTAACAATTCAAGAGAAACAAGTACAACAAAGGACATTAGTTTCATGCATCTACAGGGTTCCAAATAAATTGGCTAGGTTTATCAACAATCAATAGCCTCTGAAGTGATTGCTCCCATTGAAAGGCCAAAAATAATTGGTCTTGAGGAAGAGGCAAAAATCACTTGATGAACACCTCCAAATCATAATGTGAATGCATATTTGAATTTCCCTTGAAACATTGTCCACTTTTAGAAAAACAACACCTCGTATCAAGTATGTATGCAAAATTTATGCCCTCTAAGGTTGCATGACAACTCAGGGTGATTATATGCGGCCATGCTACAAATTTTCCGAAACGACTATGGCTTCCCTTTGTTTAGGATGTGTATTGTTAAAAAATGAATGGTATCGCTTCTTTTAATTACAAAAGAAGGTAACACCCTAAATCCAAAACATTTGACAAGTGGGCATTTTCTCCAAGAACTTGATAACTCTAAATGCTACTAGTGATCACTGTCAACCCCGGTGATTTGAATTCAATGGAAGATGAAGAGATAAGAGTTAGTTGTGCAAGAGAGGAGTTGAGGAAAAGAAGATGCAATTATGAGAACTCTAGAGAGCAAAATAGATAGAATTTAGAGATTTTAGCTTAGACAGGAAACAAACCAGAGCCAAGAGCCTACAAGTGGAATATTTGATGCTTTGTAATCAATCCCTTACAATGAGAGATGTCTTCATAGTTTGTAGGTGTAGGGAATGTATATGTATGTATTTGAATCTCTATAATACCACTAAAGATGTACAAATAGAGGGCATTTGGTTCTATACTATATCCTTGTGCCTTTGTATATCCATTTGAGTATGGGTTGTGAATCCAAAGTTGCACAAGCAAGGTCACCATTAATGTGGCCATTTTACACGCCAAGAAGCTTAGGGGCCTTTCGTGTGTAGTCAACTCCTCATGAGTTTGAGCCAAAGTAAACGACATAGAGGATGATAAGATGATGGTGGAGGAATACTACAAATTATATGAAGATAGCGTGGATCAAGAGGGGTACAAATAAAATTGAAGGAGGTTTCTCTACCAGTTTTCTCAAGAGAGCAAAACCTGCTCGTCGAGGGTAGCGAAGCTCCTATGGACTTGCTTATAGTGGATGGTGCAATCAAGAATAATGGCAGTGTGGAGTTCATGCTCTATGGTGTGGTCGATGAATGGGGGGATGTTAGGTTGTGTAAGTTGGATGAAACAGTTGTTTGATGATGGATTGCCTTGATCTAACAAGGTCATGTGGGAGATGTGATGGGAGAGACGAGACAAGCTAAGAATACTTAGATCTCCAATGGGAACAGTTGTCTTATGAGGCAGTGAATGTGATTTCGTCTTGCAAGGCTTCGCCATCAAGAACAAGTTGTGGTATGATGTGTACAGGGGATGTTGAAGATCAAAACACTTCTTTGCCTCAACTTAGACAAGATGTCTTGAATGTTTTTTTTGCACAAGTGGAGCAAGAAACCGAGGGAAATGTCCAACTCTTCCCAAGAATATTTGGCTGTCTAGAGCCATCCACGACGGAGTAACAATCAATGTGTGTTGCTAGCTATGATCTAGAGAAAAGCACAATTATAACATAGACCGAGGGTTGTTTTTTGTTTAGCTTTAACAAGAACAATTTAGATGATCTCATGCTTGGATGTAATGTTTTATGGAGTATTGGCTTGTTGTCGTATGGATTAACAAGTGTCCTTGTCTCATTAGGTTGTGATCTTGCAATTAAAACAGCATGGCTATGTTTTGTAGTTGTTACAAGGTGGTTGTTGGAGGTTTCTAGGCTTCTTCGGGACTAGAAATCATGTTTTTTAATGCGTGGATCTCAACTGATAGGATTGTTGTCCATATTTGTTTTAGTTAGTTGTTTTGCGAGTTATTTTAGCCAAATAAAATGGAATACAATAAATTATAATTACTTGATGGAAATAGAAGCTTTGAATGCTAAATACTCAATTGCATGTAATGAAAATTAAACAATCAACGCTTCCTGTCACTACTCTAGTTGATAAAGATGCAAATGATTATATTTTTGTTGTTTGGGGTTTGTGTGATGTTGCAAGATGCCAAAACAAAAGTGAATCATACAACAGCAAGGTAAAGTGTTTTCTAATGAATTAAAGAAATACAAAATGAGAAGTGAAAGCAACAATCCTTCATGTGCAATTGTTATTTTTAGATCTGAAATTTGTGAGTTGTGAAATGCAAATTCCTAAACTAGATATTGATTTGACGAGTGGATAATTGACAAACCTAAGATCTACAATCTAAAGTGTTTTCTAATGAATTAAAGAAATACAAAATGAGAAGTGAAAGCAACAATCCTTCATGTGCAATTGTTATTTTTAGATCTGAAATTTGTCAGTTGTGAAATGCAAATTCCTAAACTAGATATTGATTTGATGAGTGGATAATTGACAAACCTAAGATCTACAAACTACACTGCGTTTGATCTATTATAAGGTTGAGAATTGATGGAAAATCCAATGCAAACTAAGGTTCAATGTCAGACCATGATAAATCGGTTTAAAGGACATTTAAATTCGTTATCATCATCAATTCAATTGCTTGTTAAGATTTATTAAACTCTTAACCAATTAGGTATAACCATATGCTTCCATGTGCTCAATCTTAATTTTATATGTAACATTATGTATAAACTTCCATATTGAATGGAATGTGTGCAAATTGCTTGTAGAAGGCATGAGCTATTTTCCTGGCCATGTCAATGGGCAACCCTAAATCTCCAAAATAGTCTAATCTAGAGCTTGGTTGAGAGGATTCTCAAATACAAGTATCAAAAAAAAAAATTACTTCACTTTCAATTTGCAGGAAAAAGCTTAGGTGATCTAAATTCTAATTCCATAACTTAAATACGTTGAACTTCTGCTTTGAAAGCATATAGTTGAAGGAGCACCATCCCAATAAATACAGAAATAAAAACACAAAAGCAAACCCAGCAGATTTAAAGGTAATCTGCCTCACTTTCCAACCATAGGCTCATATTAGTTTTTAAAATTAACAAAAATTGAGCCCAGTCCAATTCTCAATTAATATACAAAAAGATACATGGCCATTGCAGACAAATAACACAGAATCTGCTCTTGGCAGGTCCTCACAAGAATGCGAAAGAAAAGCCAGTTAGCACAAACCATTAATTACAGGGTTCAGCACCCTCCAGTCAAACAGATCCTATGTTAAATACCCTGAAGTAATGCCTAGATTGTTATACACAACACTCTTGATATCCTGGGAAAGAGTGTGTTGAATTGAATGGAGAAATTAGAACAGTTGATCAACCACAAAATGGAATGAGTGGGGGAAGAACGGGTGAAGCATCCACTTGTGGAGATCCATTATGGGTACATGGGATTAAAGAACTGTACCTAAAATTTACAGATGGAGGAGTCATCTCTGGAGACGCATGAAAAGAACTTTCTGGTGAAAACAATGAAGAACAAACGCCCACAGACAGGAGAGATGTATTTCCAAAGTTACCAGAGTTTCTACTCAAAATGGAGGAACTGCCATGGGAACCTAATGTTTGTGACAAGTATGGGGATAAATTCTGAGAAGAATGGGAATATGATGATTCAGCACGAAGACGACGTGAAATTGAAGGTATATGCATATATGGAGATCCCACGATGGAAACTTGTGCTGACAAAAAAGATGATGAAATTGATGTATTTGTAGACAAAAGTGGTGTGTTCTCTGTCACTGGAGTCTGCAACATTGTATTTCTTGCATCACGTTTGCATACGGGGCAAAATGTCCGCCACATTGTTAGCCAAGACTCAATGCAAACAGCGTGAAATTCTGCAAGCCAAAGATCATCCAAGCATTATCGTAAGTATAAAGCTACAGTTGAATGAAAACTTACATCGAAGATCCTTGTTGGAAAAGGACACTCCCTGACACAATTGGCATGGAAATAACATAAATCAGTTCAACATCAAAAAGTTACGAAGGACTTTGGATAAAACAACTTACTATGGCAGCAAGGAAGGATGCGCAATTTCTCCCCAGCAGTATAATCTTCAAGACAGATAGCACAGGTTTCTGATGTGCAGTTGTAACCAGAAACGGAACTGAATATCAAGCTTGGTAATGCTTTTACTAGCCGAAAACTCATACCATGTGAGTGGTGAAGATGTGGGTCTCCCTGTCTATGTTGTTGTAGCCAATATTTCCGCACAAAGATACAGATTGCAAGAAGCAAAGCCACGGAAATCAGTGAGGCAAACGAGATTCCCATTATTGACCATGCATTCCTAAGCGAAGGAATAATCCAACATTCCATATTTGAGTCTCCAGCATATTTCAAGAGCAGTTTTCCTACTGCCTTTGAGACAAATACTGCATATATCACAATACCCATGGAATCCCCACCCACTGCATAACAATTCAATTCAAAAAACATAAAAAGGAGTTAAGCCCATTCTAATGCCAGAATTTCTTGCACCTATGATCACACAAAACTCTCAAACCTATGCCTTTTGCTTTGCAAAAAAGGATATTCTGTATAGAAATGGTTTACACACACAGGTAAGACGAATTATTTTCTGAATATAAACAATGTAATTTTGCAAAAAATAACGGTTGGAAACCGAAATACAAATAAGCCGAAAACAAAATATCATAGGAAGACTTCCTCAAACATATTCTTGATTAGCACCTTTGAAAATTCAATATTAAAACCTTAGCGGTTATGCAGTAAGCCAGTATGGGTAATCAAACATCCAGAACTGATAGCTCAGATCACTAAACAATGCACACATAATAAAGAGAGTAATAAAAAAGTAGGCACAGAATTGGTTTAAAAAGAGAGATTAAATTGCATATGATGCTTGGGTTGCTGCTTAGATAGTGCCACATTTATTATGTACTATTCTAATATGATGTAAAATAAACAATAACAAATAAACATTAAGAGCGATCAGAAAATGCACTTTCTTATTAAGCGAAAGTACATAAATAACAGAATGGCTAATGAGAACTCTTAACAACTGATGCTTATTTGCTCCTCATGATTTGTTTCCCCAATTAAAAATTATTGGGGGTCCTTGGAGTATGTAACGCTTATTTCTGGTCCACATATAATGCACGTGATTTGTGCACACTGTCGTGTCTAGTGGTTTTGTATGAGTCGGCGTGCCAAGTTTAGCATGTAATTTAACTCGTGAGATTTATATAATATATATGGAACCATACCCATAGGCGTAACACAGCACTATGCATTCATTGATTTGCTGTAACCATAGAATATTCGGGTTCGTATGGCATTTGCTCAAAATCTCTTTGTGCTTCTCTCTTTATTCTTTTGGAATTGTTTTTTGTTTTCTTAATGCTTGTATTTGTAAAATTCATCAATATGAGTTCAGAGCATCTGGAGCAAGCCACATTGGAATAAAGATAGAAACAATGACACAGAAGATATCCAAATGAGATATCCAATGGACAACCCCCTACATTACTAGATAATGGGTGTCTTATATGCAAAAACGAATAAGAAATCGAAAACAGAAATAGCATCCATTCATAAATCCAAAAGATGTATATAAAACTGTAACATAACTTTTAAATTTGAACATTCATTACATGGCAATCTCACAAAGCAGGTAAATGGCAGTCTATCTTCCCTGTGTAACTCAATCCATGTATTTTTTTAATTCAATTCAAAATAATATATTAAAAAGTGTTTTAAAATTTCCAATACAATATCTAAACATCAATAATGGTGATGTCTTGATATTAGTCTGAGGGGTGTTACAAAACAGATTTCAACTTCCATGTTTGAGTAATTTCGCAAAAACAATTACCAAAATCAGAGAAACTACTAAGTAACTAAGTCTACCAAATTTCAATGTGGCACAATTTATAGAGTGTATTGGTCTTCAGCCCAACATTTATAGTGAAGATTCCAGGGCTATCAGCAGGGACACTCCCCAAGGATCAGTGCAAATGTTTATTTTCTGAATCCATACCTATGATATGTGATTTGTCCCCTCTGAGTTTCCTACTGCCTCTCTCGGGGGGTTGGGTTTGGAGACTCTTGGTGCTGGCTTTCATTTTTTAACAGAGTGCTTGAGATGGAGAATCAAGGCTTCAAACTTGACCTAAGCCTTTTGCTTTACTTTGGAAGTTCTGGAATTGGTTTTTTTTTTTAAACAACAATTGTTGATGTGAAAAGCATTTGATTGATGTTTGCTTCCACGAGATTACCTGTTTGAGTTGAAGCATTTGTTTCTTTGGTCCCAAGTTGGTTATGAATGGCTGTTGATGACTCCTATCGATGTTCAATTTTGATGTATTCCATTTTGTTGCCCTGTGAGGCTAGATTATGCAAAGAGTTTGTAATTTGAGTAAGTTCACTCTATGTTTGTTGAGGTTCTCCTTTATGTACATATGCCCTATGGAATTTGTGTTCGGTCTGCACGGCTTTGCCTTTGGGAAGGTCAGCTAATGAGTTCTTGGGAGCTTGTGGCCTCCGATCACTTCTACTTGTTTATTCTTCTGGTTGATGTATATGACAGACCCTGAGCAGAGGGTCATGTTCGTGACAAAACCTACACCAAAACGAGATATTCCCATAGAATATCGATTGCTGCCATTGGATCCCTCCCATGTTAAGATTATATGCAGCCATTTTTCCAATCGATGTTGACACGCTTGCATAATTAAAAGCCACAGGATTCTTCATAAATCCAGAGGCAGCAATGCACTGCCTATTGCTCCTCGGACCTCTAGGGTTTTTGAGGGTGGAGTATTGCCAATATTCACTGGTGCAACCGTTGCCTATAACTCAATCTATGTATGTGCATATATGGAACCGTTATGAAAGATAAACAGTTTCTCTCTACATGTGATCCTTTGTCTTCTCAGAGTTGTGCTGCGTCAAGAGGTAACGGTCAGTCCTATCCCATGAGGTGCTGCTCCTCGACCCTGTGAGCAGAACACCTGGAGTCATATGAGAGGCCCTGCCCCACAAGGTAAGGGAAGAAAGTTGAGTCCAAAGAGATCTAGCATTCACATCACCATGGATGGACATCAACATAAATTGCAGAAAGAAAATTCCTAAGTTGCTAAGATCAAGGAATAAATATGTTTAGTCAATCATCTAATTCTTCCTCATAATATTTTCAAAAATTATAAATACAATAAAAGATTTAGAAAAGGTCAAGGATAAACCAAAGTTACTTTGCATCTCTGCAAACTATATTCTTTTTATCTGTTCATGACACCTGTAACCTCAGACACCCACAAACGCCAACCAAGGCAGTGTACCTGCATACCAACATATTGGGTATTGGTAGGGGTCCTGGTACGTGCCTAAAACATTTCCGAAACACCAAAACAGGATGTTTCCATATTATTTCAGTGACACTTCTGCTTTTTAAACACCAAAAATAAAAATAAAAAATGCTAGATACTTGAGGTCCGAGGAAAATCTAGAGGATATATTCTAGAATCTCGATTATAATTATGTACATGTGAAAATTTAAGCATGTTGAATGTTCTGAACTTTCATGAATACATTGTATTTTAGGTGATATATCTTTTATGGACTAAAAACGAGTATTATACATTTTTTAATATATAATTTTTTGTTTTAAATAAAATATTGTACAGACATTTCTGTGTCGTTTCATACCCAAGATGTTTTTGATACCCAAGTTTTTTTTTAAATTGGCGTTTCCTTGTTTTGAACCTGTACCGACACCCATTTCCTAGCAACCTAGCCTATGACCTTCTAAGGGACCCTGAGAAGCAACAACTCCAGGGGTACACCATCAAGTTGGCTATTTCGTTTAGAATATATATCATAATGGATGATAATTTTTAACAATAAAAAACAATTGCAAGACAAGATACTACTAGATTTTGGCGGTTCCAAAAAAAATTCTCAAAAGCAAATGGAGTGGAATTTGATTCAAACAAAGGCATTCCAATGCAAAAGGAAAATGTTTTTTCTATCATTATTTCCAGGTTAAAAGAAGGCAACAAAGAAGAAAATATGGAGAGCAATAAATCAAAATGTACTAGCATAGATATCTTAAATACATCTATCTAAAAGACACCGAGAGATATCAGTCTCGAGATGCCTATAATATTGGTATTCTAAGATAAATTAGATAGACACCTCGAGATTGATATCTCTCACTGTCTTTTAGATAGATGTATTTAAGATATCTATGCTAGTTTTTAATTCTTAATGTTTGTTATGAACTAAATATATTATGTAAAGTGTAAACCATCATTTAAAAATGAAGAAAATATAAAATAAATTTATTTTTAAATATAATTATTTATTTAATTAATTAATTCAAATATTTGTTTTTTATTTAATTTTTTTAATGTTTGTTGTGAACTAACTATGTTTTGTATTTATTTTTAAATATAGAATTGTATTTATTGAATTTTAATTACAAATATAAAACATTTATTTAAAAACACGTGTAAAAGTAAAAACTAAAAAAACCTAACATAAAATAAAAACACGTCTAAAACTAAAAACTAAATTAAAAATAACCTAAAAGTAAAAATACAAGTAAAAACTAAAATAAAAACTAACCTAAAAGTAAAAATACATCGAAAAGTAAAAATATTAAAAATAATATAGATTCACACTTATTATTTATTTGGCACTAATTATCTTCCACTAAAAAATATATATATTTACTTACATGTAACAATCTAAAAGTTAAAAACTAAAAACTATAAAAATAATGTAGATCAATATAATAATATAATTATAGTTACTTATTTACTCCGCAATAATTATCTTTCAGTAAAAATAATTACCCCACACTAACTATCTTGAATTTACTTCTGCAGTAAATAACGTACATTTCCATTGTAGGAACACCTCTCGGTGTAATTAATTAGAAAAGAAGCTCCAACATTATAAAACACACCCTTCCCTCCTACATTTAGGCAAATTTGGTGATAAATTAATTGTGTTTTTTAATACGCATGATAAATCAACTTATTCCTATCCTCAGTGGTAGATGTTCTGCCCAATTTTTAATCCCTCCACTAACAGAGAAAATCCAATATTTAAACTGCAAAGTTGAAGACAGTATTTCGAAGTCTGAAAAACACATTCCATGGCTTACTAGAAGCCAAATGGAAAATCAAATTGTTAAACAATAAAATAGCTTGTGATATGAAAACTTACTTGGGACCAACTCAGGGCTATATTTATTATTGTATATAATAGCTGCTTTAAAGCCTGCATCTTGTGCATTTCGAACTTTTCTCTCAAAGCTGCACACACCTCTTTGAATCAACGCAAATGATGAGTTTACACCTACTCCTGTTGCTGCTGTATTTCTGAGAGGCAGACATGCATCCGACGGCTCTGCTACTTTAAGCATCCCGCAGAGTCCCGACCCTTTCATTGGTGGACCTGAATTAGAATTAAAAAAAAATTAACATCTATAGTAGTTATGCACGAGTCCGCCGAAACAACACAAATGTATATACAATGTTATAAACATCTAAGGGAATCCCTTAATTGATAAAAAACAACCAAAAGAGAGCACAGTGCATGTAGTAATGAATCAGTATGGTATAAAATTCAGTCAATCCTCCAAAACATTTCTCAAACTTCTCTTCCCCACTTAATATTTGATATGAAGAACAATAATTGAAATTAATTCCACGGAGACACATCTCCCCCTCGAATCTGGAATTTCTGGGACAGGGACATCCTGAAGACTTGGGGATGCCTGGGAAACGTCCCCCTCACCATACCACTGCTGCCACCATGAAAAGGGCTTTGTGCTCAAGACATTTTGCTCAAAGAGGGGACCTTTGGGGGACATCGGTATGTCCTCAAAACTTCAAAGAAACTCGTTTGAGTCCCTCAACAGTCCCAGAAACCTGCAGCCGTCCCCTGCGCCAAAAATGCCAAAAAAGTAATTTTTTTAATTTTAAACAGTCTTTTTTTAATGTCTGTGCCCCCAACCTTAATCCTGAAAGTTTATGGGGCCCACCCACACTTTAAACACTCAAAAACTATAAAGGAACCTCATGCCTTCACTCCAAATCACTATCAACGCTTAAAAACATTGAGAAAGGCTGCAAGTCCAAGAGTGAGAGCAAGCAAGGCTGCAAGAGTAAGTAGTTCCGTTGGGAGTGCAGAGCATGTTTTAGTTGGCCTTCCAAGTTATTGGAAGATTTTGCCAAGGGTCCCTTCGACAAGAAGTCCCCTTTAAGACAATTTGCAACCAAACTAGAACTAGAAGCAAACTATGGTACAACAAGGGGCACCAAGCTATGTAAGTGTCATTTTTGTCAACTTGAATTTCAAGGCAGCATTACAAGAGTTAATGTGCACCTACTTCACATCGAAGGCAAAGGTGTGGATATATGGTACAAATTGTCACTCAAACAAATTGTTGAAATAAATAAATCAAGGGGTTGTGGTGAAGAAGAAAACATTGTAGTTGTTACCATGTCATTGAGGGGTCCTACTCCTAGTACTAGAACTTCCCAAGAAGCACGACTTCCTACTTAGCAATCTAGTTCAAGGGCAATAAAGCTTAAGGGTGAACATAGAATGACAAGTAGTAGTGGTACTGCAAACACGGTGGCAGAGTTATTTGATGTGCAATGTAAGGATGAGGAAAATGATGTCATTAACAAAATCTTCCTTTCCCATGGCATTCCATTCCATGTGGTTTGCCCTCCTTCAAAATTGAGGACAACAATCTTGGATAAAAGTTTTTCCAAGATTAATATTCTAATGGAGAAAATGAAGAGTACTTGGGTCACTAGTGAATGCAACATAGTCATGGATGGATGGACAAACATTAGGCATCATCCACTCATCAACATCATGCTCAAATGTACAAATGGCCCTTAGTTCCTTAAGCTTGTTAATTGTTCAGTGCACTGCAAGGATGCTGGTTTTAAGTTCCAAGTCCTTAAAGATGCTATTATGGAGGTTGGGCCAGAGAATGTGGTGCAAGTAGTGACAGATGCGGCCCATGTGTGCAGAGTTGTAGAGAAGTTGATTGAGGCGGCTTACAAACATATTTGGTGGACTCCTTGTTGTGTACATGCCATGAACAATGCACTCAAAGACATGGGAAAAATCAGTTGGATAAACAAGGTCATTAATGATGCTAGAGATGTGCAGATGTTTATCTACGACCACCACACTTCACATGCACTCTTCAAGACCTTCTCAAAGAAGGAATTTTTGAAACCTGTAGAGACTAGATATGCATCCTATTTCATTCTCTTGGAGAGGATGCTTGAGTTGCAAGAGGCATTGCAAGTAATGGTCATGATAAGAGAGTGGAATTTGTGGCTTCATTCTACTTTAGAGTAAGGGATGAAGGTGAAGGAGGTGGTGAAGAGTGACATTTTTTTGGGCTGATGCAAAATACATTTGTCTCCATCATTACTCCAATGTTCAAAGTCATTAGATACACGGACACTAATGCACCTACCCTTGGAGAGGTGTATGAGTGCATTTACAGTATGCTTGGCCAAATAAAGGTCGTTGTAGAACACAATGAACATATTCAGCCATTTAGCAGAGATGGGAGAAACTCAACACTCCCTTGAGGATGGCTGCCTATGAATTAAACCCAAAGTGGTACATACAAAGGTCTGACAGAGTTGCCCCCATACGAGATGCTGAGGTAAAGGCGAGGTTCATGAAGGCTATTCAGAAGATGTACAATTCTACAAGTCCATTGGTTCAAGTGATGAGGAGTTTGGCATGGACTTTGGGGATGATTACTAATTAGAGGCATTGGTCCACTGGCCAATTTTATTTAAATTTTGAATGTAAAGATCATTTTGAATATAAATATTAATATATTGATATTCAACATTTTCATTGTTCAATACAATGTGTTTAGTATTTCAAAGATTCATTTGTTATTCCTTACACATTTTTTATGAATAATTTCTCGAGTACTATATATATTTGCACCGCCATCCCCTCATTGTCCCCAAACCAATGCCCTTAGTACCCCCATCCCCAAGACTCGTCCCCCCGTTCCAAGACTCTGTGGAACTATGAATTAAACAATACTGGAAAATAATAAACAATTAGAAAAAATCTTCCAAATAAAGCTGAAAAGCTATTCCCTTTTTGAAGGGTCAAGAGTAGAATAGCATGCAAGGTACACAGTGCATTCCTTAAATATGGATGAATGGATGGACATGATCTTGTGGGAGATGTTTACAACCATCACTTCTCTTTTGATTGCAATAAGCACTTTATCTCAAGTGTTTGTTCTAATAAGAGATTCATTGGAGATATTGATGCTTCTGCTATCCAAATCCGATAAGGACTCGTGAGCTTCCCTTGCTAACTTTATTTCATTATTCAAACCATGCATGCTTGATCCTTTAACTTCATGGACCAATACTTTCAAGTTTCAAGCCTCCTATTATTGCCAAAATTTACAACTACCCTTTTTCAAACTTGCATAGTTATATGTCATAAAGTTTCGATCATCTTTGAGCCATACCATCTTTTGATTTCTGGCGATGGCCAACTTTCTTTTCTTAGTTGTTAAATAATTCAGTTTGTGTTTAATGAGTGTCTTTAATCGTAGATAAGTTGTTTGATTTGATCTCTAATGCAAAGCAATCTTCTCATTTCAAAGAGATCGGCCTTGTGAAATGTCATCATCTTTGTCAATAATGAATATAAAGGGAGCATGGTAGCATTTTGATGTTATCAGATTTAGTCTTGAATTGTGCTTAATGCTTGAGAATAAGGGTGATTTTCGGTATTATTTGAACGTTGATATTCCATGTCCTAGACCTCATATAATATATGATCATTTCAAAGGTTATTTTGACTAACTTTGCGTTTGATGTTGTGGTGGTAATTGGTGATAGCACTGTTGTTAGGGTAACGATTTGATTATATTTCGAATATAGCCGAGACATTTGAAAGTTTAGGCCTTGGAAATATTTTGTTGTTTTGCAGGTATTTGGAGATAGTTGGGAGCAATGGAATTAAAGGTTGAAGTGACACTTGAGGCTTTGGTTTTGAATGCCAAATATTAATAAAGTTGGCGGTGCCTTTGTGATAGGCACCTTTTTGATAGCTTGATATTCAGTAATCTTGATCTCCAATATTGATAAGTCTGCATTCAACGCATGGTAGTGCATCGAAAATTGGAAAGCTTGTAGAAGAAGCTATCAAGGAGTTCTATAAAGTCTAGGTTGTTTGGGTTAAGTTTCTTGACTTATTTGGTGTTGTGAAGCCCTAGCAAATTGATTTCAGTCGGGGCATTCAAGTATGCCTCCATTTGCTTGTTATCCTAGTGAAATGTGATGTTTTGATTTGATATGAAGTTCTGAAGTTTTGATATCTCATTCATATGGATTAAGTCTGACGTTTTTATTGACTTACTTTGGCTATCCTTACATTTGTTCTCACATCTATGAATGGTACTTGTTTTGTATTCTTTGAATTTTTGCCTTTACTATTGTCCCATTGAGTCTTTAATTACTAGAGGCAATGACAACGAATAGGAAAATGGAAATGTTCGCATGCAACCTTACAGGTTTTTCATTTTTTGGTTTAGTATTCTTTATGACGGATGAATGACAGAGCATGATAAGAAATGTGTGAGATAAAATAGTTTTTGAATTTTGAGGGCTTGCTAGTTTTCGTTGAAGTTATATCAATTATAGCTCGTAAACATAACTTCAAGAAATGGATTCTCAACTGTGGTGTTTCTTGTATCTTCACTAAGACATTTTTTCATCTTTCATGGCATTTTGGATTGCTAAGGGAAAGGATAACGAGTAAGAATGGTGGAAGTATCAGTTTCTATTGCTCCATAAATTTATATCTAAATTTAGTTTTAGAATTTTTTTCTTGTTTGAGTTTTGAGGGCTTGCTAGTTTTCGTTGAAGTTATATCAATTATAGCTCACAAGCATAACTTCCTGGAATGGATTCTCAACTGTGTTGTTTCTTGTATCTTCACTAAGGCATTTTTTTCATTTTGTTATCTTTCATGGAGTTTTGGATTGCTACGGGAAAGGATAACGAGAAAGAATGATGAAAGTATCAGTTTCTATTGCTCCATAAATTTATATCTAAATTTAGTTTTAGAATTTTTTTCTTGCTGGAGTCCTAATTTTTTTTCTTGTTTGAGTTTTGAGGGCTTGCTAGTTTTCGTTGAAGTTATATCAATTATAGCTTGCAAGTATAACTTCCTGGAATGGATTCTCAACTGCGTTGTTTCTTGTATCTTCACTAAGGCATTTTTTTCATTTTGTCATCTTTCATGGAGTTTTGGATTGCTAAGGGAAAGGATAACGAGAAAGAATGGTGGAAGTAGCAGTTTCTATTGCTCCATAAATTTATATCTAAATTTAGTTTTAGAATTTTTTTCTTGTTGGAGTCCTAATACACTCCTGATCTGATGTTAATAACTTCTGATTTTGAGTCAGGTTGATTTATTTTGTTCATTCATAAACATTAATAAGATTTCAACCTTTCTTTTTGTGGTCTCACGAATACCGTACTTTTCAAAGCAGCCACCAAGTATGCCCAATCTATATTTTCTATAGCATGTCCAACTACTCTAACCACTTTTACTTCCAATCTTCATTTACCAAGCATGCCCAGTCTACATGCTCTGTTGCATGTCTAAAAATTTGCCACTTTTACTTCCAATCTTGCTAGTGATTTTGCAATCAAATTATTGCATTGTTTATCTTTTCTCAATTTCCCCAAAGCAATGATTGACCTCCTGTTACCATATTTTTCATGCAAATGATTGGCTATTTTTGAAAGATTGGCTATTTTTAGCCAACATTTGGCTAAAAATAGAAGTTTGCTAAAAATAGCAATTGAAGTGGAAGTTTGCTAAAAATAGCACTTGGCTAAAAAAAAAGCTCCATGCGCCAAAGGTGAAGGGAAAAGAGAGTGCTTTTATTAAAATTAGCATGCTTTTAATTAATTAGAGCAATTGTTGTTCTCCAAATAGAAATTGGTGTCAAATGTGAAGGACTTTTATTGATAAAAGCAACTGTTGTTCTTGTTTAGTGTTGGCTCCAAAAGGATGGGAGAAAGGTTTATTAATAAATCAGGAAAACAACATTATGCAGGAGAAGTATGGCAATAAATAGATAGAAGAGTTAGCTAACTACAGTCCCAGTCATGCATGCTGCTGCGGCGCCAAGGATGGGAAAGAAAATAAATAAAATAAACACAAATCAGCATGCAAACAAGCTACTTTGGGACACGGCAGTCTATTATTGGAGAAGCAGGGCTGATTCATCTTGATATAAGCTGATTTTCCATTGTAAAAAGAATAAGACACGCTGTGGGCTGTTTTGCTCTGGAAATCCTAGCCTTGTGCTTGCACTTCTGAGTAAAAAAGCTTCATTTTGCCCTCTCATACTGTTGTTTTCTGATTTTCATTGTGTTTGATAGGAATATTGTGTTGCTCTAGTGTGGAATTTACTCCCCCTACCATTGTCCTTTCCCCTAAACCCTTGAATTAATTTTGCAAAATAGCTTAGAGTTGTGCAAGTGTGTGAATCTTTGATTTCCCTGTGTGCAGAGTTACATGCATGTGTTAAATTATTGATGTTTCACCCTTATTACCGTTTTCTCGCATTCCTTCTCCCTTTTCTTTGTCAAAGTTTTAGTTTTTAGATGATTCACAAGGAAACTAGCCCTCTCTACCTCAGACATTAGTTACCCACAACCTTAAGGTGTTCCAATTTTGTCAACAAGAGAGAGAGTACACACACCATTCTCTATCAGGGTGCAACTTCTGGGTGACGATAGTTTCTGGCATGCCTGGTGAGACAATACAAAAAAAAATTCTAAAGAAGTTGATGTTGTTCTTAGCAAATATCAGTGTTTCAGACACAAATATTCAGCATCTGGCAACTCCATTGGCTCAAAGATCCCTTTTTCTCAATCAGCAGACCATTTCCTCCATTTTTCCATCTTTTTATGAGGTTATGCAATCATGATTTCAATTCCTCCTTGGAAATCCCAATCCTAAGAGCATTATTATTCCCTTCCATCTCCTTTTCCCCAAAAACCTCCTCCAAATTAGTATTATAAGCCCTATCATAATGAATATGCCCATGATCCAAACAATTTGTATGGTTATCCTAATAATCATGATGTTTTTCAGGAGCAAGAATATGCAGATTATAACAACAATTTTGTGCCTGATGATGATTTGTAGATGTAGGTAGAACACTTGGAAATAAAAATGGTACAGATGAGGGCAACAAGTTCCATCAAGGCAGCCAAGCTTGGATTCAGGGTACCCTATCCATGGGTCAATCCTATACCGAACTGGTATAGCCCTCAAGAAAAGATAGACTTTGAGTCTGAATTGATACCACAAATATCAGAGTGGAATGAAGAGATGGAAGTTTGCCAATATAGTGTTGAGAAACCCTATCGATGGGGTAATTCTTCACTATCATCATGCAACCCTCCTACTTTTACTTTCCAACCACTTCAACCGGAGCTCAAGTCCCAAATTCCTAGCTTTCTTAAAGCTTCTCCTCCACAAGATCTTACACCTCTCCAATCATCTCAACCATTAGAAAATTAGTTAGCAACCCAACCCACCTCTCCCCTCATATTCCCAAATCCATTTTGGAATGAAACTAATCAGCAAATCAGTTTGGAAGAGCAACCAACTAAAGAGCCAAGTGAAGAAGTTCTCATGCAGAATCTAACAAAATGGAGCTTATAGTTTGAGGACAAACAAATTTCACAGTTGGTTAAGCCTACAATAGTGGAGTGCACAAAAGTGGTTGAAATTACAGAGCAGCGGGAGGAATATGACCAGCAAGCAAAGGTTAGACAAAGTTTTCTTAAATTTTTTGAGATACAACGTAAAGATAATGTTTTGAAGGAGTATATGAATGTTTCTAAGGATCACATCAGCAATCTTGAGCCTATATCACCTTCAAATCAGCTTGCAAACAGTCATACAAAGGAGAAAATCAATGAAGAAATTCAAATTCAAAAGGAGTTTTCCTCAAGCATGAACAAAGAGGATGAAGTTTTATCAGACTTAGAAGATTATGATGATGAGGAAAAGCCAATTGAACTTGTAAGTATTCCACCTCCATCATCTATCTTCTTCAATAAAGACAGTCTTGTTACATCTTCTTTCGAGCTTGAAAAAGAGCCAAATATGAGGTTGTTTGTAAAGGATGAAGTAGAAAAAGTTTCAAATCAGGTATTTGGCTAGTTTAGAGCCACAGAAGGAGTTTTCATCAGTTTTTGCTCATTTCAGAGCATAGGAAAGAGCTTCAAGTTGCCAAAAATTAGCCCCAACATCTCCAAAAACTAAGTGCAGATCCTACAGTGGTGTTTATTCTTTTTTGGACGATATTTTGAGCAAATCAATGGTGCAAACTATGTATGCACGTATACCATGTGATCTAGTTGCCAAATTGATCTCATGGTTGCACTTTCTGAGAAAAGGAAGCTATTTCTCCCAACCAGTATGTGGTTTTGTTTAGCTTTACTTTCTCTTTGTTTAGATTATGAGTAGTTAAGGGTAGTTTACTTTCAATAAGTGCTTGCATGCACATTGTTTATCCTGTTTTCTTAGTTAGTTGTCTTTTCAAGAAATGTTTGCATGCACATGTTCTCCTTTCGTTGGAGAGAGTATTTCAATGGTTTTATTTCAGAGGATACAAGTTAGTGACAGAGGTATGTGACTCCATAGTCCAATGGATGTAGAAGGCTACTAATCTCTTTGTTTAGCAGGCAAACAATCCCGTAATGTCACCAAAATGTTACCATATTTTTCACGCAAAAGATTGGTTGTTTTTGGAAGATTGGCTATTTTTAGCTTGGCTAAAAATAGCAATCGAAGTGGAAGTTTGCTAAAAATAGCATTTGTTAAAAGTAGCATGGCTAAAAATATCACTTGGCTAAAAATAAAAGCTCCGTGCGCCAAAGGTGAAGGGAAAAGAGAGTGCTTTTATTAAAATTAGCAAGCTTTTAATTAATTAAAGCAATTGTTGTTCTCCAAATAGAAATTGGCACCAAAGGTATCAAAGGTGAAGGACTTTTATTTATAAAAGCAACTGTTGTTCTTGTTTAGTGTTGGCACCAAAAGGGATGGGCGAAAGATTTATTAATAAATCAGGAAAACAACAGCATGTAGGAGAACTATGGCAATAAATAAATTGAAGAGTTAACTAACTACAGTCCCAATCATGCATGTTATTGTGGCACCAAGGATGGGAAAGAAAATAAATAAAATAAACAAAAATCAACATGCAGACAAGCTACTTTGGGACGTGGCAGTCTATTATTGGAGAAACAGAGTTAATTCATCTTGATATAAGTTGATTTTCCATTGTAAAAAGAATAAGACACAATGTGGGCTGTTTTGCTTTGGCAATCCTAGCCTTGTACTTGCACCTCTGAATAAAAAAACTCCATTTTGCCTTCTCATACTGTTGTTTTCTGATTTTCATTGTGTTTGATAGGAATATTGTGTTGCTCTAGTGTGGAATTTACTCCCTCTACCGTTGTCCTTTCCCCTAAATCCTTGAATTAATTTCGCAAAATAGCTTAGAGTTGTGCAGGTGTGTGGATCTTTGATTTCCCTGTGTGCAGAGTTACATGCATGTGTTAAATTATTGGTGTATCACCCTTATTTCCGTTTTCCTTTTTCCCTTTTCCTTCTTCCTTTTCCTTGTCAAAGTTTTAGTTTTAAGGTGATTCACAAGGGAACCAACCCTCTCTGGAGGTTCACCTCAGACATAGGTTACCCACAGCCTTGAGGTGTTCCAATTTTGTCAACAAGAGAGAGAGAACACACACTATCTCTATCAGGGTGAAACTTTTGGCTGACAACACCTCCTGTTCTGAGTTCACTACTCTTCTAAAGCACTAACTAAAATTTAAAACTACGCATGACCTTAAAAATTATACAGAGAGTGAAATGTAACTATAGGCAATTTTCACCTTATACATCTAACACATCTCCATCCAGTGGAAGGCATCTTCCAAGGAAAAACATGCACTAAATCTTATATGTTTAAATCTACAATTACCATAAAATATGCTTAATCACACGATCTCTTTAATATTACAAGCAATTCTAGAAGTAATATTTTGATGTTGAAGTTCTTAAATATCCTTTTATGAACTCCTAGATGTTAAGGCCATTCCAAAGAAATGTGTACTACTTTGAACCAATAGTCTCAACTCTTTGCTACATCTGCAAACCTTCTTACTTTCTCAAGCATGCTCCTTCTAGTACTCATATGCATGTAATATTTCTGCTTTTCACAGAAAGATTTAAATAAAATTAATAAATTATTTAAATGCAATTCTTAGCCAAAAGTGCGACTTGTTTGGGTATGTTTGATTAAACCCAAAAATGCGACCCACTTAGTAAAGCAAAATAATTAATTAAATATTAATTATTGGGTTGGTACAAGACTTTTTTCTCCCGATTGTGATGCATGGGAACAATGCAGCATTGTGGAGCAGAAATGATTTGTCTCACAGCTACAACTTCGGCCTCAATTTATATGCCAAATCGATTTGATTTGGATTCTTTCTGGCTGAGTTTTGGGTAGAATCTGTATTATTCCATCTGCAGTTTCATCCTATCAACTTTAAAAAAAATTAAGTTTCTAGTTTTGTCCGACTACGCGGGCATGTCAAGTTTCTTTTTTCTCCCGATTGTGATGCATGGGAACAATGCAGCATTGGGGAGCAGAAATGATTTGTCTCACAGCTACAACTTCGGCCTCGATGTTTCATCCTATCAACTTTAAAAAAAATTAAGTTTCTAGTTTTGTCCAACTACGCGGGTATGTCAAGTTTCTTTCTTATTTTCATTTCCCTACCCATTGACAAGTTGCACTTGATTTTTCAAGTTCTACATTTAGTTTTGGCCCCACCCCCATCTATTCTAATCCCTGATTTTATTGTGGATCCTGGGACATAAATTTATCATTAATGACTTTCTCCTCTTGATCTTTCAACCATTCTACTTAACATTCCAGATGCCACTCAATTTATTATATACTCATGCACAAGTAGAGCATGCTTTCCTATTTTATACAGGGTTTTCCACAACTGTTTTAGCTCCTCTCCTGCCTGCTCCATCTTTTGGGTTCATTTGATCATATTGATAAGGTTGCATGCTAATTTCTAACAAAAAGCATACCTGACATTACATGGAAAAAGCACAAACTAGCAACATATAAATTGCATAGACCCTTCATTGGCAACCTGGAAAATTGTATTTTATTGACTTTTCTACAAATAAATCCAGTAATAAAGAAAACAGCAGAAACAGTGATTGTAATGTTAGGAATTTACTGTTAGTGCTCACATGATTATTATAATATTATTAGTGAAGTTGCTTATGGGGTTATAACAACCCACGTAGATAGGTTGAAGGAGAAATTTATGGGTTGAATAGTTAGAGCTGCCTCCTTGTTTATAGGAGAAGCTTAAGCTATAAATATGTAACCATATCAGTGAATGAATTGAATACATAAAGGATTATTATTGTGTTAAAGCTCCTGCGATATCTATCATTGGTATCAGAGCGATCCAATCTTGTTCCTGTGATGGAGAAATAATATTGTTTATAGGGGCAACTATAATTATATTTTTCCCTGTGGATGAGAGCTCGTAAAATCATTTTACTCATTGCAGTCCTATGGTTTGATCGCCATTGGCTTGCTAGATCTAGATTTGACAAGTTTGATGAATCTTCCACGCCCGAGCCTCATTCAGCATATACATCATTGATTTTTTACGGCTCTGTAAAGATCTACCATCCTTGGTGCCTCAGTCACATCAACCACTGACTTGTTCATTCTTTTTTCTGTCATATATTCATTGTGCATTTCTGCAGTCTCAACTGAATGTTTATGTGATTTTTGGAGATCTTAGTGTAAAGAAAGGCTTCCGTATTGAACGCTGGCAGAATATAGATCTGTGAATGCTCGATTCACAATTACTCATTTTTTATGCCACGTGTTTGCCTGATCCAAGGATGTCATTATAGTCTTGTGCATATCTACAACTTGACGTGGAGACTACGAACTCACCCACCAAGTCAACATCACCATTCAACACAGCTCGGACCCTTTCTTCGCTGAGGAATTGCATTAGTTTTATCATTCTAATCTAGCTCGATCCACAAATGATGTTGTTGCTAAGGAAAATGCGCTGCTCATGATCATTGCACATCAAAATGTCAATCTCAGGTCATTGCCTTCATCAAATCTACTTTGCAATTAAGTCAAGTTCAATTTTTTTTGTATGCCTTATGGTTTTAGGAAGTGTTAATGTCCTTAAGTGAGGTTTTAATTAGTATATGTTTGTGCCCTTATTTTGCATCTTGTTATTGCAAAATAGTCAAAAGTCAATGTTAAGGTAATCTTCTTAGTGTCATAGTCAATCAAGTCACTTATCAAAAATTAAAAAGTTGTCTAGTCTATATGTCATTTTTTATAAAAAGAGTCAGTTATGTTGTTAATCTAAAAATTGTGTCATTGTAAAAAGTTGTAAAAATAAAAAAAAATTGCCTTACAGACACACTATCGGTGGAATCCAACGTCCGAGTTGTAATTGAGCTTCATGATCACATCCAGCTGAGGTAGCAGCATGACAATGGAGGACGAAGGCACAGGAGGATGGAGGACAATTAGCGTCCTCTCATTAGTCACCAACGACGGGGCCGCACAAAGGTTTCGTGGCATTTTTTCAATTTGCTTTCAGTTGCATGTGGCGTGCTTCAGATTTCAATGTTCGTTTATGTTGTGTTCCTAGTTGCTTGGTTTGCAGAATAAGTGGAAATTTCACATTGTGGGTGAGAACGTGGTTCAATGTTCCATTTCCAGTTTTTAGTTTGTTTGTATGAGCAACAAAATTCAACAGATTTTCCTATGTTATTCCCTACAATGAAATGTGATGAGAGTTGATGGATGTACCTGGCACATCACAATATGGTTGTAGGTAAACCATTTAAAAACCTTCACCCCTTTGTGGTTTGTAGTCAACCACTAGAAAACCACCTTACTCTCGGTTTTTGGTTAACTGATGGAAAACCAACTTTTGATTTGTGATAATCCAAAGGAAAATCACATGATCGCAAAAGCAGGTGTAGGTGCAAGTACAGGTTTGATGTTTACCCCATGTTCGCACTAAGGGTGGAATGTTAGGAATTTATTGTTACTGCTCACGTGATTATTATAATATTATTAGTGAAGTTGTTTATGGGGATATAACAACCCACATAGATAGGTTGAAGGAGAAATTTATGGGTTTAATAGTTAGAGCTATCCTCCTTGTTTATAGGAGAAGCTTAAGCTATAAATATGTAGCCATATCAGTGAATGAATTGAATACAGAAAGGATTATTATTGTGTTAAAGCTCCTGCAATATCTATCATGTAATTTACATATGGATGAGCAGCCCAAAACATGACAAAACAAAATACAAGCCAGGAAAGAATGAAGCAATCCTTTACACTGATGCGGGAAAAAAGCAACTTTATAATTTATCTGAATCAATTTAAAGTAGCATATGCTTAACATTCCCTACAACCGGCTATCAAGAAATGAATCTTACCAAACCATGCCTCCATGTCATTGAATGATAAAGACACATTACTCCCAATCAAGATAACATCTGCATATGATATCTCTGTAAGCACAACAAGGGCAAACATCAAACCCAAAACTACTGGCACATTCCAAAGCCTTCGGTTCTCCATTTTAACATTAAATAGCCCTGATTTCCAATGCTAATATTCTGATGTTTATAGCAGCCAGTCATCAACCAATCCAAATGTTCCAATGGCATGAAATCCCCAATGTTGTAAGGCATTGATCAGGATCATAGTCTGAAATCATACAAGACAAGAAAAGAAACTTAAATACACTTGATCATTGCTAAAAGATGAACATTAATTAGTATCATAGTCTGAAATCATACAAATCAAAAAAAGCAATTTACAACTCGATCATTACTAGAAGATGAACTGACAACCATATTGAATGTAAAGGAAACTGATTTAAAAAGGTCATCATGAACATCTTCCAGTGTCGAAAGAATTAGACTGCATTTAAAAAAAATATCTGTATAGGGAGTGTCATGGGCAGATTTGTTTCAAAAAGTAGCTTCCTCAAATTTTCTTGTAGTCCTTATCCATGAATCAGACATACAAACAACTTAAAGTACCAATTGATATAAAATAAACCCAAAGTGAACTGTATCCAACTCATTGCATTAGTTCTATTAGCAAAGCATGAACCTTGCAATCATCTCCTCATTGAAATTTGATAATACTTTGCAGGCCGTAAAGAAAACCTGATTCAATTTCCCACTAATCAGAACCTAACACTTTTCACAATGCGAAGTTCTCTCTCTATGCCACCCCTACCCCTCCTGCCCCATTCCCGTTCTCTGTCTACATGACAGGAATGGATAATGATAGTAGAAAGAAATTATACTAATGTTCACAAGTGACCAAAGTAGGTCAATGGGGCTTGACAGTACATTTAGTTACAATAGTAAGTAGTAGGGTAAGAAGAACCCTGGGAGCTGAACATTGAACCTGGTGGACTGATGATATTTTATCTGGACTTATTGCATCATATTGTGATGCTACAAAATGAACTAGTCTTACGAAGGAATTTCAAGGTAATAAAGAAAATTATAGACAGTGACACCGTTACATCAAGAGTAAACCATTGACAAATTACATGTCATATGAATTTTCTGTTTATATATATCAACTTTATGTTTAAATTAGAATTTGAAAGCCTGACAACATTAAGCTGTCAAACGACCTGATGGTGATCTGTAGCTTGTCTATTGACTGACTGAAATAAAGCCTTGAGGGGTGCATCTTTCCACATGTTCCATCATAGTCCTCTCTCAGAAATAGCATTGTATGTTACATAACCATAGTGACTGTGGAGAGAAGCTTGTCCTGGATCCAACAAGCCACCCCAAGCACCATAAATACTCCCAATCTCCAGGTGCTTCGTAAAAGAAAAAGCTCAATCATGAGCAAAAACTGGAGATGAAACCCTTTAAGGGAGTTTATATGCTTCAATCAGAAAAACCAAATCCCTTCTAGCAATCACATCCTGCAATGCAGTAGGAGAGGACTAAATTATGACTTTACAATTCCAACAAACAATTGAGCTTCCCATATTATTTGTTGAGACTCATGTTTTATGTCATTTGGTTAGTCAAAGTTAAGACCAGCGAAGAGGGGAGGATCATTGGATCGACAACCATGTCATCACTCCTAGTAGCAGCCATCTAGACTTTTGCCTTAAGTTCCTCCATATGAATTTGTGTCAAGTCCTCAGTTAGGGGCCTTTGTTGATTAGAGAGAAGAGCCTCTTCTTGGCCCTAATTGCCTCAGATTATCATTAGCTGCCCAGAAT
This sequence comes from Taxus chinensis, assembly GCA_019776745.2. Taxonomy (NCBI): domain Eukaryota; kingdom Viridiplantae; phylum Streptophyta; class Pinopsida; order Cupressales; family Taxaceae; genus Taxus; species Taxus chinensis. The sequence continues at coordinate 784,507,702 of CM034152.1, forward strand.
CCAACAATCAGGATGGCGTTCAGCTTGTTAGTCAGAGAAAAGAACCTCTTCCTGGCCCTGATTGCCTCATTTTATCATCATCCGCAAGATCCAACAATCAGGGTGGAGTACAGATTATTTCGAATGCCATGAATAATTTAAAGACCTATTTCAAGGAGCTTACCCGCCTATTGAGAGGATCAAACTCAACCCTTCCCTCACCCCAACTCACGGCAGGAGGGAGGATCATTGGATCCACACCCTGTAATTGTGGATAAATGCCGATTTGGCATCCCTCTGATCTGCAGACATCTAGACTTGAAGTCTTAATCTAGACAACCTTGCTAGTTAGCGAGAAGAGCCACTTCCTGACCCTAATTTACCAGAATCCAACAATTGGGGTGGAATTCAGGGTGACCCGTGGGCCATGACTATCCAAGGACTCTTCTTCATATTCAAAGTGCCATGAATAAATTAAAGACCTATTTCTGAGGGGTTATTTAGCTTTGGAAGATTGAATTCAATCTTCCCATCCCCCATCCCAAGCATGGCTATTTATATGTCTGTACAAACATCATGATTATATAGCCTTACTCTTTTTCATTTACTCCTGTACCCTGATTTCAATTGCCATTCGCATCCATTGCCCCCTTGTCTCCAAGTGACTATGCTGTATGATATTTAATTTAATCAATGCCTAGGCTTTTAATAGATGCAAATCAACTGAAGCTATTGTAGAGGCTTAATGTAATTCTTTTTGCCATAGCCCTTTAGTTCTGTTTTGATTGCTATAGCAAATTTAGTTCCCTATCAAAAGTGTGTTATGCCATTTATCAAGATACAATTTTCAAGAAATACCATAAGAGGATAAGACTAAGTTCAAAAGTCCCAAAAAAATTGGCAGAATGGATACCACTCAATCCTTGGCACCAGGCCAAAGAAGGTCAATTATTAGTATACCTGATAACTACTACGCATGGTAAAAGACTCCACAGAATCATGATATTTATAGTTCAATACAAAAAAAAAGTTGTCTGCCTCTGTATAATTTCTCGGCACCTAAAATTGTCAAAGGCAATGAAGGATGGAACAGTCATATTTCACATCATGATGATGTATCAGGGAGTGTAATCTGAACGTCTAGAAACTCTCAACACAGTTTTTCCAAAAAAAACTTCAATCTTAATTCTATTAGACCTAGGTTGGACTGAGTGAGCAATTATAGTGAACAAAAAACCAAATTTATCTCGAAATAACAAAAACAAAGTTTGCGTAAATACTCACATACGGGTCTTGAAATTGAAGCGAAGGCTCCCAAAACCGATCGCTCCTCTAAAAGACCTTAGAGACCACGGAAGAAAAGAAATTAGACAAATAATGAAATCAATGCAGAAGATTAGGTTAATAGACGGGATGGAAATAAAATATTTACACGACTCTGTTGAAGAAAAGAATCCGGGAAGACTGAGAGGCCATGTCGATTTCTTGGATGGATTGGCCTGGTCTTTCCCATACATATGCAATAGATGGAAGGAATTTCTTCGATACCCTCTAATCCTTATCCAATGATTTCGTGTGGCTTTAATAAGATTATTTTAAGAGGAGAATCGCTGCGACATCTGAGCGTGGAGGTGGGGTTGGGGTCCTCAAACCATTGGCCGACCCTGTTGGCTGGTATTCTTTTACGGCGGAATCTAAACTTGTTGTTTCCGATTCAGACTTTTTTTAACCCAAGTTTGATCTTCCCTTCTAACTTTGGTTCGGCCATGTTCAAGTTTCTCTAAGTGGATTATTGGTGGTTGTTTTTTTAAATCAATGAGATTTTATACTAGCAATCACATGTGTATAATTCAGTGTGAATGCAGAACGTAAATGTTATTTGTTTTAGAGGGATAATTATTAGTTTTGTAGTTGATTGTGATAGTTTTGTAGTTGATTGTGATAGTGTTGGTCTTTTGTTGAAAAAACTTTTTTTATACACTCGATAAGGCATGTGATTGATAGTGGTAGTGTAGGAATATAGATGAAACATTACATTGAAATGTTGTATGTGTACATTTAAATTTGTTACAAATTCGTACATATAAAGTTACAAATTTTAATATCACGACATTTGAACTAAACATGTATATATGAATACCTACGTACATTTCCAGAATTTATATAATGAATGATAGCCTTTTGTTTGAATTTTATTTTTCGTAAACATGAATACATTTGATACCCCTTGAACGACAATGCTACTTTGGATACAAGAAGTGTTGAGTAAAGTAGTAGTGGAGGTGCTATCAAAGTAGAGGGTAGTATTTACGAAGGGTTGAGGGATAATAGTCTTGACTCCTCCTTTCTTCTTGCTCCAAGTGTTGGTATGTGTGTCATATTTGAGTATCTTTTGAATGAAAAAGGAGGTGAAATGCGCATATTTGCAAGCGAGGGAACTCTTGAGAACGCCGTGAATATTAGACCTTGCCTTTCAGTGGTTCCAATGTCGACAATTGCTCTATGCAAAGTAAGTCCCTGGGACTTGTAAAAAATTAATCCCCAAACCATTTTAATCGGCAATTGTCTTCAATTCCCTCTCGAAATAGGGGGTATCGAAATATGTAACAGGTTGGACGGATCCCAACATGGGCCGTTGTATCTATCAAATTTGACAACAAAAAATAAAGGTAATGTTGGTGGTGGCATTGATGCGTCGTAGACAATGTCGGTGATTGTTCTTGTAGCACCATTTATGAGGCCTGTGTCAACCCATAAATTTGCAATAAGCATGATTTTTTGTTGTTTGCACAACAAGAATTTGTGTTCCAACTGATCATCATCAAGATCTCTTGGTCCAAACCGCCTGTTACTTTTAGCAATGGATTAGGTGATCAGAACGTTTAATGCCTTCAACATCTGAAGGTTGTGGGAGTCCATGAGATCGTTTTTTGCAAACAAATGTGGTGCGTCCTTAAAAATTTTGAGCTCTTGTTGAATTAGGTGTGTGTCTGTGCGAGACATTAGGAGTTCCCAATCCTCAATAAGAGGAGTTGAATCTTGCACGTGGAGCAATAAATTCCAAAATGAAACTTGTGCATTGGTTGTTCCTTGTTGCCGAAATATTGTTTGCAATGTAATGGAAGAATGGAATCCCTTCCAAAGGCTAGCTCTATAGGATGTACTTGCATAAAGAGGATTGTCTGAGGTCGTTGAGGAGGATGTTTGATTTGTTCCCAAATTCAAATGTTTTGGAGTGTGGGAAAGCCTTGTGTAGCCTACTATCAATTTTGCTTAGCAACTTTGGGCTGATGAAACTCATTTCATCAATAAGAACATATTCTATGTGTTTTAGCGACTCTTGAAAAGATGATAATGTATGGACTTCAACGGGTTTCAATTATTTGATTCGAATACGGAGGGATGCATGGATTGTGGTTGCAGAGATGTTAAATGTTGAAACACTAGTAAAGGCGAGTAGAAGGAGAGGTGAGGGAGATGTGGTTAATGCTACTGTGAATGAATTCCGAATTTTATTTATTAGAAATGATTTTCCTGTGCCAGTTGTTCCTTGAATTATCAATCTTAGTGGAGGTAGAAGGGTTTTGTTTGTTGAATGGTGCAGTATGGTATCAAGAGCTAGTTGTTGTTCTGAAGACAAAGGAAGCGTGGACGATGGTGGTGTGGCCTACATGTTGTTGTTAATTGTGTCTACTTTTTTTGTCTCGATGAATGATAATCCAGTTATCTACAAATCATGCAGAATGTCATGTATGTTCCAATTATTATGTATGTCAAAATCTCGTTTTCCCAACATTTCAAGACTGTCAAGACCCATGTTGTTTCCCAGACGAAGTTGTGTGAAGACCTGTCATTCTTGCAATGGTTTGTGTTGAATACTGCATTCAACCTCAGAGTCAGAACTAACATCTGTAGCATGTCCAATGTTTGTGTAGTGCGTAAAACATGCCACGATATGTAGTTGTGCTTGTACAGGTCCTAAGTGTTGTTAATGTCATGTGGGGTTGATGCAAATTCGAAGTCAATATTTCTGAAAGGCTTGTATAAAAGGATTTCTGACCAACAAAAAAGGTCATAGGATGTTGAATCCTGAGTTGGGACATCCACAAATCTTGGGCTGATCCGAACAATTTCTTAAGTCAATCATAGTTTCCATTTACCACCGAACCCACACCTCAGTTCCTCAAAATATGTTTTAGGAAAGAAACTGCTACAAAGATATTCTCACCTTTTTCCACATCTACATAGATTTGTTATGGCCATCTAACCCACACTCATGTGATTTGAAGAAGAAGAAGAATTCTTTGAATCATCTCCTATCTTTGAATCTTCTTATGCGACAAATAGATCTGGAGATTGGGTGTGCAAAACTTGTATTGTTTTATCGATTAGGAATTAAAGTCCACTTCCTACAAAATTCTTTTTAAAAAAACAAAACTTAAAAACAACAAACCTGCGGCAGCATGCAAAATAGAAAAAACAAAATTGTTAAAAATAACAATTCTATAAAAATAGCAGAGAAAAGCTAAACTGTCACCACACCCGTCAAAACCATCATTTAGGTTGTCAAATTTGATATAATCCCATGAATGTCCGCAAAGCCCTTTCCTATAGGGGGAACGCCTTCGACATAATTAAATTAACAAGTAAAATGATACAAGATAATTCAAAAAAAATGGGTGGTATGGAAGTACACCCCAAAGTTTTGAAATAAACTAAGCAAAAAAATTAAGAACGAGGGGGAGCAAAAAACATTAGTACATCAAAAGCAAAGAAGATTAAGTCGTCTCTACAAATTGTCGACTTGGAGGGAGCAGGTCTTGATCATGCCAACCAAAGCCAGGCAAGTTTTTGCCATAATTCGGCACATCACAACCTGATCCATGATGGCTTTCTTCTTCATTATCTTCAACAGGGGCCCAAGAGGGCAAGATGACAAGCACAACCTTGGAAACTTGTCCGTTGGTGGAGGAAAGCTCCACCTATCATGAGTGCAAGGCTTTGGTGCAAGCTACAATCTCCAACCTTGTTAAATGGGAGGGGGGGGGGGGGGGGGGGGGGGGGGGGGGGATATCCCAACCCCAATGGTGAGTGGAAGACGAGAGAGAGAAGCTCCTATGGGGAGGTTAGCTACGAGGGGAGCAGCTTTGACGGCCACCACCTCATTGTTGACCACTAGCACTTCCATGTGGTGGTGAGCGGTGAGAGGGGGATGGTGGCATGCACACAACATTACAGGGGGTGTCACCCCTATGGCACAGGAGCGTCTAAAGATGCTCCACCTCCAGCACCACCTTATTGACTTGAACTTGAATCTGCAGCAAGACATTGGCAACAACCATAGACTTGTTATAAAATAGAGAAGTAGAGATAGACATCAACATTAGAAAACAAACAAGCATTCATTTCTTTCCATAACTAGAACAAAATTTCCCCTCCGAAAGCATGTCAAATCTGAGTAAACTTATGTGACATTTGGGGAAAGAATGAGAAGTTTGTTGTGTTTGAGTTTAGCATGTATGTTTTAAGTTTGTTTTGATGTGAAACACATACGTGAAAATGGTCAAAAGAGATATGGGGAGAGAGAGTTTAGGAAGTGGAATGAGAAAAACATCTTTTATTTAATGACAACTACACGATATGTTGATTAATGAGAGGGTGGAGAAAATGGGAGAATTCATTATCAATTTGAACAAAGGAGACAGGAAATTCATAAAGTAAAAATTGATATGGATTTTTTAAGCGTACTTGTGTTTAATATGGGATTAATTTGGTTTGTTGGTGAGTTTATCCCCTTGAATAATTATGTCATTAAATATTTTATGTTATTTATTAATGTTCATTAGTTGTAAGATTGTGTTAGAATAATTAATCATAGTATGGAGTTGTTGATTTTATAGCTTATTTATAAATTGTATTTTTTATTTGTGTAAAATTTTCTCTACTATAAAAAATATTATAGTGGTTTATTTAGAATTTAGAAATAATTATTAGTTGTGTGTGTGTGTGTGCGCGCGCGCGCGCGTAGATATGCACATGTATAGATGCATATATATGTATAGATATACACATGTACATACACATATACATACCCACACATATACACAAAGTATAAAGTTGAAGTATATATACATGTATGTTTGTGTATATGTGTGTGTGTATATACACACACGCACAGAGGTGTATATACATATATAATTCTATGAAATCAAGCAAGCATGTAATTGTTTTGTACTTGTTGGCAAGAAAATTTGTCAGGTGGACAAATTGATGGGTATCTACCAATGTCTTCGGGACTCTAGGTCCCTCTGCTTGGGTGGTGTAGCTCCACTTATTATGCGTGTGTGAAATTGAAATTTGTGGTGGCCTGATGGCTAGGGATCCAACGAGGACACTCCACTAACCCTGTAGAAAAAGCTTGCAATTGCTTGCAAGAGAGTAATTTTCTGAGAGAGTGGGAAAGGGAGTGGGAAAAAGAAAGGGAGGATTAATATTGTAGATAGAAAATCAGATGCCTACAACCATTAATCATAGTACTTCAACACACAAATATATAAGAAAAACAACTTTGCAATTTGCAACAAGACAAGATAGGATCAAGAACACACAGTTTTAAAAAAATCTCCTTGTCAAAAAAGGAAACAAACTCCTTTTTTCTTCGTTGATGCTTTGGCAAAATTGTACATATTGAGAACAAGAAGAACATAGAGAAAGTGAAAAGAAGAAATAGTTATCTCTTTTGTTTCTTCACAAGTGATATTCTCTCATGAGCATACAAAATTGACAACCCTTTGGAATGAGGGTGTCATTACAATTTATAGATTTGAGAAAACTCCTTGCCTACCCCCCACATGACCTTTCACTTTTTCTTTGGAACATGTGACTTTTCGAATACTTAGGAATGAAATTAAGTCCCCTTTTATTAATTAAGGGTGGCTTATTACAATGTTTGTTAAAAGTCACATTTAAATGAATAGGACAAATGTTATGATTGCTCACGACAAAGAATTAGAAAGGGGGGTAGAGAAGAGGAGAAAGAAGGAGAGAAGAGAGGGAAGAAGAAATTTGATGAAGATGCCACCTTTGCTGAAGATTAGCCTCACTAATGAACTGATGAAATGCTCCAATGCAACAAACTCTGGATCCTTGAACTTTTTACACCATGAAAAACCTCCTTTGGATGATGCATGAACACCTTAAATTGAGTGTTTAGAAACACTATTGAATGATCACTTGGATGATCATGGGCGTTGCTCTCGAAGGTCTACTCCAAAGAAGATGAAGATTGAAACCGACCCTTCCATGTTTTGTTGAAAAATATTAATCTTGGAATGATGCACTTTCTCGTACACATTGAGAAAACAAACAATGAACATTGATGAGTACACCACTGACCATAATGAAGAATGCCCATTCCACAAACATGAAACAACCATTCCAAGCCATGAAGTGTCACCATTTCTTTGTTCTTCTGGTTACACACCTGAATGAGAAATTGGGACAATCACTTAGACATTGTAACCACAATGCTCCCGCTACCTTGAATATAATGAGGACCGAATCTAGGAATCCACCTATATGAGTTGCAATCCAAATTTCACTCCACGAAAAGCATGAACTTCTCATCATCAATTTCATGAAGAATTTCCCCAAAGAGATGGTCACCACTTAGTAACAGGGGTAGATTCACATGTGCTTTTGAGATTGGCATTTTCCCTCTAAGACACATTATGCTTACTAAATCCGCGAAGGCTAGAATTTGCTTGTAATTTGAGTCTTTGACCTCTGTGAAGGCTTGAATTAGAAAGGCATGAAAAGGAGGAGCAAATTTGAACTTCATTCCTGCTGATGACACCTTTATGTACTTGAAATGTGAATTAACTATCTTTAGAAAATGAGATTTTCTGTCTTTTCCAACTTTGATCACTTTGTTTGTTCTTCCTGGATGTTCCCTGTGCACACCGCTTCTAAGAATTTTGCTCACTATGGAAGTTTACTAAAAATAGTAAGTGCTCATGTAGAGACTTGCTATTTTTAGAAAGTCGATCTCCCGACCTCGTATTTTGACGAAATCATTTTTTTTAATATGGGTTTTTCTTTTTTATCTCACGTATGAAATTTCATCTCGATCAGATCTTTGGAATAGAAGATAATAATTTTTTAAATTTTGGTGCCGGGAAATGAGGGTTTTCTCGTTGCAAAAATTCCATGTTGTGCACGTAAAATCCATCACCTAGGTTTTTATAGCCTCTGAAAATTTAGATGAATGCAAAAAATCTCAGATTAAACTGTGCCTTGGTTTTTTAGTTATGAAGTTTTTTAGTTTCCTGTGCACATGGTTATTCTAGAGCAAATCTGAGCTTGGAGCTTGGATTTGTGAGTTTTTTGTGGAATATTGTTGCTGAGATCATGGAGGGATGGTGAAATGAATGTAAGGAAGAAAAATTCAATGGAGGAATCTGGAAAATTTTTGCCAAAGTTCCAGGTGCAAATGGAGTAAATGTGGGGGAATGACGAGAAAATGGCAAAGTGTGGCTTTTATAGTGTTTGGCAACCTATTGTCAGCTAATTTTGACTTCGCAAAATTAATTAATAAAAAAATTGGAAATTTTGAAATTTTTCAAAAGTGTTACTTTGCATGGTATATCATTGTCATCACGACCGTCTCATTTTTGTGATCTTTCTAGTCTTCGTTTCGTCCATTTCGGGCGAGAACTCCTCCCGCCAGGTCTTAAACTGCGTTAAATATTAATTAATTAATTACTCTTTGTTTGATGAAATTAATTTTTAAATAACTTTGGAGTTTTTAATTAAATAAATATTAATTAAAATTTCATTGGACAAGTTTTATTTTAATTTCCGGGAGAAAAATAAGCTTTCACCTGGATTTCCACGGCCCGGATTTCCCCTTTCCTGGCAAAAATTGTTTTAAATCCCCACCTTGTGGGATTCTTCCCCCGATGTGCCAAATTAATGATTGGCAAACAGCAAAAAATCTCCCAATTTCCCCAACATGGAAAAATAAAATGGGGATTGCCCCCCGCCTTGTCATTTCCGTTGGCATTGGCCATTGCTTTCGCCCATTTCCCCCTGGCAATTAATTCCACTACCCAGGAAGAAGGGAAGTTGGATTAATCCTCATAAATTCCTCCGTGAAACTCGTTAGAAAGAGTCGTACGAAGCTTTCCAAATTGCTTCTTATTTATTTTGAAGAAACAAAGTAATATTTGTATCATGTCCCTTAAACAATACTAGTTTACTCTGAACGCCATTGTGAAGAAGCAGGAGGACCAAGTTTTGTTTTGAAGCGTCAATGAAAAGCTAATATCAAGCTTTCCACTTATTTAAAACCAATCCACGCAAGGGAAGTAATACACGCATGCAGAGGAGAGGACAGTCCAAAACACCATGCATGAGCAAAAAGAGGACAGTCCAAACAAAAAACCATCAACAGGTAATGCTCTCCACGCATTGGTAATACAGCTGGAAGTTGAGCGACACAAAAAATAAAATTACTAGCCAACAAATCATTCCCCCGCACAACCAAAAGATTGTGAGAATAGTCAAAGACACAACAAAGGATTCCCTGCCCTCCAAACTTACCAGCATTGCCCATGGACAAGCTCAATCATCAAGCCTTTCACATTACTCCTCTGCGTAGACCAAGCAAATATTTACAGCTATGTAAAGAAGCTACATGGATCCAAAGCACGACATAAAACAAAAAATCTTCACCACAGCCCACAAGTTTCCATGCAAGTCAAGAGATAAGAATACAAGCAATGAAGATTCAAACACCATCATTTTCCACATCCACACTAAAAAAACCGAGATAGCATTCATAAGGGATAAAGAACATTGTAAGTGAAAGCTTTCAGAATGTAGGTTCCAAAGTCAAATACTTATGCCACACAATTTTCACGTAGCGGGTAGAAAATGTTTCACAAATAGTTAAAAAAAAAAAAATAATCACGCATAATTTTGTTTTGGCGAATAGTCCAAATAATAATAATTTGTTTTGTTTGTGTTTTGTCTTCTTCACATGAAAGACCATGTGGGATCAAGAAAACAATTTTACAAGCAAAAATCTACCTCCACGTATGTTGCCTAGCGGAGCAAAGATAAATTATTTATATTTTCACAGAAAATTCCACACTGGGAGAAAGGAAGAAGCATGCGTCATGAGCAATCATTTATCACGCATTCACCTTGGCAAAACTCATAGTTTAAAATTAAAAAAGAAAAAAGAAAGTACTAACTATCCCAATGCATATCAGGTGGCCGAGTAAAAGCTATAAGCATTACCCCAAAGGCAAACAAACTGTGCAACGCAAGGGAAGGAGAAATAGATCACTCACCTACAACGCAAATATCAGGCTTGTGCAAACCACAGCCGCCTTGCCAGAAAAATCAAATAATTCTTCACACTGAAGCAACCAGAACCAAAAGACCGAAATGCAAAGTAAAAATATAAAGTGTTGCTCATACTGGAAGCCTTTTCGACAGATTTTTAAAAAAAAATTATATGTTTTCTACCGTGTTTTGTAACTGTATGAAGGAATCGACCTTTGAAGCTGATATCTCTCAATTCCTGATGATCCATCGGGAAGACACAGTTTAGTTTTCGATTGAATTCTCTTCTCGCCTCTCTCCCATATCCTTTACTTCTCATTTGCCAAATTTCAGTGAGACAACACTTTGTTTGATATTTTTCACAAACCCAAGAAAAACTTAGTTTGCTCATTTTGCCGCTCAGCGACCAATTTCAATCATCTTGCAGAAGACATTATTTTGAGACTCTGTATCTCGAGCCCAGATGATTGTCAAGAGAAACAGTTTAAATATTCGTTGATTCTCTCAACTTCAATCTACTTTTTAACCAAATTTCAAATGCGCAGCACCTTGTTCGATATTTTTCATGGAGGCAAATAAAATGCAGTTGCATGATTTTTGCTGGGCGTACCCACAGTTTTTTAGTCTGTCAAAGTGCTCACTTTGGATTTGAATATTTTGGACTCAGATGATATTCTCCACGATAATGTATTATTTCGTCAATTTCCTCACGCATTCACAGGGCTCCCCTGCCAAGTTTTATGATACTCAAGGTGACATTATGGTTATAGTACCAGGTAAAACCAACGGAATTTCCACAGTTTTTCACCTTTCATTTTCCTAGCAGTTTTCAAAGAGCAACTTTGACCCCTTAATATTTGACTACAGCATTTGATTTGGGAAAAAATTCTCCTGACAATGCAAACTTTTGGTACCTTATAAACTCTCTCTCTAGTGAGAACTTCTCAGAACAAGATTTGTTATTCTTTTTTCTTCCCATGGCTGTTGTACAGGCAATTTGTTCAGTTTTGTAAGATTGAAGTATACCTGAAATCCGCTTTGTATGTCCCCAATCAGGTCAACAAATCCATGGCTCCACAGCAAGTAAAAATTTGACTTTTTCGCGTTATTTTGGTATAAGTCGTAACTATATCTGGCCAGATCCTTTGGAGTCAAAAGCCATGGTTATCGGCATAGAATTCGATAATGGGAGAATCTTGTCCTACATAAATTTCCACTTTATCGTTGTAAGTGGATCTATTCATTGAAAACCAAGCACCACTAATGATAAGTTAACATTGTGTGATCAGCAAGCAAGGCCACATCATTCAAAGTGTATGACTCCCCTATCAGCTCTCAGTTAGCATGTTCACAATCTTCATCTGCTAGTCGTAATTTGAGTGGTTCTCAAAGAATTGGAAATGATCGTGGGAGCGAATATTAGATGCCAACATCTTTGGGATGGTGACAAAAACCAAACTCCATACTCTAGTAATTGTTTGCAATTTTTGGCTATTGAAGGATCTTCTCCAAGACAACAAGATTAAAATTTGGATTCTGACAAACCAGGTTTCGTAACGACAACGCATCTCCGCGGACAAATGAATAATTCATCATAGAAGGCTAATTCAAATCGATGTGGGATTGTTGTAATTGTTAAATAGGTGACCAATGAGAACGAATGTCTTTCTCACAGACCATAATGTTCTATCTCAACGAAGGGGTTGGATTGAATGTCTCAAATTCTGATGATCATCGGGAAGAAAAGTTTAGTTCGTTGAATTCTCCCCATATCCATTTACTCATTTGCCAAATTTCAAGTGTACAACACTTTGTTTGATATTTTTCACAAACCCAAGAGAAACTTAGTTTGCTCAATTTTGTCGCGCATTACAATTTCAGCTTGGCAGAAGACTTATTTTGAGAATCTGTATCTCGAGCCCAGATGATTGTCAAGAGAAACAGTTTAATTCGTTGGATTCTTCTCAACTTCATCTACTTTTTTAACCAAATTTCAAATGCACAGCACCTCGTTCGATATTTTTCATGGAGTCAAATAAAATGCAGTTTGCATGATTTTGCTGCGTACACAGTTTTTAGTCTGTCAAAGTGACTCACTTTGAGAGTTAATATTTTGGACTCAGATGATATTCAAGATAAATTAATTATTTTGTTCAATTATCCTCACCTTCATATGCTCCCCTGCCAAGTTTTAGATACTCAAGGTGACATTTGGTATTTTTACCAGGCTAAAACCAAACGGAATTTTCACAGTTTCACACTTGCATTTTCCTAGCAGTTTCAGAAGAGTCAACTTTGACCCTTAATATTTGACTAAAGCGTTTGATTGGGAAAAAATTCTCTGACATGCAAACTTTTGGTACCTTAATAAACTCTCTCATCCAGTGAGAACTTCTCAGAACAAGATTTGTTATTTTTCCCATGGCAGTTTTACAGGCAATTTGTGCAGTTTTGTAAGATGGAAGTAATAGCCCTGAAATCACGCTTTTGTCACAATCATGTCAACTCCAATGGCTCCGAAGCAGAAGTAAAATTTGACTTTCTCGTTATGTGGTATAAGTCGTAACTATTGGCAGAAGTCTTTTCGGAGTCAAAAGCCATGGTTATCCGGCAGAGATCGATAATGGGAGAATCTTGTCTACATAAATTTTCCACTTGATCGTTGTATGGATCTATTCATTGAAAAACCAAGACCAATGATAAGTACAATTGTGTGGATCATCAAGCAAGGCCACATCATTCAAGTGTGTCCCTATCAGCTCTCAGTTAGCAGTGTGCGCAATACTTCATCGGCTAGTCTTAAAGTTGGAGTGTTCTCGAATTGGATGATCGTGAGCGAATTAGAATGCCAACACTTTGGGATGGTGACAAAAACAAAATACATAACTCTAGGAAGTGAATTGAAATTTTGGCTATTGGAAGATCTTCTCAATGACAAAAGATTAAAAGTTGGATTCTGACAAGCCAAGGTTGCGTAACGACTACGATCTCGCGACAAATGAATAATTCATCATGGAAGGCTATTCAAAGCATGTGGAGGATTGTGTGTAATTGTGAATGTGAATACGAATGAAGACGAAATTTCTCACACCAGAATGTTTCTCAAACGGAGGGGTGGATGAATTGCTCAAGTTTCAAGATCGACTCTCTTGTCATCTGGAGGATTGCAGAGCACGGTCAATGAGTTCATTCATGTATGACCAAGATAGGTGGACTCTTGGCCCAATGGATAAGGCATTGACCCTAGGTGTTTTGATCTAGGTGGTACATTGTTGACTAGGATGTCTAGGTGTGCGTCCAAGTCATTTAAGTGGGGTCCACATGTACCCATTTCTTTTATTTATGTATTTTTCCTTAAATGACTTTTTAACTTAAGTGGTTTCTATTTTTAGTTGCTTTTAATAAAGTTGGTTGAAAAAGTCAAAAGTCACTTAAATGCCCTATTTAATGTGCATTTAAAACTCTAACTACTTTATAACCAACTTTTTGGTTATAAAAAGAAGTGAGGGGCTCATTTGTAAGGGTGACTTTGAGAGAGGAGAAGAAATACTTTTGTATGCAAGCTTTACTTCAAAGAAAGAAACTTTATGTTCTTTTGAGAAGACATTTTGGAGTTAATGAAATATGAACTTTGTGTCCCATTCATTGTCTCTTATAGCATTTGATGTTCTTATGTTCATTAGATGTTAGTGTTTGAATCTTGCATGTAAATATTGTCTTTGATCTTATTGTCAACGTTATTAATTTGTTGTTCTAGTTCACAGTGATCAAACTCTGATTATCTACTTGCTCACGTGTGTTCCCTTTTACACATTCTTGTTTAGCTAACTCAAACTCCGTTTTATTTGTGTTAGCTATTCATCTTTCCTCTTTGTGCAATATTAGGCTTTGTTTTTACCTAACTCTTGCATGTTCTTTCAATTCATTCCATTCCACTCCTTTCCTTCATTCCATTCCATCTCCCTCATTCACTTTTCTTTCCATTTATGTTCCAAAACACCCCCCACATACAATTTTGAATGTACAGGTGTAAATACAGTTTTGGTTTTCAATAAAGGCAACCTCACCTTCATTGAGGAGGGACTTCGTTCCCACACTGTTGCATGTCATTTGCATGTGTGCAAATCCATATGCTAACACAACCTTGAGGGAGGGAGGGTGCATTTTTTTGTCTCCCTTGTCCCCTTTGGAAAGGGACAATGGGGGCATAAAAGGGCACCTTAATGCTAGGCTGACACTTGGCATTCATGAACCGGTGGAGGAGGGGGCTAGAAAATGAGCAAAAGGAGCTTACCAGAGCTTTCCATGGTCATATTGCATGTCTGTGGGTTCTATGGGAGGAGGGGCACAATTTTTTGTCCCCCATGTTCCCTTGGAAAGGAAAAATTGGGACACAAAAGTGCACTTTGAGCAGCATGTTAACACATGTCCTCAAAAAAAAATTCTGAAGTATCAAACATCGTACCTTGGGGAAGTGCCTTAAAAGTGACAAATTTTGAGCTCCCAGATGAATTTTTTTATACTTATTTATATGATCTTAACTAGAAATGGAATTTGGAGAAGGATGGGATGGGTCTCATTCCTTGATTCTTCTTTCAACCATCTCAAAAATTCCCTTTTTTCTTTGGATCATTAGTTGTGTCTGCGAAGAATGAGTTATAGGATGAAATGCATGGGGCTTGAGAAGAATCTAAAATTACCACCATGTAGAGGACTGAATTATATTTCCATTGATATATTTTTTTTGGCCCCTAACTCATTCCGGATCTCCTGGAATCATCTCCCGACTTTTTTACAGTGCAAGCTCCCTTAACCTCAAAAACCCGCTTTTGATGAATTTGGTCCAAAATCACCAAATCTTCCATAAATATTCAAAAATCACTTGCAGTATGATCTTAGCTCATGAATACACCGTCTTGATGAATCTAGAGCTTAACTTAGCTGCAGAGAATATGCACATGTCTCAAAAAGGCTAAAAATAATCATTCTAAGCCTGTTGAAGGCTCTACTCCGAGTGGCACCAACTTGGAAGCACTTGAACGAACTTGATTTCCCTAAATCACCTATAGATATGTTGACACATCACATTTTACCACTTGGAAGGGTGTGATAGGCCTGATACAGGGAACATGTTAATCTGGAGGGGTGCCTAGGAAGGTCTACAATGCAAAATTTTGACACTAGGGTATAGTTGTCCTGCTTTCTAATTGAATTTTGCCCTTGAAAAAACATAGGAAAACAATACTCTAATTTGGCATTAGAACTATTGAACCCTAAGTTCATTCATTTTTTATTTTTTTTATTCTTATGTCCTGCATTGGGGCATGACATTCTTTATTCTTTACCTATTATTCTTTAGAAGAATGTGCGACACTTTGGAGGAAGTATGCGTGCAAGAATTAGAAGGAAAGAAGAGCGCACATGGCTAAACATGAGCTCGCGGACATGATGAAGGAAGGCATGAAAAGATGGAAAAAAAATATTGGCGCACATAGGAAGTCAAGGTACTTGGAAAAGAAGTTTCAAGGAGGCAGTGTCGAGGAAACACAATCTATTTCAGGGTAAGCATGTAACAAGGATATAATTATACAAGGACATGTAAGGACAAAACACATTAAAAATAAATGGGGCTCGAAATAGACATCAATTTACAGTTTGGAACACTTGCATGGGAGCAATGAAGGAATGGATAAAACATGAATATGGCTAAAAATCGTTGAAAATACTTACCATGTATGGTCTTGCAAGGGCGGTAAGTGGTTATACTTAGCCACTACCTGAATGTAATAGTTTAACTAGTAGATGTGACTCGAGGGCTATGAATAGCCCTTAGAAGACTAGTGAAGGGTAAGACCCCACTAGTATAAATAACCCATGAAAAGTCCATTGTAAAAGATGTGAGACTAGTCTTTGAGCATTAAAGTCATTTTAAATCCTGAGTATGTTTTGTGAGAGGAACATGTGTGATGTAGCTATGGAGATAAGTCTAACGATAACTTGAATGTTTTGTAAATGTGGACAATCAATATATGAGTAAAGTATGTTTGGAGCAATGATATTGTCTGCGCATAAGGGTATTAAAGTTACTTCTTAACATATTATTATGTGTTAAAACATACTAACCCCACTTCAACTAAGCTAACATTGATGAGGCATGCACCCTTCCATGCTTCGGGTGAGCTCGCCAAAGTTCCTGATCTGGTGTGATAGGTTGGCATGAAGGATAAGAGGTAACTGTGCATGCTGATTGGCCCCCATAACTTGCAAGGATGAAGTGGATGGAAGATGCTCAGACTAACACAAGAGAATATCAAGCTTGGTAGTACATTGTTCAAGACGCCTTCAGACAAAAAATTTGAGCCACATTTTTTTTGCCAAGGACATGGGTGGAAGTGAATATTTATGATGTGTTATATGAGACATTTTTCTGCAAACTCCTTATACACTTGCATGTATTTCTAGTAGCTTATTGCTTGGGGAAGCATCAAATTTTGGGAAGGAAACATCCCTGGATTCCTTAGCACATGAGAGAAACTTGCAAAAAAGTGACATAACCTAGACATGAGCAGTGGATTACTGGTGGAAAGGTATGTGTCGTAGTTATATTATTGAATACTCATTCTCTATGTTTTTCGTGCATGGATAAAGCACAAGTCAACTTCTTCATAGAGTTGTGTGGATCATACATAAAGTGATTTCCCTTAGAAATTAATAAGTTGATGGTCGATATGGGAATTGAGAATTTCCCCATAAAAGGCTAAATGTTCCACAAATGTGAGTGACACGAAGAAATAGGGAGGAGATGAGAAAATCAATTTTAAGCCATGGATTCCTTGGATGACCAAACCTTGAGGAGGATATGATTTGAAGAATAGAGGTGCAAAGCATCAGAGAAAAGAGAGTTGTTATGTCTAAGAGATTCAACTCCAAGGAATGTAGGGGAAGACCAACAACATTGATCAAAATGCAGAGAAAACAAAGAGCTCTAGGGACAAGTAAAAGTGTGTCATGAGATGACAAGAGATTTAAAGGATGAAGAAGGGGGGTATAATATAGATGGTATCGTGATCCAACCTAGCGCACCTGCTCATGAAACTAAGGCACCCTATATAGGAGAACAAGTATTAATTGAAACTGATAGTGATGAGGAATCAAATTAAGCTAAGGAGAAGAAGACTTTGAGTAACAATTTTCCATATGTACTACAATCACTACAACCAACACCAAAAAAGTACAATTTAATTAAAATCTTCTAAAAGCACAAAGATTTGGGATGATGAGTGCCAATACAACAACACCAATGGGTGTGTAGGGAAACACACCAACATAACAAATCATTGGGAATAATCCATCAAATACCAGTGGAAGTGGGATTGGAAATTTCATTTCAATGACCAATATTCCATTACAAGGCAGAGTTGTAAATCCCTTGTAATAGGTGGTAACACCCAATATCTTCTATGAAATGTCTCTACATTTACCAAAATACCATGGTGTTGAAAACGTGGTAGAACATGTTCATAAGTGTGAATTAATTTGGCACACAAAGGGCATAACTTCATCAAAACACAAGCAAGTTAGTTCGCAACAACATTGCTTGACCATACCCAAACTTGGTATAGAAATATTGATCCGTTGAAAGTTGCGGTGGACTATGACCAGTTAAAAGTAGCTTTTTAAAAATAATTTGATATACCAAAGTTCAAGTAGTAAAGTATCTCAACCCTCAAGAAAATTAAGCAATAACTAATGGAGAGTGTGTGTGTTTATGATGCCTAGTTCAAAATGCTTATCTCTAAACTTTCATATGAGTTACATATTAGTGTAGGATTTATTTTCCTTGCATTATTTGTATTATCCTACTCGAGATATTCCACCTCACTTGGAGTTTCCCTACACTTATGGGATATGTTTGCTTAGGTGTACGCTTGACTACACTATTCTAGGTGTTGGTTACTATTTGACTACACTATTCTGGGTGTTAGTCACCACTTGACTACACCATTCTAGTTGTTGGTTACCACTATTCTAGGTGGGGATTTCCATGATTCTAGGAGGACGTTACACATTCATATCCTACATGTACATCTTTTGCATTGTTCTATTTGATCATATTGACTTGGAGCTGTTTCTGTGTTATTGCAACTATCTCTCTTGCATTTTCATATTTTTTGGAGTCTTATATGCTTGCATTGTTTTGTCTTGGAACAATTTGTATCTCTCATCATTCACATGTGCAATCTTCGAACCAGTAGATCCAAAGTGCTCTCCGATATGACATCTAACTCAACATGTGCAGTGGTTTGTAGGAGGACTACTAATGTCATTCATGCATGCCCTTTCATACAAAACCTTAGAAGTAACATTACATGCCAAAGCAATTGCCAGTATTGACACATGTGTTAGTCTATTTATAAAAGCATAGATCACATTTACTAAAACTTAATTGGAGAAACTAATGGCGAACAATGCAAGAGAAACACGTGGTGGGAATGTGGTGCATTGATTATGAGGTAGAAGGTCACACCAAGACTACATGTCTTTGCCAAAATCTACAATCTGTGTTAATAGCTTGCGAAATATGTAAAGGACATCATGATGCATAGAATTGCCTCTTATTACAATGTGATATGCAAACGAAAGTAGTTACCTACTGTAAAATTTGTGGTGTGCATATGCATGACACATCTAACTGCAAATAATTGATCACATCCAGGAAGCCAGATTGTTGGGACTTAAAAATGCTACAGTGGATAACACTAATGAAGGATGTGGAGGATATGGGAGAGGATGAAATGGTTGTGGCATGTTGGTTATAGAATTTGATCTTTTGGAAACAAGCAACAGTTAAGGGACAACAGTCCCTCCTCTTTAGGGGAGAGGTTCCCTTATTGAAAGCTAAAAACCTTATTTACAATATAAAAATTTGTTAAATATTTTGGTGAGAATCTTGGTATCTTTAGATACATTTATCCATAATTTTCAATACGGAAGAAAATAGGAAAAGTCAGGAATGATATTCAGAGACTGAGAAAAGAGAGGCACTTTCATATATATAGATTATATATATATATATATATATATATATATATAGATATATATATCTCGCAGAATGATAATCTAGTAATGCTCTGATACAATAACAAGATTTAGACTATGCATATAAAACACAGGACATGCATGTATTGGAAAAAAAGTTCCAGATACATTTATCAACTGAAAGAAACAAAGTTATTTCTTTTAATGCACACATAGCCTTATATGAATAAGACAAAGAAAAGAAAGAGAAGAAGCATGAGAGAGGAGTGAAATTTCTCTCTGTATTGAGTATTTCAATGTTCTCTTTTTACATCTGGGTATACCAAATATCAATCCTTCTTTACAATGACAAGAAGATATCTTTAAATAACTCAACAAATGGTTACAAAAAAGTCTTTCCAGTTTCCTTTCCTTTAATTCAAATATTAGTATCTAATTAAATATTACAAACCTAACTTATCTCTTTTTTGTATAACACATGAATTAAACAGGATAAAGTCACCTTAATTATATATCTTTACAATAAGAAAGGAAAATATTGAACTAGGAAGTCGAGACACTAGTAGAAGAACTTAATAGTCTTCGTTATCTTTAACACTTGATTTCTAAATCATCTCAATGTTGTAGCTATGTCCATTCCCTAAGGAATTGTTGTATTGGTAGTGGCATGATTCCAACTACCCAAACACTACTCCATGTATTTCTTGAATTTTGCATTGTACAAGAACTCTTTTGTTGGCATCTGTGGTGGCAGCATGCAGTGTACAAATCTCTTTCATTTTCTCCTTAGAGATAGTGCCTTTTTTGAACAAATATTCTTTGAAAAATGTCTAGAACTGGGTTTTAATTTCCTGAACATGGATGAACTTATCACTTGAACTTCTCCTTGAAGATATCTAGAAGTGAATATCAAGAGAAGGAAGATAGAGACACAATTCTTTGAAAGCATCTCCCTTTTTGCAACATGTTCCTGAGTTCATCAATGGCTTCCTCAAGAACCTTAATATTCCAGTCAATGCTGGAGACCCACTTGCCTGGACAGATTTTTCTTAACATCATCATAAATCCTTATTATGCCAAAACGAATTGACACATTTTTCCCACTTGTCAATTTGAGATATTGAATTCATTCACCTCCATAACTTCAATTCTCTATCCATCCCACTGAGTGTCATAGAAAAATTTCTAGTTGAATCTTGGCAATTTTCTCATATGCCCTTAAATGCCTCATCAATAAAAATCATGCCTGAGACTATTAAATCATCAACCATAGATTCCATTGCTTTACCATAAGTAGCATGCTTATGGATGTATGTAATGGCTTGAACTTCATCAGTGGACAAGATAGCAGGAGGTGGGATAGAAGCTAGGGGAGTGGGATCAAGAACCTTATCTTATGCCAATAAGGATTTGGTGAAAATCGTTAGAATTTTGGTTCTTCTCCTCCAACTAGCTTTTGTGTTTTATTCCTCTTCTCAACTCTTTCAATCACCTTAGAGACAGATCTCCCTCAAATTATGAAATTCACTTTTTGGGGTTGATTCTCTAATGGGAATTCTAGTCAACTCCATATCACCCATTGATATGTCCTTTTCATCTTTATTAGACTTGGGTTTTGTAATTTCCATGAACTATTGACCTTGAGAGTTTGAGACCAATCTTGATGTGATTTTGGCCTTTTTAGCTAGAGCGGGGAGGAGAAATACCTAGAAGAGATGCCACTGCATCAAACTTGGGAACAAAAACACTTAAAGTATCCTTTCTCTTCTTGCTTTCCAGTAATGGTTGTACCTAGATGAATGAAGAACTAGAAATGGAAGGGAGAAATGGGTCCAAGTGTAGAAGAAATCATTGCAACTTAGATTCTACACAACAACCACCTCTAACATAGAGGTATCAGTTTCATTAGAATTAAGAGCTTCCTTGGTAGATATTTCTACAAACTTTGAAACCATTTCCTTTGATTAATCTTCCATCATACTATGCCTACTTTAGGTGTATTCTCTTTAGGATTTTCTTGTTCTTTTTCCTTATTGTCATCATCATCAACCAAATCCACAATTGTTCCCCTCTACTTTCAGACTTTCCTAGGTGAGGATTCACTTTCTTGGATAACGTCGGCCGACTTATCTTCTTTCTTGAATTTTCCTTTTTTTTTTTTTTTATTATTGGCAAATAGTTTTTTGAAAGGGACTATACCCTTGTACAGCAAGGCTCAGAAGCCAGAATAGGAAAATAAAGCTCGAAAAAAAGGATCAACATCCTGATATAACAATAAGGACCAAGTGCAGAACGCAGTATGCAAAGAAACAATCAACAGCAACACAACAGCAAATAAACACCTGCTGGACAGTGATCAAACAGCAAACACGCAGTGGTCCGGCCACAAAAATGATAACAATGTACTCCGGCCGACCACTAACGGAGAAAACAACCAGACGATCATCACAAAAGAGCCCAACAAAAACTGACAAGGAAGGAACCAACAAAAGCAAACCAGCTGCAACAAAACAGCAACAAAACAACAACACAGCTGCCTAGCAACTGCGTAGCAGGCCATAAGCCAAAAATGTAGCAATGATTCTAGAGGAGAGAGAGTAGATTGTTCAATTGTCTTAGGAGATGACACACGTATTTCCTTCTGGGGGGTAGGGGTATCATGTGAAATAGACCTAGATTTCCTTACACTGAATCCCTTCATATTCATGTCAAACCAAATTCTAGTTCTTACTAGGACATGATTATTTAGCTTCTTCAGATCATCTCTCTCCTTGACAAACCAATCAATGGTTTCAATAGGAGAATGTTTGATTGATATTTCATACTCAAGAGACTGAAGCTCCTCATCATCATCTTCCAATCCTTTAGGGACATCAAATATACTAAAATCAATGATCTGTTGTAGAGATAACCTTCCATAATATCTCCTCTTGGCTTCATAATCATCAGAACAATCTGCCTAGTAGTCTTCAATATCAGGAAGATGTTGATAACCCATTTTGAAATTGGAGGAAATGAACTCCTTAATGTCAAAGAAATTTCTGGGCTTATAGTAATGAAGAGTGAGAGGATGCAATTGTTCTATCCACATTCTGAGCATCTAGGGCAGTCTTGCAGGTGTAATTACCCAATGTGATTGGGAATTGAATACCTGTTGCAATATTCTTGTCCCTACAAGTTCTATGCAACTTGTTTAATTGTACTGTAGATTTTTCTACCAAGGCCATCTTATCACTACAATACAACATGGGAAGTTTCAGGGGTTGTCCCTCAAATCCATCCAATATTATGTATGAAAACTTCCCGAATTGGGTGAAGAAACTACCATAAACACTAATCAATTATTTTGCCTCATCTAAAAATCTTTTAGCAATTATCCCCTTCAAGTAGTTCTTACAATATACATAGTGAATGCATCATTCACCCTCCTGAAGTGATGATTACTGATCTTTAGGGTCAACTGTGGATGATACATATAAATGGGGGCAATCTTTCTTGTCATCCAGAGGGGAGAAACCCAACCACTCTCTATAAGTTGCAATACAGTACATTAGATAGGAGGTCATGTAGAAGGTTTGGGTTCTATGAATCATTTGATAATTAATTAGTCAGACTATCACAAATGATTCTTGCCTAGTTTAAATTCTGCTTACCCTCACATATGATATTGATGTAGGGGAACATCCAAAAGTGAAACTCATTAGTGGTGGGAATTCCTACTATCATGGTCAGTCAAAGTGATGATGTAAAAATTCTTCATGAAAATCAACTTTGAACATTGTCTTAGGCAGCCTTGAGGCTCCTTTCTTAGGGTTCTTGAACCAAAACTTAGACAATTATACTCTTTTATTTTTCACTGTCTTGATCAAAAAGAGTTTAGGCCTTGATCCTTGGTGAGAGTATTTGAATTTTTGACCATGGGAATTCTAAGGGTAGTGAAAATGTAAATCCTCATCAAGTCGTGCCACCACCTGACCCTGAGGATCAATGATTTATTTTATATCAGGATCAAAACAAGAGCTATAAGAAAGAATTGTGTCAATGCACTGGACTGAAAATGGGAAAACCCCCTGCCTCTATGATCCGACTATCTTTAATCAACTGGGAAATATGAGTAGGGTTTTGACAATTGATTCGTGCCCAAAATTCTTCCAAGTCCAGGTGTTGTGCTTCACTATCTCCAATGTTTGGTACTAATTCGTCCAAAGGAAGACATGTGTTCATGACCTTTAAAACTAATCTTCATCTTGTAACCAGGGTAGAAGATTATTTGTGAGAAGAGATTACTTAGTTCTTTGATCAACACCTTGATGTTTCATAATTTCCTTTATGTACCTACAAATTTGAAAATGATGGAACAAGACTCGACCACGGCTAGAAATGGCAGTAAGAGCGAGAGAGAGCACACCAATGGTCAATAGAAATTTGCAAGTGAGGTGGTGAAAATGATTGATTACCAAGTATTTATAAGATTTTTAAACCCAAGTAGGTCAGGGGTGAAATAAATGAAGTAATTAATACTTATGCTAAACCTTGAAATAATGAAAATTGTGTAAGGCAGATCAAAAGAGAAACAAATGTCCCATGGGACATTGGGACGTCAATGGGGATGCGTAAAGTTGAAAAATCTTATTTGTAGAAAAAGTGGAAAAATCCTGGCACAACTGTCCCAAGGGACATTAGGACAGATGGGACGTGCAAATCCAAAATACCCACAATAAATGGAAATCAGACAAAGGTGGGTTTGTGGGGAAATGGTGGTCAGGAGGCACTTTGGACAAGTGGGACACAAAAAGCTGATACAAAGCCACAACATACTGAAAATCAGAGAAGTCGGAAGTATTTGAAACATTCCACACTTGGGATATCATGACAAGTGGGAACATGGCAAAGCTGAAAAAATTGACTGAAAAGGAAAAATCAAGACCAATTGGAAAAATTGGAAAATTGGGGAATAGACAGGCCCTAGATGAACTTGGGACATGAGCAGCAAAATTTTTTTGAAATACCCGCAAAAGGATTGAAAAAACCTCAAAACTCAAAATTTGAAAAATGACTAACTGTTTTGGAACTAGATCTTTTTCTTATGGGACTCTCAACAAAGGTATTTAGTAGTCACCAAAACCCAAAAAAATCTCAAGAATAGAGAAGAAAATTTACAACTCATGGGAGACGTGACAACAACTAGCTCTTTCTGGGGACATTACTTGGTTTTTAGTATCATGATAACAAGACATAGTATGAACTTTAGAATCTCAGGTGTTTCCAAAACAGACCAGTGCCTTATCTATTAGGTCAAATAGACTCATGGAATGGAACAATACAATAAGATATACCCCACAACCCTACACACAAAGACCAAAAATAAGAACTATACAATACTTTACAAAGGACCACCCTAGCAACCTTATGAATGAAACAAATTCAATGTACTTCCCACTATATAGGAATGGAAGAGAGGTTCCATCCATATAGTCCAAATAGAAATAATTTTCTGCTATCAAAGTGCCTAATTGTGAGAGGGCCCAACCATAGAGAATCAAATTTTCCATGAGTTCCCTAAGGCTCTCATCTCTTGTCCTAGATTAATACAATGTCTCCAACCTGGAAGTCTCTTGGTCTATCCTTTTTATTAAATAACTTTTTTAACATTCTGTTGATGTGTAGAAATCCTATCTACCACTTGCAATCTTTCCACCTATCCAACTTCTATGGGTACATGACTCTCTTCTCCATAGAGCCCTACTAAAGTTTTAATCATCAATTACCCTTCATTATTTGTAAGGCTTGATAGTTCCACAGTCACTGGTAACTGAGCTTGAGTTCCATATACCACCTCAAAAGGGAGACATCCTAATTTTCCATCTTGATGAGTAATTCTATCTTCCCAAAGAGCATCATATAACTTCTTTTGTCAGTTTCTCTATGGCATCAATTGACAATATTTTGAATTATGGTCACCAAATTCTTGCTTGTTGATTCTGCATTTTCCATTTCCTTGGGGGTACTAGTCAGAGGAATGTGCAAGAGAAATTCCATACACATAACAAAAATATCCATCATTTCATAAGAAGAGATGTTGGAAGTCATTATCAGTAACAATTTTTACTTGAGTACTCCAAAATCTAATGAGAATGTTTTCCTTGATGAAATTGTATACTACCATCAGAATTTTGTACTTTTTACTAGGAATGGCCTCCACCCATTTAGTGAAATAATAAGTGGTAATTCATACATGCGTATACCCAACATCTAGAATAAGGATTAAGAGTACCCACGAAGTATAACCCTCCATTGCTGAAAAGGTTCTTCTATCACCACTTGTTTGAGTGGCAAAGGATTGTCTAGCTTAGGTCTTCCAACAAGACTTTGGCAAGCTTCACACTTACTAACCCATTTAGGTGCATCTCAAAATAGGGTTGACCAGTACTAGCCTGCATGAATATTTTTATGAGCAGTCGCAAGTGTATGAGAAGTTTCCTCCACAAGCTTGATCATTATAATTATTTATGTAAACTCTTTTGTCTACTCTCTTGTCCACAAATCTGAGAAACCTTCCATCAATCCCTCTTTTGAAAAAAGAATTGTCCCAAGGCACATACTATGTAGCTCTCAGTTTAATAGCTCTCTTTTCTTTAGAATTTAGGTGAGACGGACATTTTCCATAAGTAAGAAAATGAGCAATGTCAACATACCATTCATCTGTTGAACTAATGAAGAGAACAATTGGCATATGTACATTTTCTTGAGAAGGGTTATCTTCAGCACTTGTAGAAATTAATTCATGAGACCCTTTCCCCAAACTAGCTTACTTGGCCTGATGTCCAAATCATACTCTTGCACCTTTACCACCCAATTTCCTCTTTTGGTTCCAAACTCTTGTCGAGTGAGGATAGACTTAACCATTGTATCTAGGATGAAGACAATAGAGTGAGAGATGTGGATATAGAAATGAAATTGTTTAACTTCCTTAACCACAACAAAGGCATGTTTCTTTTTTTTGAGTGTATTTCAGTTCATGATCTTTAAGGACATAGCTCATGGAGGCAATGGGTAGCTCGCACCCCTAAGGATTCTTCTGTGTTAGAATAACAACCAAAGTATTCTTAGTAGTATAACAATAGATCAAGAAATCCTTTTCAAAGTCAGTGAAAACAAGAATGGGAGTCCATGGAATTACCTTTTTGATATTTTCAAAAGCATCCTTCCCCTCTAGAGTCCAACCAAAGGACTGTTTTCCTTTCATCATCTGAGCTATGCTCATAGTAAACTATGCAAAATCAGGAATAAATCTCCTTAGAAAATTTATTTTCCCAAAGAATGAATGCACACCCTTTTTACTTGTGGGGAGAGGAATTCGCTAAATAACTTGCACTCTCTTTGGATCTATCTTGGTTCCCTCTTTAGAAACAATGTGTCCAAGCAATTTACGTTCAGTGACCCCAAAAATAGACTTCTTTGGATTGAGGAACACTCCATGTTCTCTGCACTTTTGAAGAACAATTTCAAGATGTTGAAAATGATCTTCCCTTTTCTTAGAAAAGATAGTTAAATCATCCAGATACAAAACAATGCATTTTCCTTTTAAGGACCCAAAATCGAAATCCATTGCCCGCTGAAAAGTGCCACCAACATTAATCAGACCAAATGCAATTCTCTTATAGAAAAATGTTCCCCGTGGAGTTGTGAATGTTGTTTTGTGTTGATCAGGAGCATCAGCCTCAATTTAATTGTACCCTAAAATTCCATCCAACATAGATAACATCTTAGAGCCAGTAACAACTTGCAATATTTGATCCATCATTAGAAGCGGATAGTTATCTTTGAGGAAATCTTGGTTCATATTTCAAAAATCCACACAAATCTGAATCTCACCATTCTTTTTTCCTTACTGGTACAATATTGGCCACCTAAGCTGAGTGATGAATTGGAAAAAATATTTTTTTCCTTTAAGAGCTTTTGAATCTCTTGGTAAATGGTTTCTAAAATCTTGGGGTTGTATTGCCTTTGCTTCTTCCAAAAAGGCTTGATTCCTAGTTTCAAAGGAATGTAATGTTGCATCTCCATAGGCTTGAATGATTTCAAATATTCATATCAGTAGGCAAGCACATCAACATATCTCTTTAGCAAATTTATCATTTTATTTCTTTCCTCCTTTGTACAACATTTGCCAATGTTGATAAGTTTGGGTTCTTCTTTACTTCTAATATTAATGTTTTCATATTTTTGCAGACCGATGAACCTCATGTGATATCTTTGACTTGATATACATGTCATGCTTGTCAAATAAATCTTCTAGACTTGCTAACCCTCTGGGTATCTTGTTACCTTTTAAATTAATACAACCATCCTTATCAGATTCTTCTCCTTCTTCAGCTATGGTAGATGTTATTGTCTCACGAGGAGCAACTTCATTTCCTTCAAAATACACGAGGAGCAAATTATCCTAGAGTTCGATAAAGGAAAGCAAATGTCAATCATCGTTGAACACTTGCCAATTGTTAGCATTATTTGGTACACTTGGTCTATGTATCATTTCGATTGTGAACTTTTCTTGGGAAAAACCAGGATGAGGAATCAACAGGGATCCCGAGACAACTAAAACATCTGCTCTAGTATTTATTTCGTGGGGAATAACTTCTATGGAAAAGGCATCCAAGAATTCAATAAAATCCCATACCAGATTTCTATAGTGTTTTAGTTTTTTTTTCTTAACCTAAAAAATATCCCTAACTTGCTTAATGACGAGTTCAACATCCCCTCGTGCACAAAGATTCTTAACCCCCATCTCATTGGCCATTGATAATCCCAATAGACGAGATTCATACTCTGTTGTATTATTTTAATTTTCAAACTGAAGGTTGTAAGAAAAAAGATAGGACTTATTTTCAAGGGAAAACAAGACTGCTTCTTCTCCATAACCAGCTGAAGAACAACTTATTGGAATATCTTTGTAAGGAGTATTATGGGCCAATTGCTTTTAGATAGCTATGATCATTTGCCAATTTTTGTAAATTGATCTGAATTACTTACTGAAGAAGAGGCCTTAGATTTAGCAGGTTCCTTTTTTAATTTCCCAAACATTATTAAATAATCTTCGACACTTATGGCTAAGTATTGATTAACATCTATAGTCGCTAAGATATCCCTTCTCAATGTATAGCTTACTTCGGGAAATTGTGCATTTAATAAAAAATATTTTTGAATTTGATCAATAGGCTGAGTGGCCACTGGAATCTTATTAACCAAATTTTTGAATTCAGCAACAAACTCTCTCATAGGCTCATATGGTTCCTTCTTAATTTGAGAAATCTGGGCAAGGAGGGCATGTACATCTTCAACAGGTTTGAACCTATCTTCAAATTGTGTTTTCATACTGGTCCATTCAGCGATAGCTCCAGCAGGGAGATGATAAAACCAATCAGAAGCATTATCTTGTAATGTTTCCACAAAGAGCCTAACAGAAACATCTTCATGCTCCACTCCAAGTATACCACATGCCACAATGAATGCACTAATGTGCTCATCAGGGTGTACCTTTCCATCTCCTCTGAATTTAGGAAATCTTTTCCTATTCCCTTTTGGGATATTATGCAATGGTTGAGCAAGGGCCAGAGGTCTAACCTGTTGTCCCCAAGGTAGAGGTAATGCCATTCTTGGAAAAAATGTTTCTAAAGGAACTGTAACTCCATCTAACACGAATGCTTGAATACTAGGGATTAGTTGGGTTTGTGAGTCTGTGTTTCTTATAGTTCTATTTTTGATAGGGGGTACTTGTGGATCTTAATCTATTTCTCTCTGGGGTTAAAGAGAAGTGTTGTTTCACAAACATAAAATATGGATACACAACACCAAGTGCTCTTTGACCTCGTGTATATCTTCTGTCTGCCAGGGTGTCAGTGTTTCTGGTTCGATTAAAGTTGTTTCGGTGTGGTGCACAATACGTGCTCCATGGTGGGTGCCAACAACTGTTGGTTGTAGAATTTGATCTTATGAAAACAAGCAACAGTCAGGGGACAACAATCCCTTCTCTTTATGGGAAAGGTTCCCTTATTGAAAGCCAAAAACCTTATTTACAGTATAAACATTTGTTAAATATTTTGGTGAGAATCTTGGTATCTTTAGATACATTTATCCATAATTTTCAATACGAAACAAAATAGGAAAAGTCAGGACTAATATTCAGAAACTGAGAAAAGAGAGGCACTTTCATATATATAAATTGCAAAATGATAACATACTAATGATCTAATAAAATAACAAGATTTAGGCTATGCATATAAAACACAAGAAATGCACGTATTAGACACAAAGTTCCAAATACGCTCATCAACTAAAAGACACAATGTTCTTGCTTCAAATTCACATAGCCTTATATAAATCAAACAAAGAACATAAAGAGGAGAAGCATGAGAGGGAGAGAAATTTCTTTTGTATTGAGCATTTTGACGTTCCCTTTACATCCAAATACCAAAATCACCCTCCCTTACAATGACAAGAAGAGATCTTTAAATACCCCGAAAAACGGTTACAAAAGAGTCTTTTCAGTTTCCTTTCTTTTAATTCAAATATTAGTATCTAATTAAATTCCCCTCATTTTTCAAGTCAAGTTTCAAAATTTTTGAGTTGGTGCCTGGTATCCCAATTTTCCCCCCCAAAAAAATTGATCAAACATGACACCACATAGAATAAAATTGGAAGGGGTGGTTCATTCATGCGAGCCCACATTCCAAATCCAACAATGAAGGGGTAGGGTTGGTGAAGGAGGACAATGACATCAAAGGAAATTAGAACACGTAGAATAATATTGAAGAAAGGGCTCGAAGTTTTTGGACTTTGCATGTGAGTTTTCTCGGGGAAAGAGAAATAGACCAGCATAGAAGGTGCCACATGCCTCATCGGCACAAATTCAAAAGGTGCACAGCCAAAGAGAGAGACCCACAACTTGCGCCATCCCTTTGCGTGTCCAAGGTCTAGAAAAGGGAACAGAGCCGAACGTTTAATTGATTAAGTATAAGAGGGCCCATGGAAGGTGCCATGTGCCTCATCGGTAGTAAAGCCCCAACAGGTGTCGGCCTTCAGAGATCCTGAAATTGTGCCAACCCTACAGGGGGTCTAGGGTCCCATAAAAGTCAAAAGGGTCCCAGAACTGGCCATTGAATCAACTAAGGAAAGGAGAACCAGCGGAAATCCCCATGTGTCCCTTTGGCACTCTTTCAAAGGGGAAAATCCAAAATCAGGTCCCAAACGTGTGCCAACTCTCCACGTGTCCAATCAGTGCACCTCTAAAGATTGGGTCCAAATAGAGTCTCCAAATGATCAGGATGCCTCCACGTGTCCCAAGTCAGACATAAAGCCTTCGCCAAACAGAGGGACTTGGTCAAAACACAATAATACAGAAAATAGGCCTGCTAAGTGACACGTGGCCATGTTTTAAGTCAAAGCGGGAAGGTGGGTCATTGAAGGAAATTTGAAGATTTTAGCTTTTGTTTGAAAAGCATATAAAGTATAAAAGTGAAGCGTAACCATGCGTAGCACCTAGGTGAAGCCACGTGTTGATGCCTATGTTGAAAATTCAAAGCACGAAGGTAGGCCATCAGGAGCACTTTAGGGATTTTGGCTTTGTTTCCCCACTCATAAAGTATAAAGCTATAAAGTATAAAGTTAAACAAGTGACCTACGCTACCCTGCTCATGCCAAGGGATAAAGTCAAATTTGAGCCCACATTCAAAAGTCAAAGTAGGAAGGCGGGAGAGGCAGAGAAATTTAAATTTTTGAGCATTTCTTGTTAAAAAGAGTTAAAATTATAAAAATGAGTTGTGACTCCATCGCCACTCAAGTAAAGTGACATGTCAGACATATATCAGAAGCGGATGGGCGGATCGAAATGTTCCGAAAATGCACATTTCTCTATAAAAGGAACAAAATGTATAAAGTTTTCCTCCAGGCCCACTTCAAAAAATCTCTACCACTTGGATGGCTCAAATTTGAATTTTGTGAAAGTAGAATGAACAGATGTGTATATGATGCATTTGGTTTTCTGCTGCTAGGTATGGAAACAGACCGAGGTGTTAGAGAAGTTCAAATGTTAGTTTCTTGAATCAGTTTCATCATCTTTTGTAACCAAATATAACCATTTTTGGAATTTATTTAATGTCTTCTCCATGTCATTGTTGGGGGTTGGATCTTGGTACTTTGTAGATGTAATATATTCAAAAGTAATCAATACAGAAGTTTTTACCCTTTCTTGCTCTACTATTCCTTCTTTTCTTGTCTAAAATTTGTAAATCATTAATATTTGCATGATAAGAAAATTTGTGTTCTTGTTTATATGATTTCTGGAACTTTGCATCTATGGAATTATATCTGTTATGAAACGTGAATGATTCTATTGTGCATCTCCTTGGCTCAATACGTATAAGGTTATACTCTACTATCTAAATTTCCCTAAAGTATTGTTATGTTCATCCTCTTTCATCTCCTTACTTATTGCTATTATTTTGTATTGATGATCTTTCAGGCATGAAATGTTTCAAAGTATTATGAATACAAACTTTAAAATTTTTATATTTGTATATAATTTTTGTTGCTTGCTTTCAATAAGAGAACCTCTCCTACTAAAGTGGACGGACTTATTGTCCCCTGACTATGGTTTGTTAAAGTTTCATTTTAAAACCCAACATTTTTTAGTGACTCTACAGGTGATTTCATTTCAAACGTATCCCTTTCTAAAATAAAAACTTTAAGAGCTTTTTTGGTCTAGAAAATCTACAGATATACATCATGGGAAGAAAGGCTCTTCAAGGAATAGAGGATTCACATTTTCAACTTCTGGTAACAACAAAAACTTCTCTCTTATTCCAGTAAGAATGTATAGAGGAACTCATTCTACAAGCACACATCTTGTTAAAGAAAAAAATTCCAAGAATAGCATTCCTCAAGACCAACTCAGCCCTAATCTTTGTGCTTTAATACTTGTTGGTGTTTCAGTTCCCCTTTAGTAAATTTTTCAAAAGATGGCACCCCCCTTTTCCTTGGGGACAACAGGTTGGGCCTCTTTCTCTTTTTCATCCATTGCATGAGTTTCCTAGGGGTAACATGAAATTTTTTCCCCGAATTCTGGGGTGATGGGAAGGTTAATCTAGATGAACACATTACAGCCTACATTTTTGCATGTGGGAATCTTGGGGTTGAACATGAATATGTCTCTGTCAAGATTTTTATGGAGACATTGCAGGTTAATGTTTTTGATTAGTTTTATCATCTTCCTGTTGGGTCAATCACTAATTAGAACACCATGACAACTCAGTTTGAGTAACGTTTCAAACCTGCTAAAAATGTACATGATCTGTTATCTCAAATATCTCATATCAAGAAGGAACCATTCGAGCCTATGAGATAATTTTGTGGCCAAATTCAAAAATATAATTCATAGAATCCCACAAATTACTCATCCTGTAGATCAAATCCAAAAATTATTCTTCCTTAATGCTCAGTTACCTAAAGTAAGCTATGCACTAAGGAGAGCTAACCTTGCAACTATGGAGGCCGATTAACGGTTACTTATCAGTGTTGAGGATGACCTTATCATGTCTGGTAAATTGAAAAGAGAATCCTCCAAATCTAAAGCATCTTCTTCTTCCTCTTCCCCTAGAGCCAATTCTAATCAGTTAGTATGGAAGCCTACAAATGATCTCATTGCTATCAAGAAACAATTGGCTCAACGTACTCCTTACCAAGATATTCTAAGGAAGAATTTTCAGCCTAGGAACCATTTGCATTATTCTCAGACTAGATTGGCTATTGAAGGCCCCCCATCAAGGTTCTAGTCAATGTAACTTGTGAAGTTCAAGAACCTAGTGATGAGGAGTTTAATGAACTCTATGAAGAACCAAAAGAAGAGGCTAATGAAGAACTGGAGGAGCTTGGTGGATCTCAAGTTCATTTCCTCACCACTGAAGGTATGGACGATGAATATGAATATGATGAAAGAGTGGAAGATATGAATAGTGATTCATATGTTGTTATGACATGAGAGAAAATGAATAGAAAAGAAAAAGTGGTGTAACCTACCAAGAAATCCGAGTTTCCTATAACTATTCCAATGGTTGCAAGAAGAGGAGCTCCTATTCCCACTGCCTCCACACAAAAGGTGATTAATTCTAATCATCCTTCTTATACTTATGTTTCCAAAACTTCTTGTCTTTCAAATCCTAAAACTGATAAATCGAAAGTCTCTCAAGTTCCTAGGAATGATTCTCCATCCACCTCTGGATCTTTTGATATCATTGATCACCTCAAAAATACCAAAATCTAAATTTCAGAGGCAAAGTTTTACCAGACTCATCCAAAAGATTTTTCTAAAATGGTAAACTTTGTCAATTCCAAATCCAAATCCTCATCCAATACTTCTAAAGGTATTTTTCCCACTCCCTCTTCCTCACCTCAACCAATCCTTGTGGTTGCATTCACTTCCCCTAATGAAAAAATTGAACCATTCTATGTGACTCTCCTCATAGCTGGCCATAAACTCAGTAATTTTGTTATAGACTCAAGAGCATCAGACAATGTATGCCTGCAAAAGTAGCTCATGCTTTGGGTCTGACTCTAACACATGCCTTTGGTTCTTGCTATTCCATGGAGAGTATAAAAGTGCCTTTGGTTAGAAGAATTAAACATGTACAAGTAGCTTTTGCTACTTTGCTAGAGAAAAGGGTCTTAGCCACTATTTTGGTTGCTGATATTCCTCCCTAATATGGTGATGTTGCTGAGTAGAAAATTATGTAACGAGGTAGGAGGTGAAATTCAAATGGATTGGTCACATGTTTTGATCTTGGTTAATAGACAAATGAAGAAGTTGCTACCTGAGAAATAGACTGAATAAATTGTGCAAAATACTGGTGATCCAAAAGCACAGATACTCTATAAAGATATAGGGCATGGTAACTATATGATCATGTCACAAGATGAGGCAAAAATTCCTAAGGGAGTGATTCATGATCCCAATGGCATTTAGACTCTGGAGTTTGATGGAAGCTTCTCTTCAGTTGATTCTAGGGATGGTGTGGTGTCAACCTCTCCAAAAGGGAAGATTCATCCTTTTTCATTGAAGATTTGTTTTGAAAATACAAACAATACAACTGAATATGAGGCACTCATACTTGGATTGAACATGGAAAAAGAAATGGGAGTGAAGAATCTTTGTGCTCATGGAGATGTAGAGCTGATTGTGAAACAAGTCATGGATCTTTATCAAGAGAAGAACAGGAGATTAAAGCATTATAAAAATCTTGTCTGAGATTCCATTGAGTTTCTTGATGCTTTCTCCATTAAATTTGTGCCAAGAGAAAGGAACACTAGAGCTGATTATCTAGTTGTCTCAGGTCCTTTGTTGATTTCTCACCCAAATTTCTCTCAAGAGAAGTTTACTATTGAAATGATTCATAGGCCCAGTGTACTAGATAATGAAAACAACTAATAGTTTTTCAATGATGATCAAAATTTGTCTCTTTGTTAGAGCTTAAATAATTTTGATCAGTTGTATTTTGAAGGAAGTGAGACTTTTCCTAGAGAGTGTGTATCCTCTAATGAAGGAGATATCAAGGAAGAGATGGATCAAGATGGCTGCATCAAATTGAAAGGTAACAAGATCCCTAAAGGGCTAGTGAGTCTAGAAGATCTGTTCAATAAGCATGATAGGTACATTAAGTCTAAATCTTCCCAACGAGCTAGGTATTCTACTAAATGTGAAAAGATTAATATTGGAAGTCATGAGGAACCCAAGATGGTGAATATTGGAAAATTTTGCACTCAAGAAGAGAAGAAGAAAGTAGTACATCTATTAAAAAAGTATGTTGATGTTCTTTCCTATTCATATGATGATCTCAAGCCTTTTCAACCCAAAGGAAGATGCAACACTTTATCCCTCTGAAACCTGGGATCAAACCTTTTAAACAGAAAAAAAGGCAATATAATTTCAAGGTTAAT
Source organism: Taxus chinensis (assembly GCA_019776745.2). NCBI lineage: Eukaryota > Viridiplantae > Streptophyta > Pinopsida > Cupressales > Taxaceae > Taxus > Taxus chinensis. The sequence continues at coordinate 784,543,060 of CM034152.1, forward strand.
GGCACTATTTTTCAAGAGATACAGAAGTTACTAAAGGAAGAGATTATTTTCCCTAAACATCATTCAACATGGATTGCCAACATTGTGCCTATCAGGAAGAAGAATTGTGAGATTTGCATCTGTACAGATTTCATGAATTTGAATCAGGCCTCTCTAAAAGACAACTATCCTCTCCCCATGATGGATCAAGTTTTGAAAGCTGTCATAGGCTCTGAGATTTTGTCTATTCTTGATGGATTCTCTGGATACAATCAAGTGGAAGTCGAGTAACCCAAATCAACACAAAACTTCTTTTACTACTCCTTGGGGCACCTTTTCTTACAAGAGGATGCCTTTTGATCTTATCAATGCTAGTGCCACCTTCTAGAGGGAAATATATTTAGCTTTTGGTATTCTAAAGGGAAAGTGTATTGTTGTGTACCTTGATGATTTGATTGTTTTCTTTAAAACAAGGGCAGATCACTTTCAGCATCTTGAAGCAATCCTTCAGAAATGCAAAGAACATGGAGTTTCTCTCAATCCTAAGAATTTTGTATTTTTTGTTACTGAAGGCAAGTTGTTGGGTCATATTGTCTCCAAAGAAGGAATCAAGATAGATCCAAAAATATTTCAAGCAATCCAATAGATTCCTCTTCCCACAAGCAAAAAGGGTGTTCACTCTTTCTTTGGTATAAGATAAACTTCTTGAGGAGATTCATTCCTAATTTTATAGAACTGACTATGAGCATTGCTCACATGATGAAAGGAAAGAAATTTTTTTGTTGGAATTCTAAAGGTAAAGAAGCATTTGAAGGTATCAAGAAATCCATTGCTAAAACTCTCATCTTAGCATGTCTTGATTTTAGCAAGGATTTTATCATCTATTACTATGCTACAAAGAATACCTTGGTTGTTGTGCTAACTCAGAATAATTATGAGGATCATGAACTTCCAATTGCCTTCATGACCTATGTTTTGAAAGCTCATGAATTGAAATATACTATGATGGAGAAACATGCTTTTGCAGTGGTCAAATTTGTCAAGAAATTTCATTTTTATATTCTTAATTCTCACTTTGTTGTGCTTGTACCTGATACAACCATCAAGTATATTCTTACACAACAAGATTTTAGAACTAAGAGAGGAAATAGTGTAGCAAAAGTTCAAGAATATGACCTTGATATCAAGCCAACTAAGCTAGTCTGGGTGTAAAGGCTTATGTGAGCTTATTGCTGAAGGAGTTGATGTAGAATTGTCCAACGAAGCAGATAATGTTCCTGTTTTCCTCTTCCTTAGTTCAACAGATGAGTGGTATGTTGATATTGCACATTTTCTTACTTATGGATATTTTCCATCCCACTTGAGTGCCAAGGAAAAGAGAGTTATTAATTTAAGGTCTACACAATATGTATTATGGGAAAATTCTTTGTTCAAGCGAGGTATAGATGGAAGATTCCTTAAATGTGTTGACAAAGAGAAATATAAGAAGTTGTTCTCAACTTTTTATGATCAATCTTTTGGAGGGAATTTTTCTTCTATTGTCACTACCCATAAAATCCTTCATGTTGGGTACTATTAGCCTGGCATTTTTCAGATATGCATCAAAATGGGTAGGTAAGTGTGAATCCTGTCAGAATTTTGTTGGGAGACCTAAGTTGGCTACTTTGCCACTAAAGCCAGTAGTGATTGATGAGCCTTTTCAACAGTGGGGATTGGATTTCATTGGAAATCTTAACCCACCTTATAGTGTTGGACATACTCACATGCTAACTGCTACAGATTACTTCACAAAGTGGGTATAGGCTATTCCAATCAAAAGCACTACTTCTAAGGTAGTGTGTAATTTCATCAAAGAGAACATCTTGATAAGGTTTGGGGTACCAAACAAGATTGTGACTGATAATGCTTCCAATTTTTCTTCTTTTAAGATGATAGATTTTTTCTATGGCTATGGAGTTTCCCTTGCTCATTCTTCATATTATGCTACCCCCAAGGGAATGGACAAGAAAAATCAACAAATAAGAATCTGGTAACCATCATTCAAAAGCTTTTCAATGACTCCCAGAGGAATTGGCACAAGAAAATTTATGATGCTCTCTGGGTAGATAGAATTACACCCAAAAGAGCAATTGGGATGTCTCCATTTCAAGTGGTGTATGGTGTTGAAGCTCAGATGACAGTAATAGTGGAATTACTAGCCTTGCACTTAATGAAGGCTATTGAAGATCCAAGCTTTACTAGTTACTTAGACAAGAGGATCATTTATCTCTAGAAGTTGGATGAAGATAGGTTGCAAGTTTTTGATAGAATCTCAACTCATCAACTGAAGGTGACTGATTTGTTTGACAAGAAATCTAGACATAAATATTTTCAAGTGGGAGACATTGTTCTCTTGTGGGAAAAAAGACATGAACCTCGAGGAAGCCATGGTAAGTTTGATTCTCTTTGGCTTGGTCCTTTCAAAATCAGGCACTTTGCTGGAGAAAAGCTCTTTCTATTTTGATTATATGGATGGATCTCCTCTCCCACTTCCTTATAGTGGGTAGTATTTGAAGTTGTTCAAGTCCTAGGTGACTAGGTAGTCCTTCTGTATATTATGTATTGTGTTTTGTTTTTGGTCCTTTCCTTTTTGGTTTGTTTATTTTCCCGTTTCTTGTGTGTTGTCTTATGTATTGGTTTTTCCTTTGAATCTATTTACCCAATGGATAAGGCACTTGTCTGCTTTCCCAGAGTTTTTCTATGGTTCTTGATCTTTCCTCATTCCTCTGTCCCAGCCAAGGCATCCCCAGAAAGAGCTAGCTGTTGTCACCCTCAAAATTCCCCTCATTTTTCAAGTCAACTTTCAAAAGTTTTGAGTTGGTGCATGTTATCCCAATCCCCCCCCACCCGAAAAAATTGATCAAACACAACCCCACACAGAAGAAAATTGGAAGGGGTAGTTCAATCATGTGAGCCCACATTCCAAATCCAACAATGAAGGGGTAGGTTCAGTGAAGGAGGCCAACGGTGTCAAAGGAAATCAGATCACGTAGGAAAATATTGAAGAAAGGGATCAAATTTTTCAGAATTCACATGTGACGTTGTCTTGGGGAAAAGCAACAGACCCACGAAAAAGTTCCACATGCCTCATTGGTGTAAATTCAAAAGGTGCATCCTAGAGAAAGACCCCAAACTTGCACCAGCCCTCCACATGTCCAAGGTCCAGAAAAGGGACAGATCTAGCCCTTTAATCAACTAAGTATAAAAGGGTTGGCAGAAGCCTCCACATGCCTCGTCGGTGTAACTTCAGAAGTGAGACCCAAGGGACAGACCCCAAATGAGTGCCAGCCCTCCACATGGTCAGAGCCCCAAAAATTTAAATCATTCATGTAAAATTCTAAAGCCAACAGACGACACCATGTGTCCCTTCGATGCTCTTTCAATGTTCAAAGCTAAAGGTGGTTCCTTAAACAAGCGCTAACTCTCCACGTGTCTAGGGTCCCACAGAAGTCAAAAGGGGTAGAACTAACTGTTGAATCAGCTAACGAAAGGAGAACCAATGGAAAGCCCCATGTGTCCCTTCAACACTCTTTCAAGGGATGAATCCAAAAGCATGTCCCAAACGTGCACTAGCTCTCCACGTGTCCAATCGATGCACCTTCGAAGGTCAGGTCCAAATAAAGTCTCCAAATGAGTAGGAATCCTCCACGTGTCTCGGGTCATACATAAAGCCTTCGTAAAATAGAGGGACTTATTTAAAACACAAAAATACAGAACAAGCCCACAAAGGGACATGTGGCCATGTTTCAAGTTAAAGCGGGAAGGTGGGTCATTGGAGGCACTTTGGAATTTTAGCTTTTGTTTTGAAAAGTGGAAAAGTTGTATAAAATTTAAGCACACCCCCGTTGGCACCCAAGGGTGAAGCCACATGTTTATACCTATGTTGAAAATTCAAAGCACAAAGGTGGGCCATCGAGACACTTTAGGAATTTTGGCTTTGTTTCCATAAAGAGGCTTAAATTTAAAAAGTGACCTACAGCCCTGCTCATGCCAAGGGATAAATTCAAATGTTGAGTCCACATCGAAAGTCAAAGCGAAGAGGTGGGTCGGTGGAGAAATTTGAGTTTTTGAGATTTTTTGTTGAAAAGAGTTAAAATTGTAAAAGTGAGCCGTGACTTCATCACCACTCAAGTAAAGCCACGTGTCAGGCCTATATCAGAAGCGGATGGGGGCCTGAAATGGGTGCCATTTCTCTAAAATGTCACAAAAAAAATTCTTGTTTCAATTTAAATCTCTTCCACGTGGACGACTCAAATTCAAAGTTGTAAAAGTAGGGTCAACAGCTGTGATATGATGCATCTAGTTTTTCCACCAAGCATGGAAATGGCTGAGGTGTTAGAGAAGTTCAGACATCATTTTCTTGAATCAGTTTCATCATCTCTTGTAACCGAATGTGACCATTTTTGGAATTTATTTAATGTCTTCTCCATGTCATTGTTTGCAGGGTTGGATCCTGGTACTCTATAGATGTAATAGATTCAAAAGTAATCAATACAGAAGTTTTTCCCTTTCTTCCTCTATTATTCCTTCTTTCCTTGTTCGAAATTTGTAAATCATTAATCTTTGCATGATAAGAAAATTTGTGTTCTTGTTTATATGATTTCTGAAACTTTGCATCTGTGGAATTATATCTATTATGAAAGTGAATGATTCTATTCTACATCTCCCTAGCTCAATACGTATAAGGTTATACTTTGTTATCTATGTTACCTGAAAGTATTATTATATTCTTCCTCTCTCATCTCCTTAGTTCTTCTATTCTTTCGTATTGATAATCTTTTTGGCATAAAACATGTTTCAAAATATCAAGAATCCACACTTTGAAAGTTGTACATTTATATATAAGCTTTGCTACTTTCTTTCAATAAGGGAACCTCTCCCATTAAAGACATGGTTCATTTTAAGAGACCTCTTGGAAATTGGAGGTGGAAAATACCTTGCGAATATCCCCGATACTGGTTTCACTAAAAGAAGAATTTACCAATTTTTCAAAACTAAATTTTCGCCCACTTTTTTTTTAGTTAGAGAGACTGATGAGTTGCAGACACTGACGCATGGTTGACGGACGTCAATGAGCCTTGTTGATGCACGTCAACAAGGCTTTGAAACCCTAGTTTTGTCCTATAAATACCCTCTCGCTGGTTATTTTCATGTTAACACTTTCTAGCGCTCGAATTTTATTGTATACAGGAATCCATTATCTAGGCCAGGTACAATCAAGCTCAAGGACAACTACAAGTGCATCCCAAGCTCAAGACAAAAATCAATAGGAAAATCCAATCAACCCACAAGCCCTATCCACAGACAAGATACTCTACATGAACCTTTTGTGCCCCCACATCCAGACTATTTTACAAATGACTTTGAAATACAAGGATTTGATCGATGCATGTGAGTTTGGTGGGCTCATTAAGATGCCCCATTTCAAAATAGACCAAGATATTTTGAACAACCTTCTCTCCTCGTACAATATAGAGGACGACCTGTTTAATGTTACTGTGGACGACGACCGATTGTTTCAATTCGGTATCGACCCAGCTGATATTCATCAGTTTACAGGTCTCCCATTCAAAAATTTACCCATTGTTACAACGAAGACACCACTTGTCGAAGACGATAAGAAAGTATCTCAAATAGACTTTCGGTTTCCATGTTGATTGTAAGTGTAATATGTTTTCATTCATCATTTTGTATTTAGTTTTTGATTTTGATACAATTCAAATTTATATTAATTCCAATGGTTTTTTGGCATTTGCAGCTCATGTCAATAAATCCAGACGTGGTGTGAATATGCAAGGAATTGCACACCACTTTCTTGCTGCTATGATTTCCTTTTTTCAATCTAGAATAGTTTTGCAGGGTCGGCAAACAGATATACCAAACTGGGCCATTGCATACATTCTTGCGACTATTGCAAAGCAAAAATTTGATGGGTGCACCTTTTTATCAAAAAAAAATAAGAACTGACATTACAAATGCAAAGCTTTCAGAAAAACCATTCATTTACTCCACAAACTATCTCCTTGGCCTTTATTACGAGGCTCTTTTAAATTTAAAAGACAAACCAATTCCCACTTGCACCGACAAGGCGTTGATGAATTTGTCAATTCCATTTGAAGAACAACATGTATAAACTATAAAGTTTTTACTTTTACATTAGACTGACAACAAGTATTAACTATTTACTATTTGGAGAGAAGATTTATGGAGGCCCTTCCTCGAAAAAAGGCGGCATCAAGAGGAAGAGGCCAACAACACGCTGAGACGTCAGGAGATTCACAATCTAAAATGAAAGCTCACTCATCTCCAAACCGCCAACAGTTTGAATTTGTTAAACGCCAGAGAAGTAATACCCTTACATGTATTATTTACAAATTCCAAATTTGTATTTTCATTTTCCCATTTAAATTTTACCATATTAAATTGACATACAATCGTATGTTGATGACATTGCAGGGACTTTGGATCATACGCATGCTTCTCAAAGTCAACTTTCTTCCCCAACTCACTTAGTTCAGTCGCATGCATTTGTGTCTTCTCAATAACCACCTCTGCAATCCCACCAACAGACAACTCAAAAACCACCAATTACTACTCCAACACAGCGACCTTAAGCACCTCGACAAGCTACCCCTCAACAACAAGGTACAAGTTTTGAATAGTACTTCGTTTAATTTCGTAGTTTTTGCATAGTTTTCTAGTTTTTCATATGATTTTTCTTGAACTTTTCAGCGCATTGCAGCCCTCCTTCTGTACAAACAGTGGCACCACCCCTCCACGAATAATATTCAAAATGCCAACCAGAGGATCAGGAAAAAAGAACATTGGTAAACGTATGCCAATTCCTTCGGCCCTTAGTGGGACATTAAACATTGCCTCCTCCTTTTGAATTCCAACCCTCTCACTTGGTGGCTTGCCCAACGCAACGGGCATATCGATTTTAAATAATATAAATTTAGATGAAGATTACTTGGGCATTAATAGCAATGACCCAACAAGATTTTTCAATACATGTGAGATGATTCAAGGCCAACAGATATACTTCTATTTCAACATAATTTACCATATTGAATTACATTTCACTTTAAATTTATTTGTTTGAATATTGATTTATTTTATCGCAAACAAGATCAGGCCACCCAAAGGCAGAAACAAGTAGCAGTCAATCAACCCAAAAGTCCCCATACCTCTCCAACGAGATCATCTTCTTCATATACAGATCGTGAACGGTTGCTACATTTTCCTTTAGAGAACTTAATTGGTTATGATTGTTAATCCCATGTTGATGAGTTTATTCTACCTCATATCAATCAACTTATAGAATGTGAGAGAAGGGCTAAAATACTTATCAATGAGATAATAAGTCGTTATGAAAATTATCGGCAAAGGCATAGTTTATACGCTGCAGTTCAGAATCAACCTGTGAAGATGGATTCCTTACTTACCCAAGTAAGAAGTGGGGCTGTCACGTATAAAAACAACAATAAAGACGACATTTTGGATAAGACATTAAACAAATTAGAAAATATTAGTGCTGAGGCACAGACATATTTTAACAAATGGTCTAAGGACAAGGATATGGTAGTAGTTGCAAATGCCGACAGAGATAGAGCGGTCGTAAGTATTATCACTTTTAAACAATAATTTTTGTTAATTTGAATTTTTCTTATTTTAGTAATATGTTGAATTGACATCGATTTTTTTGTGCAGTTGAAATGTGAAAATTTGAAGAGTCAAGCAAATGTTTTCCAAGTTCACTTGGAAATCGTGAAGAACAGTTTATCCGCAGCGAAGAATTTGAAGGAAAATATTGTTTTGGTTAACAAACAAAACAATACACTGAAATGGATAATTAAAGAGCATGGCTTTGACCATGAATTTTATTCAAAACCAAGGCAACTGTTGATCCAAATTTGCTATCCCATGGAGATGCGACAAAACAAGAAGAAATAATTTTAAAAAATCTAGACAGTGTTGCGGAAAATCTCATAAATTTTGGGATTATTTATGCCATTGGGGAAAGGGGTACAGGCAGAGAAGCCATTGGGGAAAGGAGTACATGAGTGGAAAGGGGTACAGAAAATTGAGGGTTGAAAATTTTCATTATTGAGCGTGGAAACTTGAAAAATAGAATCTATATTTGAAATTTTGCAACATTGAATGTGATGGTCATGGCATTTGAATTTTATTATCTGGATTTGAAAGTTAAAACTTGAATTTGATAGCCTTTGAAAATTTGAAATACTATATAATCTTTAATTTTATAACTTCCTATATATTATGTATAGAATTTCTAGATTGTATATGGTGTTTATGTTTCTTATCTACTTGTAATGATGATTGCATTAGATGTGGATGATGACATTACAATAGAATAATAGTCTCATAGATATGGATTATCATGAATTGTATGTGGAAGTAGATTTAGCTTCAAGAACAATCATAGAATTTGGATGATGATAATGAATAATTGTTGTAAGAAAATTTAGAATGTAATACGACATAGACATTTAAACGTTCTCAAAATCTTCTTCTCTATACTTGTAATGATATGATGACATTAGAATGGATATAGATGATGATGAATGATGATAATGGATAACTGTTTTTTTTTTAATGGAATATGTTAGGACAGAGACGTTTCCGCACATTTAAAATAGATAAATAATTGTTTTAATAATAATTAGAGTGTCAGGATTATGATAATGATATGATGAATTTAATAATAATTGGAGTGTCAAGATTATGATAATGATATGATGAATTTAATAATAATTGGAGTGTCAGGATTATGACCTTCATGATAATGATATGATATATATAGATAATGATGAATTTTATGTGGACATAGATTTAGCTTCAAGCATGATCGCAGATGATGAATTGTATAATATGAAAAAATATTCCTCTTTGTAAAATTTGATTGTGTGATTTTTGTTAGAGTAGGTATTTACCTTAGCTCATGTTCACCTAGGTACATTGTTGTATTTATCCTCACCCACTTATGTGTGTGGATATTTCTTTTTATTTATTTATATATTATGAGATATTATCTAATTAGGTATAGTTCTTTCCTTGATCTATGGTATTGACTAGTTCTTTCCCAGATCTATGGTATTGACTAGATCCTTGATGTCTAGTTCTCTCATAAATCTATGGACTTGACTAATTCTTTACATGATTTATGGCTTGATCTACGACCTTTAACTGGTTCTTAGATTGTTATTCCTTGCTTATATAAGCTCATGTTCACCAAAGCCCATTCTCATTGTATTTCATTGAGTTCCATAATAATATATGATATTGCTGCTCATTTGTTTGTAAAGGTTTATGTAAAGTTATTCTGGTGAATTACTTTCATCTTATTGATCGTGATGTTTGATTAGCATCTGTGTTCTTGGCTTGGCATGATCTGGTTATCGTTCCTTTTATGGTATCAGAGCAGGAGATTGCTATTGACATTCGTCTGTAAGTTTTATTTTGCAAATAAATTTTTTTTATATTCATATATTTGGGATTTACTTGTATTTTGCTACTGCATGCATTTTTATGCAAAACAGAGGCTTCCATTGGATCTAGATGGCAGCAAAACCTTAAGATCGGCTGTAAACTCGACCATTTTGGGAGGCAGTCATTTTTTTATTTTTTGTTGTGCAGAGAAACATACTGGATTTGCCTCGGGATTCACGTTATATGGTATGGTCATATGAGGGCTTAAAGTTTGTGATTCCTACTAGTAGGTGCTTAACTCCATTCCCCTTTCATTTTATTTGTGTGGTGAAGGCAAGAGCATTTTATTCTATTTTTGTGAAAACTAAAATAAATAGTGGAGCATAATATTGAAAAAATTATATCTTTTGATCGGTAACTAGGTTTTGAGTGCCATTTTTGCAAAAGTGCGTAGTTTTTTATGCTCTTTCCATTGGAAATATTTATTTTGAGAATCGCACTATAACTATAAAGTGTCATATTGTAACACGCACTCATTATAAAGTGCCAAAATCTGGGGGGCTCTTGTTGCATTGTTTGGGGGTCTTATTGCATTGCTTGGTTCTTGCATTTCTTTTGGTGATTTTTGAGGATGGCATCTTTATCTACTTCTGCATTTGATCATGTTGAACCATTAACAACACATAATTACCACACATGGAAACCAAGAATGGAAACAATAATTAAGTGGAAAGGATTATGGGCTTTAACTTCTTCAGAACAACCAATGTTCACTAGAGAATATGAGAAATTTTAGTACCAGTGCAAATTTGATGAGTGTATGGGTTTGATAGGAACTTATGTCAATGATAGTCTTTTATTTCATTTGGAAAAGTGTGACTCTCCTTTCAAAATATGGGAGAAATTGGAGGATTTATTTGGTAAGGTGGATCATATGAAAGACATGCAACTTGAAATTGAGATCACCTCTCTTAATCCTAAAGTTTTTTCAACAATTATAGACTAGCTTACCAAGTTCAAGCATTTGTTGACACAGTTGAAGGGGAGTGGAAGAGATAAGAAAGATGAAGAGTGTATTTACTTGATTCTATCCAAGTTGAGAGGACCATTCCAAATTTTTGCTTCTACCTTTTTCTCTAGCATGGATGCCTTAGGTGACACCTTCAAAATGCCTAACTTAGAAGCATTTTGTGAAATACTTACTAGGGAAGAATCCAAATTGTCTCACCTTGAGTCTTCCACCTCTCAAAAGGCATTAGTTGCATCTAATCCTAAGGGCAAGGGAAAACCAAACAACAAAACCAAATCCACACCTTCTCCATCTCAAAATGCTCCTAAACCCAAAGAAAACAACTCAAAACCCAAGGAGTCTTCTAAATCCAAGAATAAGTCTAGCCATTCATGCTCTTTTTGTGGGGTTAGTAATCATGAAGAACATAGGTGTTATAAGTGAATGCAAGCCTTAGAGGATGCAATCAAGAAACACAAAATTTCTATCTCCACTCCACCTCCTTCTAATCAGCATGTTAAAGCACTTAATGTTGTTGGAAGATCTCAGTCACCACTTACAGACAATTGGGTTATAGATTCTGGTGATTCTCATCACATGACTTTTTCCAAGGAGTCTTTTGTTTCTCTAGGTTTGAGTTCTACTTCTAAAATTGAGGTTGGAGATTCTTCCTTCCTTTCTGTTGAGGGAAAATGTGATATACAACTTGATGGTGGAAATATCCAAGATGCACTATATGTTCCTAACATCACTACAAATTTGCTTTCTATATATCAAATTTGTCATTATGGTCAAGGGAAAATAGTGACTTTTACACCACATGGGGCAAAAGTAAGAACTTTGTTGGAGCCTTATTCACTTGTTGCTCAGGGTATTGTTGATCATAGTTCTAGACTATATCACTTTGAGGGTTTTTATGACACTTCTTCTATAGGGATAGGATTGGTTTCTCATTTAGATTCAGAGAGTAAGCTTTGGCATGAAAGATTTGGACATCTCAATTACAGATATTTGAAGGAGTTGAGCACTCATGGTATGGTAGATGGTGTTCCTAGAGTTTCTTGTCTTGAGGGAGTTTGTCATGGTTGTGCATTAGGGAAACAACACCAAGATCCTTTTCCTAAGAATTTGTCTAAGAGAGCTTCTTCACCACTTGAGCTTGTGCATAGTGACTTGATGGTTTTTCCTACCCCATCTTTCAATGGAGCTAAGTATGCACTTACATTTATTGATAATTTCTCGAGGAGTACTTGGGTTTATTTTCTCAAGTAGAAAAGTGATGTTTTTTCACAATTCAAAGTCTTCAAGGCTTTGCTCGAGAAACAATCTTCTATTAGCATAAAGAACCTTCGCACTGATAATGGGGGGGAGTACTTATGGGGGGGAGTACTGAGTTTTCTGAATTTTTGGCAACTCAAGGCATTATTCACCAGCATTATGTTCCTCATACTCCACAACAGAATGGATTAGCAGAAAGGAATAATTTAACTTTGAAGGAAATGGCTAATTGTATGATGCATTCTAGAGATATACCTCCTATATATTGGAAAGAAGCAGTTAATTGTGCTAACTATATTCACAATTGCACACCACACAGAGCACTTGAGCATTTGACTCTAGAGGAAGCTTGGTCCAACACTAAGCCAGATGTCTCATTTTTTTGAGTCTTTGGGAGCCATTCTTTGGCCTTTGTGCCAAAGAAGAAAAGGAAAGCTTTGTATAAGAAGAGTAAACCCTTGATCTTTGTAGGGTATGTGAGGACATGAGAGCTTAGCGTCTTTTAGATCCTGATACACATGATGTTCTTTTTCAAACACATGTTCAGTTTGATGAGCGTTTTACTCCTCATGATTCTTCATCTTCTTCCATTCCTTCTTCTTCTTCATCTCATTTTGAGGATTATTTCTTTGAGGAGATTGATGAGGAGGATATATATGTCGTTGAGGATCCTATTCCCACTGATGTTTTCACTATACCTAAGTGGGCTCGTACTATAGTTTCTGAGGCAACATCTTTCATAGAGGATCTTCCACCCACTAGGCATCATCACGCACATTCTACAGGTTCTGGACTTTTGTGTTAGGCAGTTTCTGAGGATCCACAGTCTTTTTCAAAGGCTCATGGGATACTGGAGTGGGATGATGCGATGGCAGCTGAGTATTCTTCTTTGATGAAGAATCATACTTGGGATTTGGTATCTCTTCCTAAATGAAGAAAGATGGTTAGGTGTAAGTGGGTATACCGAACCAAATACATAGCTGATGGGTCTATTGACAAGTATAAGGCTCGTCTTGTTGCAAAGGGTTTTTCACAAATCAAAGGTATTGATTACTCTGAGAATTTTGCACCCGTTGCTAAGATGGATTATGTACGCATTGTACTTGCTATTGCTGCATCACAGGGGTGGCCTGTATACTAGATGGACGTGAAGAGTGCCTTCTTACATGGAGATATACAAGAGAAAATATATGGAGCAGCCGGCTGGATTTGTTCAGGATTCTTCTCTTGTTTGTCGGCTCCGAAGGGCTCTCTATGGTCTCAAACAAGCCCCTCGGGCTTGGTATGAGAAGATGGATTCTTTTCTTCTATCTACTGGTTTTGTTCATTGCCACTCCGATCATACAGTGTATCTCCAGCATGTCGGTGAGGATATTGTGATACTTGTCTTGTATGTTGATGATTTGTTACTTACTGGTAGCTATTCTTCCCACATTCAGAGTATTTAGAGGGATCTTTCTACACAATTTGACATGACAGATCTTGGGCTATTGCATTATTTCCTTGGTTTGCAGATTTCTCAGACAGATTCAGGGATTCATTTGAGTCAGTAAAAGTACACCCATGATCTTCTTAGGCGCTTTGATATGGCTGATTGCAAGCCAATTCCATTACCTTTTCAGTCTGGAGTTACTCTTACATCCACATGTACCACACCACTTTGTGATCCTACATTGTATAGGTAGTTGGTTGGGAGTCTCATGTACTTGACCTATACTCACCCTAATATTTCATTTGCAGTAGGGCTTGTATCTTGGTTTGCACATTCTCCTCATAGTAGTCACTGACAAGCTGCTAAAAGGATTTTGCGCTATTTGCATGGCACTTCCCACTTTGGCCTACACTACACTAGGGGCTCTACTCAGTTGGTTGGGTATACAGATTTAGATTGGGCATGCTTTATTGATGACATGCATTCCACTTCTGGCTATCTTTTCTGTCTTGGTTCTTCTCCAGTTGCTTGGGCGTACAAAAAGCAACAAGCTATTGCACTTTCATCTTCAGAGACAGAGTACAGGGCAGCAGTTATAGCGAGTCAACAAATTCTTTGGCTTCGCCAGTTATTGACAGAGTTTGGATTCCCATAGGATTCATCAACTGTACTTTGGTGTGACAACCAAAGTGTAATTCACATTTCTCGCAACCCAGTTGAGCACCAGCGGACCAAGCATTTTGAGATACATATCCACTTCATTCGTCAACACATTCAAGATGGAGTTCTTTGCTTGGAGTACATTTTGACTCAGCAGCAAGTTGCAGACATCTTTACGAAGCCTTTTACATCACCTCGCTACCTTGAGTTGCGTGGAATGCTTGGGGTTTCAGAAGTTGTTCTTAGGGGGTGTTCATGAGAACATCTTCCTTCTTCTTCTTCTTTTTTCTCTTTCCTTCTAGTAGGATTCTTTCCTTCTTTTGGTTTGAGATTTCTTCATGGATATATTGTACATGAGTACCTCATCATGCCTAGTTGTCGGGACTCATATTGTGGACATGCCACTTCTATTTTGGCCCCTAGCTTCACTTGAGGGGGGGTGTTAGAGTAGGTATTTACCTTAGCTCATGTTCACCTAGGTACATTATTGTATTTATCCTCACCCACTTATGTGTGTGGATATTTCTTTTTATTTATTTAGATATTAGGAGATATTATCTAGTTGTTAGGTATAGTTCTTTCCTTGATCTATGATATTGACTAATTCTTTCCTAGATCTATGGTATTGACTAGATCCTTGATGTCTAGTTATCTCATAAATCTATGAACTTGACTAGTTCTTTGATGACTAGTTCTTTCCATGATTTATGGCTTGATTTACGACCTTGACTGGTTCTTAGATTGTTATTCCTTGCCTATATAAGCAAGACCCATTCTCATTGTATTTCATTGAGTTCCATAATAATATATGATATTGTTGCTCATTTGTTTGCAAATGTTTATGTAAATTTATTCTAGCGAATTACTTTTATCTTATTCATCGTGATGTTTGATTAGCATCTGTGCTCTTGACTTGGCATGATCTAGTTATCGTTCCTTTTAATTTAAGGTGACAAACAATAAAAGTAAGGTAAAGGAGATACCTATTTAAAGTTGAAGCAATCCATTATCAATAACTTCTTCAACCTCGATGTTCTCTTCTGTAGAATGTGACGATGCACCAATTCCACTCTCATCGTTGGAGACGGTTGTACTTTTAGTTGTATTATTCACACCTCTTCTTTCACAAAGGGAATTCCAATGCCCAATTGCTTTGTCAAAAGGAAAGGTTTCCATGGAGCAATGAGATACATAACCACCTCATACAACTTTCTAGATTTTTATCCAACCCTATTTCCCAATTTTGATTTTATAAATGATAAAGCACTAAAAACCCTTTCGGCCTTCACAGACCCCAAAATCATAGTTTGGCATAACTCATATAATCTGAAATATTCACTGATGGCTTCTTGTAAGATAGAAATTTGATAGATTCCTCGCCACCACAGCCTTGTAATAGCACCACTTTCAGAAGGTTCGTCTAAATTTTTATATTGGTTCCTCATTATTGTTACAAAATTTGTTAATTCAAAATTTAATAAATCAACATTCAGTATACCTTTGATTTCCATACCCTTGAAATCTGAAGTCTTTGTGAAATGTTCCATTATTGTACCCATGGATTTATGGAAATATTTTCTTACAAAGTCTGCACGACCACCTTCAGTATTCCAAAAATTAGGATTCATCACACCCATTGCTTCAAGAATTTTATCTTTGGAGAAACGTTCTCTAATTTCTGATGATAAGGATTCTGATTTTTTTAAAGCTTTATTCTTGTTTCAACTATAACAAAGTCAAAGAGATTACGTGTCACAGAAACATCTTCTCGTTCCAATCCTGTAATATCTTGACGTTTTTACAAAATGTGCAATGGTATGTCCCTCCCATTAACAGTGATGCAGAGGTGATCGTGGATATTAAATCTCAAATAGTTACTAGGATTTTTAAAATCTAATAAAGCTTTCCAATTCTCAAAAATAGGTGTATCAAAACTATCTTGGGAACAATACAAGATATCAAGACTTTGACATACCATTTTTCTCATCTGTATAAAAAAAATATAGATTAATCTCCCCTATGCATGCTTCATCAATGTATTGATCTCCTGTAACATTTGAAGAATACCAACCAAAGTAGGCAATGTCTCCAAATCAGTTAAACGGAACAACAAGTCCCTTGCTCTATCAACTTCATGAAGATATTTGTGCATGAAATCAACCAACGAAGGATAGTCCTCACGAACTTTGCATGCAAGTTCATACAAAGAGATCCATCTCATCTCAACATCTTTCAGAAGTTTTTTGCCATCTGTAATTCCAATTACAAATTTCTGGAACTCAAGAAATTGCTTTGGGCTGCTTGCCATATAGGAATGAAGTTCTCTTATAAGCACTTCTAATTTAGCAACATTTTTGTAGTTACTTACAATTTTATACGCTAAATTCATTCTATGAGCCATACAGTGAATTGGTAGCATATATTGGGGCCACTGTTGTTTGTAATCTAACACACAACCTTGTTCGGTGACCCTAGGCATGACAGATAAACCATCTGCTCCGATGCATACCAACTTCGTAGCAATTTCATGATCAATCATTCCAACAATATCTTTCAAATTAGAAACAACTATTTTATGTAAGTTTTAGCATTATAGTTTTCAACCATTTTCATAACACCCAACAGTATGATGTGTCCTTATATGATTTTCTATAGTATAGATGTGGATACATACCCATGCAGTGTTGTCGACTGTTGTCACTTCATCAATTGAAAGAGAGATAAACTTTGATTTTTTTACATTCTCTTTCAAATCTTCCTTCTCTATCATTGAAAGGAATTTTTCCATTTCCCATCCACTACTTTTAGACCAATGAGACTGAGGTACATTCGGAATTCCATTATATTGATACAAAACTTTGAAATCGAGGAAATCCAAAATAAGTCTTCCTTTCTTTAATATGTGAAATAAAGTGAGAGAATTGTATGAGTTTTGCATGTAGATTTGTTTGATTCATCTTACCAATTTGCGATGTGATCGTTTTCTCCCTTTTCCACGAGATGTCTGTGTTTTTTTTTCTCTGCTTCATAATCCTCTCCATATTTAACATGCATGCATTCTTTTTCAATTTTCCACCTGTGTGTTTTGATTTTCTGGCCATCCACCCCCGTTACAGTCAAATAGTGTTTTCCACAATGTTTTTCTATAGTGTCCAGCTTCATTTGCATTTTTGTTGCTTTCCCAATTTCCACGTACATATTGTACATGTACATTCAGATGGGATCTCTTCTGAATTAGATGATTGTACAAGTTCGATAAATAGAAATTTGGCAGCCCAATCAAACTTATATGTCCTGCTAATGGTCCACATATTCTTGTTCATTTTCAATGTTTTACTTTTTTGAGTAGAATTTTGAGCAATATCACAATCACCTGGTTTCCTCTTTCGTGAACTAGAATTTGAATGTGATTTATGTGTTCCATTTTTTTGAGTATTTGTATGTGTGATATCTTGATGCACTCCTAGTTGCACCCCAACTGTAAGAATATCTTTACGATTTGATATCTCAACAATTATATCTTCAAGATCTAACATATTATTGTAGGTGTCATTTGTTTGATATAGTGCAGAATGCATGTCCACCTCAATATTACCTTCCACATAGTCAGTATTCTGATTCTTTCTGGTGGCAGCTATATGGTTGTTGGTAGTTACAATATATGTATCAACAGAGTTTCCAAAATACTTGAACAGGGACTTTTGAGATTTCTTAGTTACTTTTAGAGTATTTGCATTTTGAGGACTAGCACCTTCGATTATTCTGAACAGAGTCCCATGTCAACAAAAGAACCAAGTTGTGTGTTAGAGATAAAATTCATGTCGCGCATCTGTAATACTTCCTTGTCGTGCATCAACAACTAACCCTCTTGTCACGCATCCGCAATACCTCCTTTTCACGCGTTAACTATATCCATGTCACACGTCAACAACTAACCCCCTTGTCGCACGTCTGCAATACCTCCTTGTCGCGCGTCAACTATACCCCTATAGCGCGTCAACAACTAACCCCATTATCTCGTGTCTGCAATACCTCCTTGGCATAATTCTAGGCTAACACAATAGTTAGGGTATTTTTAGTGGCATAACAATAGATAATGAAATCTTTGCTAAAGTCAGGGCACACCAAGATTGGAGTCTTTGCAATAGCCTGTTCAATGTCCTGTTGGCGAGAAAATGTGTCTTGTGGACAAATTTGTGGATTTCAAGCCAACGCTATGGGAATCTAAGTCCCTCTACATTTGAATGGTGCAACTCCCATTATTTAGCATGTAAAACCAAAGTGGATTTATGGTGGTTTTTTAACCAGAGATCCACATGAACACTCCACTATCCCCATGGAAATAATAACAACTCCTTGTTATAGCAGAAATTGATCTAAGAAAGGGGAGGGAGTGAGAATCAAGGAGGGGGAATTCAATGTTGTGGGTAGAGTGTCATATGCCCACACACATCAACTGGAAGTTTCATTACATGCATTAATTAATAGAAGAAACACAAATTTACAATTTCTGAGCACAAGACAGAATAAAACACATTGGTCACAAAGCACCAATCGATTTTTCCATCGAGGGGACATAAAATTCCTTACTTTTTTTATTGATATCAGAGTTGAAACTTGTATAATGAGTGGGAATAGAAGAAAAAATGTAGAGGAGGAGAATAGAAGAAGATTGACAATCATTTTTTTTCCTCTCTTCAGAAAAACGTGCTTCCAGTTTCCAAATTCGATTGCCCCTTCACAAAGACTTTGAAAAACCATTAAATTGTTCAACCCAAATCTGTTACAAACAAATTTGATCATTTCCCCTCTTCCAGATTCCTCTGCCGCAAAGAAAACACTTCTGACGAGCCCAAAAAAGAGTTTCTTCTTGTAAAAATGTGTTTTATATTTCAATTTTCCAGTTTGTATATGAACGGTTCGATCCTTTGCCCTAATTGCTTTGAAATCGGGCCATCCACGTGGTAGGAGAACATTGGAGCAGAGTCGGGGGAAACATTTTTGTGTTTTTTACAAGCCAGAGATGTTTTCTCGATTTTCTCACTCAAAACTCCATAAAATTTTAAAATTGAAGTGTCCATCATGTGGATAATTTCACTAGCTTTCCATTGATATGAAAAACGTAAAAATCTAAGCTCTTGATCAAAAGATATGACTTCTTGAAGATTTAGGGCAAAACTGGCAAAATTAGGGCAATATTCAGGTCTGCGGGCCAAAATTTGACCTTTTTCCCTCTTTTTTCAAATTGGGAAATAATTCCCCAAAATCTCCGCCCCCCCCCCCCTCGCCAACTCGATGACACGTGGCACTTTCTGGTTCATCCACGGGCTTTAGAATAACATTTCACCATTTTTACCTGCAAGGGAAATTTTTCCCAAAGTCCTCTGTTGGCTCGATCTCCGCTGCTGATGTGGACACATGGCACCTTCTGATTCGATGTGAAGATGTCGTCCAAATTTCACCTTTGTGCTTTTATGGTTTTGGCAAAAAACCAAAAATACTTTCGACACCCCAATCCCCACCGATGAATGGACACATGGCGCCTTGTGATTAAACGCAGGGACTTAATCAATTTTTCTCCATTCTACTTTGCGGGCTTGCAGGCAAAATTTTTACCTTTGAGTTTTTAGCCAAAAGGCTAAGTGTCAAATTTCTCTCCGTGCCTCCACCTACTCGCCAATTTCCTTGGCAAAATTTCCTCCTTACCTCCACAGGCCCACCTAGGGAAAATTTCCCCTCCAAACTCCGCCGAGCCATAACTTGCAATTTACAAGGAGTTAGGAAGACTTCCTTACCTTTCTGAAAAGAGGAAAGAATTCTCTATCTAATGAAGCAATACCCAGAAAATTTTGAGTGCCTGAAATGTGTAAAAATTTAACTGAGGCAAAAAAGGAAGCTAGTTAACCAAAAATAAGAGGGAGCTTATTTTCGTTAACAGGTATGATCAAAACATGGAAACTTTGAAATAGGAGAAAGTTGTCTTGCTTGAAAACTTACAATTTTCCCCTTACACATTTGCAAGAAAACAATTGGCTCTAGCTTGGGGACATGGCATGAATTGAACAAGGTGAAGACATGACATGAGGATCCAAAATCAACATATAACGTTGACTAGTGCCGTATCCATTGGGCCTTGTAGAGTCATGTACAATACTGAAGGAAGAAGGAAGGA
This sequence comes from Taxus chinensis, assembly GCA_019776745.2. Taxonomy (NCBI): domain Eukaryota; kingdom Viridiplantae; phylum Streptophyta; class Pinopsida; order Cupressales; family Taxaceae; genus Taxus; species Taxus chinensis. Next base: position 784,563,079 of record CM034152.1, read on the forward strand.
GGAGAAAACACAATAAATCAAAACACACACAACAGAAAAGGGGAAACAACAAAACTATGGTACAGGGTGAGGGACAACTCACTTTCACTGATGGTACACCTTCAAATATTGCCCATTTCTAGGCAATCCCAATGGAGTTCCATCCAAGTATGATAGGAGAAAGGCATTCTCACCACAAGCCTCCTGAATTTGAAATGGACCCAACCACAAAGAATCTAACTTACCATGACTACCCTTTGGCACTCTCCTCTTGTCCCAAAGTAGGACCAAATCTCCAGCTCTGAACTCCCTTGCTTTGGCTCTTCTGTCAAAGAGATTTTTCACTTTCAGCTGTTGTTCTTTGATTTTGTCCACTACTTGGGATCTGCTCTCTTCTAGCTTCTCAAGGAAAAAGATCCTCTTGTCAATTGAATCTTTGTATTGGCTGTATTCCACTATTTTAAGTAGCTTGAGAGTTGGCATTTCAATTGTAATAGGAATTTCTGCTTCAACTCCATATAGCAACTGAAAAGGTGACATGCCTATTTCCTTCTTAGGAGTGATCCTATCAGCGCATAATGCAGCATATAATTTTTTGTGCCAATTCTTCTTATTCTCATCAACAAGCTTGAGGATAATGGTCACAATATTTTTGTTGCTTGACTCAGCTTGACCATTCCCTTGAGGATAGTAGTCAAAAGAATGAGCAAGAGAAATCCCAAAACCATAAAAAAACTCTGTCAATTCTCTTGAAGAGAAATAAGTGGCATTATCCTCAACAATCTTTTGAGGCACTCCAAAACAGAAAATGATGTATTCTTTAATGAAACTGCAGACTACTTCAGAGCTAGCTTGTTTGGTTGGAATGGCCTCCACCCATTTGGTGAAGTAGTCTAGGGCAGTGAGCACATAAGTATGCCCAACACTTGAATGAGGATTTAACACGCCAATGAAGTCCAACCCCCATTGTTGAAATGGTTCTTCAATAATCACAGGCCTAAGAGGAAATGCAACTAACTGTGGTTTTCCAACAAATTGCTAGCATGCTTTGCATTTAGAAACCCAGCTCTGAGTATCAACAAAAAGAGAAGGCCAATAATATCTACCTTTGAGAATCTTGTGGGTAGTCACCATGGCTGAAAAGTGTCCACCAAAAGCTTGATCATGATAGGCTTTGAGGAGTTTTTCTTGCAGTTCCTTGTCAACACATTTGAGAAAACAACCATCTATACCTTTCTTGTAGAGTGCATGATTCCAAATCACAGGTTTGGTTACTTTCAACCTGAGAGTTCTTCGCTGCTTGTAATCTAAATGAGGAGGGTAGTCCCCATAGGTAAGAAAAAAATTGATGTCTGCATACCATTCCTCTATAATGTTCATAAAGAGAACTTATGGGCAATCTTCTGAGCAGGTTGGGCAAGTGTCATCTCTTTCTCTAAGCTGAACTTTGAGAGATTCATCTTCATCAATCAACTAGCACAAACCATTTCCTCTAACTAGATTAGAGGGCTTAATCTCCAGGTCATACTCTTGGATCCTTGCAATCCAATTTCCTCTTTTAGCTCTAGGATCTTCTTGTGTCAAAATGGACTTGATTGCACTTCCAGGGACCATCACCACGGTGTGAGAGTTGAGTATGTAAAATCTGAAATTCTTCATGGCCTTGACCACTGCGTATGAATGTTTCTCCAATTGACTGTAATTTAGTTCACATTTCTTCAAAGGGCAGCTCATGAAAGCAATAGGTGCTTCTAATCCTTCATCATTATTCTGAACAAGGACAACAGAAAGAGTGTGCTCCGAGGCATAACATTACATGATGAATTCCTTACTGAAATCTGGAGATACCAGTGGAAATGGCCTTCTTGATTTCTTCAAATGCTAATTTTCCTTCACTAATCCATTTAAAACTTGTTTGAGGCTTCATCATAGAGGTGTTATGCTTTGTTAGTTCAAAAAATTTGGGGACAAAGCGGCGAAGAAAATTTACCTTCCCAAAGAATGAGTGCACTACTTTCTTGCTGGTGGGAAGAGACAGTGCTTGAATAGCACTTACCCTCTCAGGGTCAATACGTGCTCCATACTTATTCACAATGTGTCCCAATAGCTTGCCTTCTATGACTACAAAGATACACTTCTTGGGATTTAGAGAAATGCCATGTTTTCTACATCTTGCAAGAATCTGCTCCAAGTGGAAGATATGCTCACTTCTCTTCTTTGAAAACATGGTTAAGTCATCAAGGTATATGAAAAAGCAATGCTTGAGATCTTTGAAAGCCAGGTCCATGGCTCTTTGGAAGGTGGATCCCGCATTGATCAAGCCAAAAGGCATCCTGATGTAAGCAAAAGTGCCCCAAGGAGTTGTGAAATCTGTCTTGCTACAATCTTCTTCGACCACTTTAATTTGATTATACCCTGAGAAGCCATCAAGCAAAAAGAGCATCTCAGATCCAGTAACTGCTTGTAGGATATGATCCATGATAGGAAGAGGGTAAATTTCCTTGAGAGATGCCTGATTCAGATTTCTAAAATCTACACATATTCTGATCTCCCCATTTTTCTTTCTGACTGGTACAATGTTGGCCACCCATGTTGAGTGGTGAATAGGGAAAATGATTCTAGCATTCAGCATCTTGTTCACTTCTTCCTTGATAACATTAGAAATCTTTAGATTATAGGGTCTTTGCTTCTTCCTGAAGGGCTTAATATCTTGCTTCAGAGGAATGGAATGATGCATTTCCTTCGGTTGAAAAGATTTGAGCTTGTCATAAGAGTAGGCCAGCATATCAAAGTACTTTTCAAGTAAAGCAATGAAATTCCTTTTCTCTTCAGGTGAGCAACATTTTCCAATGTTGACCATCCTTGGATCTTCAAAATTCCCAATTTTTTCCTTGTCAAAATCAGATGGACAGCGAGAAGATAGCTTTTCTTTTTCACGAATAAATCTATCATGCTTGTCAAACAAGTCCTCCAGAGAGACTAGACCTTTGGGGATCTTGTTACCTTTCAATCTGATCATGCCGTCATCATCCACTCTTTCAATTACATCTTATGCATCTTCAACCATAACTTCTCTATGTGGATTAACACTTCCCTCAAACAAGAGATTATTGAAGTTGTCTCTTTGCTCCAAGAAGGCTAAAATATGATTGTTGTCATTGAAAACTTGCCAATGATCTACATTATCAAGTACACTTGGTCTGAAAACCATCTCAATGGTTATTTTTTCCTTGCCAAAAGAAGGATGAGGAGTTAATAGGGATGTTGATACTGCAAGAGAATCAACTCTTTCATTTTGTTGTCTTGGAATGGCTTCAAAAGAGAATGCATCAAAGAATTCAATGCAATCCCACACTCTATTCCTGTAATTCATGAGCCTTGGGTTCTTCACCTGGTGTTGCTAGCAGATTTTCTTCACTATCACTTCTGCATCATCGAGGCATCTCATCTTTTTTATTCCCATGTCTTCCGCTACACTTATGCCCAAGAGGAGAGCTTCATATTCTATTGTATTGTTGGTGTTGTCAAACGGTAGTTTGTACATTAAAGGATGCATCACATTGGAAGGAGAGTACAACACAACACCAACCCCTGAGCCTACTTTGGAATGGCTTCCATCAAACTCCATAGTCTAGACCTGATCTTTTTCTAATTCCAAGGAAAGTGGCAAGTCTTCTTCTCGTTGTGAAGTAAGGAAATAGTTTCCTAATCCACAATCTTGAAAGAGGATATTAGCTCTTGGGTCACAAGAACTTCTTATTGTAAACTTCATTTTTCTCACCGGAAGCAGCTTCTTCATCTCACCCTTTACTAGAATAGTTGCAGAGGTCTAATCTATCTTTATCTTCCCACCAAGGTCTCTACAAAAACTTCTACTCAAGAGCATGCCAAAAGATGTTGGCATGTCTGCCACTAAGATGGTTAGTAGTACTTTCTTATCAAGGTATTCAACCAAAGCCACTTGTGCATCTTTTATCCTTCCCACTAGTGGTACTTGCTTAGATTCTATTGAGTAACAAGCTCTGTTAACTTTGGTTAGTGTCAGGCCAAGAGCATTGGCAACTTTGAGTGGCATTACATTATCAGAAGCTCCGGAGTTAATGATGCAATTGTTAAGCTCAAAACCATTCATGAGAAGAGACAAGTAGAAGGGTTCCACCTTATATGTTTTGCAAGCACTTAGGGCCAACATGTTTTGAGTAGGTGGTGTAGATGGTGTCGGGAGCAGACCTTTAGAATTTGAACTTGAGGATATAGAACTGTTGCTCTGAACAACATTGATTAGTCTATCAAACTGAGTAGGGTGTGTTTGCAAGTATTCAATATCTGAGAGCTGCACTTTGGTCTTACTTGCATGTTCCACAAAATCAAATGGGACAATGTTGGATGATGGAGAAGTTCCTGGGAGTGAGGGAAGGTTTACATGGTAAGAGTATTTGAGGAACTTTGGCTAACTTGGAAATTGGATTGTCTTCTAAGGGTGAGGCCATCAGCTGAGAAGGAGGTGAAGGTGAAGCTATGGTCTGAATTTTAGCTGACTTAGAATAGACTTCATTGGAGGGAGGAGTGTTTTTAATAACTTGTGAGATAGAAGAAGGAAAAGGTGACTTACTAGATATAACAACCTAATATCTAGCATCCATTTGGCTTGGTTTCATTTTGGTTGAATCCATTGAGGGTGGTAATGGTGAGCCTCTGCGGATGATCTTATTTTGTGTGGCTGCTGGAGTCGGATCTTCTTTAGTTTTCTTATCCTCTTGAGCCACGGAGGGTAGAGCATCTTTCTTGGATTGAGCTCGAGTGAAGACAACACATGAGAATCTTGACTCTTCCTCTTCTTCTTCCCCATCATCAACAAATTCAAACAAGCCATTGTTCACATCAAATTCTTCAATTTTGAGGTAGCCTTCGTAATCCTCTGTTATTTCTCCTTCAAGTTCATCAATTTCAGCATCCTCTCTTGATTCTTTGGTGTCACAGATAGCATTAACAGGAGGTGCTTCTAGGGCAAGTTGGCGAGGAGGTGGTGCAATTCTTTGTCTATCAAGGAAATTTGGCCTCCTTGGAGCATTTCTCGTTGTCATTTAGGATAGCTGTTTCTTCAAGGCAACTAGATCATTTTCCATTTTCTGGAACATAGGATCTATAGTTACTAAAGCCAAACTTTGACCCTTTAGCTTCCCATTTGGGCCTTTCACCTTTCCAGAGAGGATTAAGTCATCATCAATTTCAATGGAAAAGTCTTGAGCTTCCCTCAGTGTGTTTGGTTGGGCTCTCCTAAGGAAGAAACTGACTTCTGATGGCAAGGCACTGATGAAGAATCTTCTCAGGTTGTTCTCAGGAGGTAGCACATCTTCATAGGTTCTTCTTGTCAATCTGTCAAACCTTGATACAAAGTTCCTCATGGATTCAAAGCTTTCATTCTTTATTTGGACTAATTGCACCAGCAGCTCTTCACCATCTTCAGTGCTCTTGAATCTGTTTTCAAATGCTTTTCTAATATCTTCCTAACCAGTAATAGATTTTGTAGGAAGCATGTAAAACCATTCAAGTAGCCTTTTCCTGAAGTGATTCCACAAATAGTCTGACTGACACATCTTCATTCTCAACTCCTAATACACCATAAGTAGTGATGAATGCTGCTACATGTTATTCAAGGACTTAAGAACCATCTCCCCTGAATTTGGGAAAATTATTTCTAGAGCCTCTTAGCAGATCATGAAGAGGTTGTTGGAGGGCAAGCGGGCTTGTGTTCCCTCCCCATGGCACAATAGGAATACATGCTTCACATTCACGGTCACCCATTCTGTTTCTATTTATGGTTTCTTGGTTAGCTAAGGTTGCCTCTCTCTCCTCTGCTGCAGCTTGGAGTCTTGCAATTTCTTCAAGTTGAGATCTAATCTCTTCCTCTCTATCAAATCGAGCTATAACCTTTCCTTCTTCTCACTCAAAATCCTCAAAAGTAGGTTCAATCACTCCTCCTTGCCTCAGCTGGTGAGTATACCTTCTATTAGCCAACTTGAAAGTTTATTGTCTTCTCTTTCACAGCCCAGAATTTTGTAGCAATGGTGAGATTATTTACACTCTGCCAAATATGCCAAGTAACCTCTTTCAGGTTTGAAATGATTTCCTTTGGATATGACAAAGCAAAGAAGGGTTTCTAGAAGGATTTGCAAGAATTTTGAGTTACATCCATACAGTTCATATGGCTGCTCAATCTACAAAACTCTTCTATTTGAATCTTTTTGTATTTTTGGATCACAAGGAATTTCATACTTCAAAGGCAAACTTAATGATATTTTAACAACCTTGAGGTCATTTTTGGGTGCAGATGTTGCAACTCTGCCCCAAGGTGGGTACTAAAAATTGTTGGCAAGAAAATGTGTCTTGTGGACAAATTTGTGGATTTCAAGCCAACGCTATGGGAATCTAAGTCCCTCTACATTTGAATGGTGCAACTCCCATTATTTAGCATGTAAAACCAAAGTGGATTTATGGTGGTTTTTTAACCAGAGATCCACAGGAACACTCCACTATCCCCATGGAAATAATAACAACTCCTTGTTATAGCAGAAATTGATCTAAGAAAGGGGAGGGAGTGAGAATCAAGGAGGGGGAATTCAATGTTGTGGGTAGAGTGTCATATGCCCACACACATCAACTGGAAGTTTCATTACATGCATTAATTAATAGAAGAAACACAAATTTACAATTTCTGAGCGCAAGACAGAATAAAACACATTGGTCACAAAGCACCAATCGATTTTTCCATCGAGGGGACATAAAATACCTTACTTTTTTTATTGATATCAGAGTTGAAACTTGTATAACGAGTGGGAATAGAAGAAAAAATGTAGAGGAGAATAGAAGAAGATTGACAATCATTTTTTTTCCTCTATTCAAAAAAACGTGCTTCCAGTTTCCAAATTCGATTGCCCCTTCACAAAGACTTTGAAAAACCATTAAATTGTTCAACCCAAAGCCATTCTAAACAGATTTGATCATTTCCCCTCTTCCAAATTCCTCTGCCGCAAAGAAAACACTTCTGATGAGCCCAAAAAAGAGTTTCTGCGTGTAAAAATGCATTTTATATTTCAATTTTCCAGTTCACATATGAATCGTTTGATCCTTTTCCCTATTTTTTTTGGAATCGGGCCATCCACGTGGCAGGAGAACATTGGAGCAGAGTCGGGGGGAAACCTTTTTTGCGTTTTTTACATGCCATAGACATTTTCTCAATTTTCTCACACAAAAATCCATCAAAATTTTAAATTGAAGTGTCCATCATGTGGATAATTTCACCATCTTTCCATTGATACCAAAAACGCAAAAATCTGAGCTCTAATCCTCTGTATTTTCTCCGTCAAGTTTCAGCAATTTCAAGCATCTCTCTTGATTCTTTGGTGTCACATATAGCATTAACAGGAGGTGCTTCTTAGGGAAAGTTGGCGAGGAGGTGGTGCCATTCTTTTCTATCAAGAAATTTGCCTCCTTGGAGCAATTTCTCGTTGTCATTTGGATAGCTGTTTCTTCAAGGTCAACTAGAATCATTTTCCATTTTTCTGAACATAGACTGTAGTTTACTAAAGCCAAACTTTGACCCTTTAAAGCTTACCATTTTGGGCCTTTTCACCTGTTTCCAGAGAGGAATAAAGTCATCATCATCACTTCCAATTGGAAGTCCTTGAGCTTTCCCTCGTGTGTTTGTTGGGCTCATCCTAATGAAGAAACTACTTCTGATGGCAAGGCCTGATGAAGAAGCTTCTCAGGTTGCTCTCAGGAGTTGCACATCTTCATAGGTTCTTCTTTGTCAATCTGTCCAAACCTTGATACAAAGGTGTCCTCTAATTCAAAGCTTTCATTCTTTAATTTTGGACTAATTGCACCAGCAGCTCTTGACCATCTTCAGTGCTTGATCTGTTTTCAAATGCTTTTCGAATATCTTCCTAACCATAATAGATTTTTGTAGGAAGCATGTCAAAACCATTAAGTAGCCTTTTCCTGAAGTGATTCCCAATAGTCTTCCGACGGATACAAGCTTTCAATTCTCAACTCTAATACACCATAAGTAGTGATTATGTTGCTACCTGTATTCAGGACTTAGAACCATCTCCCCTGAATTTGGGAAAATATTTCTAGAGCCTCTTAGCAAGATCATGAAGAGGTTGTTGGAGGGCAAGCGGGCTTGTGTCCCTCCCCATTTCACAATAGGCATACATGCTTCAATTCACGGTCACCCATTCTGTTTTCTATTATGGTTTCTTGGTTAGCTAAGGGTTGCCTCTCTCTCTCCTCGTGCTGCAGAGCTTGGAGGTCTTGCAATTTCTTTCTCTTTATTCTTCAAGTTGAGACTAATCTCTTCTCTCTTCAAACCGAGCTATAACCTTTCCTTCTTCCCATCAAATCCTCAAAAAGTAGGTTCAATCAATCACTCCTCCTTGCCTCAGCTGGTGAGTATACCTTCTATTACCAACTTGAAAGTTTATTGTCTTCTCTTTCACACAGCCCAGAATTTCTGTAGAATGGTGAGATTATTTACACTCTCCAAATATGCCAATTAAGCCTCTTTCAGGTTTGAAATGATTTTCCTTGGAATATGACAAAACAAAGAAGGGGTTTCTAGAAGGATTTGCAAGAATTTGAGTTACATATCCATACAGTTTCAATGGCTGCTCAATCTGCAAAACTCTTCTATTTGAATCTTTTTTGTCATTTTTGGATCACAAGGAATTAACTTAAAGGCAAACTTAATGGATATTTTCACAACCTTTGAGGGTATTTTTGGGTGGGCAGATGTTTGCACCTACCCAAGGTGTGTACTAAAAATTGGTTGGCAGAAAATGTGTCTTGTGGCAAATTTGGTGGATTTCAAGCAACTCTATTGGAATCTAGTCCCTCTGACATTTGAATGGTGCAACCTCCCATTATTTAGCATGTAAAACCAAAGTGGATTTATATTGTGGTTTTTATGGAAAATACTAACAACTCCCTTTTTTATAGCTAAATTGATCTAAGAAACGGGAGGGAGTGGAGAATCAAGGAGGGGGAATTCAATGTTTGGGTAGAGTGTCCAGATGCCCACACACACTCAACTGGAAGTTGTTTCATTACATTCATTAATTAATATAAGAAACACCATTTACAATTTCGAGCGCAAGAACGCAATACAAACAAGATTGGTCACAAAGCACCAATCGATTTTTCATCGAGGGACATAAAATCTTCCTTTACTTTTTGATTTGATATCAGAGTTGACACTTGTCTAAACACGGGTGGGAATATAAGAAAAATGTAGAGGATAATAGAAGACGATTGACAATCATTTTTTTTCCTCTATTTAGAAAAACGTGCTTTCCCGTTTCCAATTCGATTGCCCCTATCACCAAGACTTTGAAAAACCATTAAATTGTTCAACCCAAAGCCCCTTAAAACCGATTTTGATCATTTCCCCTCTCCAAATTCCTCTGCCGCAAAGAAACACTTCTGATAGCCCAAAAAAGAGTTTCTGCGTGTACAAATGCATTTTATATTTCATTTTCCTTTACAGTTCGCATAGAATCGTTGATCCTTTTCCCCTAATTTTTTTGTGGAATCGGGCCATCCCACTGGCAAGGAGAACATTGGACAGAGTCGGGGGAAACCTTTTTTTGCGTTTTTTTACATCCCAGAGACATTATTCTAAACTTTCTCACACAAAAATCCATCAAAATTGTAAATGAAGTGTCCATCGTGTGGATAATTCAACCATCTTTCCATTGATACCAAAAACTCAAAAATCTGGCTCTAGATGAAAAGATATGGCCTCCTTGAAGATTGGGCAACAACTGGAAAAATTCAGGCATATTCGGGTAGCGGGCCCAAATTTGACCTTTTCCCTCTTTTTTTTCAAATTGTGAAAATTTTCCCCTCAAAATCTCCACGCCCTCCGCCAACCCGATGACATGTGGCACTTCTGGTCCATCCACCAGTCCTTCCATATAACATTTCAACCCGTTGTTGCCTTCAAGGGAAAATTTTCCGCAAAGCCTCTCACGCCACCTGCCTCCGCTGTTGATGTGGACACGTGGCCCTTCTAATTTTGATTTAGAGATGTAGTCTCAACATTTCACCTTTTTGCTTTTAATGGTTTTGGAAAAAAACTAAAAATAACTTTCCGACGCCCCCCGCTCCCGCCGCTGAATGGACACGTGGCACCTTGTGATTCAACATCGGGGACTTAATCATTTTTCTCCATTCTCCTTTGCTGGCTTGTTGGCGAACTTTTTACCTTTGAGTTTTGTTAACCAAAAGGCTAAAAGTGTCTAATTTATCTCCGCGCCTCCGCCAACCCACCAGTTTCCCTTCGCAAAATTTCCTCCTGACCTCTGCGGGCCCGCCAAGGGAAAATTTCCTCTTCCAAACTCCGCCAAACCATAACTTTGCAATTTAAAGAGTTAGGAAGACTTCCTTACCGTTTCTGGAAAGGGGGAAATAATTCTCTATCTGATGAAGCAAATACCCAAAAAAAAAATTGTGTGCCTAAAATTTGCAAGAATTTGAGTTACATATCCATACAGTTTCAATGGCTGCTCAATCTACAAAAACTCTTCTATTTGAATCTTTTTGTATTTTTGGATCACAAGGAAATTTCATACTTCAAAGGCAAACTTAATGATATTTTAACAACCTTGAGGTCATTTTTGGGTGCAGATGTTGCAACTCTGCCCCAAGGTGGGTACTAAAAATTGTTGGCAAGAAAATGTGTCTTGTGGACAAATTTGTGGATTTCAAGCCAACGCTATGGGAATCTAAGTCCCTCTACATTTGAATGGTGCAACTCCCATTATTTAGCATGTAAAACCAAAGTGGATTTATGGTGGTTTTTTAACCAGAGATCCACAGGAACACTCCACTATCCCCATGGAAATAATAACAACTCCTTGTTATAGCAGAAATTGATCTAAGAAAGGGGAGGGAGTGAGAATCAAGGAGGGGGAATTCAATGTTGTGGGTAGAGTGTCATATGCCCACACACATCAACTGGAAGTTTCATTACATGCATTAATTAATAGAAGAAACACAAATTTACAATTTCTGAGCGCAAGACAGAATAAAACACATTGGTCACAAAGCACCAATCGATTTTTCCATCGAGGGGACATAAAATTCCCTTACTTTTTTTATTGATATCAGAGTTGAAACTTGTATAACGAGTGGGAATAGAAGAAAAAATGTAGAGGAGAATAGAAGAAGATTGACAATCATTTTTTTTCCTCTATTCAAAAAAACGTGCTTCCAGTTTCCAAATTCGATTGCCCCTTCACAAAGACTTTGAGAAAACCATTAAATTGTTCAACCCAAAGCCATTCTAAACAGATTTGATCATTTCCCCTCTTCCAAATTCCTCTGCCGCAAAGAAAACACTTCTGATGAGCCCAAAAAAGAGTTTCTGCGTGTAAAAATGCATTTTATATTTCAATTTTCCAGTTCACATATGAATCGTTTGATCCTTTTCCCTATTTTTTTTGGAATCGGGCCATCCACGTGGCAGGAGAACATTGGAGCAGAGTCGGGGGAAACCTTTTTGCGTTTTTTACATGCCAGAGACATTTTCTCAATTTTCTCACACAAAAATCCATCAAAATTTTAAAATTGAAGTGTCCATCATGTGGATAATTTCACCAGTCTTTCCAATTGATACCAAAAACGCAAAAATCTGAGCTCTAGATCGAAAGATATGGTGCCTCTTGAAGATTTAGGGAAAAAACTGGCAAAATTAAGGCAATATTCGGGTATGCGGGCCAAAATTTGACCTTTTTCCCTCTTTTTTTCAAATTGGAAAAAATTTCCCCAACTAATCTCCACGCCCTCGCCAACCTGATGACATGTGGCACTTTTTGGTTCATCCACAGGCTTCCAGAATAACATTTCACCCTTTTTTGCCTGCAAGGGAAATTTTTCCCAAAGTCCTCCGCCAGCCTGATCTCCGCTGTTGATGTGGACACGTGGCACCTTCTAATTTGATTTAGAGATGTAGTCCAACATTTTCACCTTTGTGCTTTTATGGTTTTGGAAAAAAAACTAAAAAATACTTCCGACGCCCCGATCCCTGCCGATGAATGGACACGTGGCACCTTGTGATTCAACACGGGGACTTAATCAATTTTTCTCCATTCTCCTTTGCAGGCTTGTCGGTGAAATTTTTACCTTTGAGTTTTTTAACCAAAAGGCTAAGTGTCTAATTTATCTCCGCGCCTCCGCCAACCCCACCAGTTTCCTTCGCAAAATTTCCTCCTTACCTCTGCGGGCCCGCCAAGGGAAAATTTCCTCTCCAAACTCCGGCCAAACCATAACTTGCAATTTACAAGGAGTTAGGAAGACTTCCTTACCTTTCTGGAAAGGGGGAAATAATTCTCTATCTGATGAAGCAATACCCAAAAAAAAATTGTTGTACCTAAAATGTGTAAAAATTTGACTAAGGCACAAAAGGAAGCTAGTTAAGTCAAAAATAAGAGGGAGCTTATTTTGGTTAACAAGTATGATCAAAGCATGGAAACTTTGAGATAGGAGAAAGCTATCTTGCTTGAAAACTTGCAATCTTCCCCTTTACACATTTGCAAAATCAGGGATGAATCTCCTTAGGAAATTGATCTTACCAAAGAAAGAATGGACACCCTTCTTACTTGATGGAAGAGGAATTTGCTAGATGGATTGAACTCTCTCTGGATCAATCTTGATCCCTTCCTTTGAAACAATGTGCCCCAACAACTTTCCTACTGTGACACAAAACATGGACTTCTTAGGGTCTAAAGAAATCCCATGCTCTCTACACTTCTACAATATTGTTTCAAGGTGTTGGAAGTGATCTTTTCTTGCTTTAGAAAACACTATCAAGTCATCCAAATACACAACAATGCATTTCCCTTTCAAAATGCCAAAAGCCAAGTCCATGGCCCTCTGGAAAGTAGCACTAGCATTGATGAGACCAAATGGAAATCTCTTGTATGCAAAGGTGCCCCAAAGAGTGTAGTAAAGGAAGTCTTATGTTGATTTACAGTATTCACCTCTACGTTTATTGTACCCCGAGAATCCATCTAACATAGATAGCATCTCTGAGCCTGTGACATCTTATAAATACTTGTTCCATCATGGGGAGAGGGTAGTTTTCCTTCAAAGAACCCTGATTTAGAATTTCTGAAGTCCACACAGATCTGGATTCTCACCATTCTTCTTCCTGACAGGCACTATATTAGCAATCCATGTTGAATGGTGGATGGGGAAGATGATCTTAGCCTTCAAAAGCTTTTGTATTATCTTGGAAAATTGTATCAGCTATCTTTGGATTATATTTCCTTTACTTCTGTTTGAAGGGTTTGATACCCATGCTTAAGAGGAATGAAATGTTAAATTTCTTTAGGTTGAAAAGCCTTAAGATCATCATAAGAGTAAGCCAGAATATCAACATACCTCTTCAACAGATTCACCACCTTATTTTTCTCTTCCCGAGTGCAACATTTTCCAATGTTGACCATTTTGGGATAATCAAGACTCCTAATATTCACTTTCTCAGTCTCAGCAGATTGTCGGGCTCCTTGAGAAACTTTATACCTTCATATACCTATCATGTTTATCAAAAAGATCCTTCTAAACTCACCAGCCCTTTAGGGATTTTGTTGCCTTTCAATTTGATGCATCCATGTTGATCCATCTCTTATTTGACACCCTCTTCATTTTGATGACACACACTCTCTAGGTAAGATTGTCACATCGTTCAAAGTACAACTAATCAAAGTTGTCTCTGAGCTCCAAGAAAGAAAGCAAATGTTGGTCATCATTGAAAACTTGCCAATTATTTGCATTGGTCAGGCACACTGGGTCTATGGATCAGCTCAATGGTGAATTTCTCCTAAGGAAAATCAGGGTGAGGAATCAACAAGGACCCAGAAATGGCTAGAGAGTCATCCCTAGTGTTCCTCTCCCTTGGCACAACTTCAATGGAAAAATCATCAAGGAATTCAATGGAATCCCAGACCAGATTCCTATAGTGTTTCAACCTTATTTTTCTTTACCTGATAAAGGTCTCTAACTTGTTTTACAATTAGCTATGCTATCTCCACGAGAAAGAAGGTTCTTCACTCCCATCTCCTTCCCCATGTTCAACTCAAGAATAAGGGCCTCATACTCGGTAGTATTGTTGGTATTTTCAAACTGAAATTTGAAGGAGAAAGAATGAACCTTACCCCTAGGAGAAATGAGCACTACACCAGCTCTAGAACAAGCTGAGGAACAACTTCCATCAAACTCCAAAGTCCACACACCATTAGGATCAAGTAACACTCCCTTTGGCAGACTTGTCTCCTCTTGTGACATGATCATGTAGTTCCGATGCCCTATATCTTCATATAATATTTGTGCTTTAGGATCATCTATCTTTTGCATAATATACTCTGCTTGTTTCTCAGGAAGCAGCTTCTTCATCTTCCCATTGACAGGGATCAAGGCATGTGACCAATCCATTTGAATTCCCCTCCTACCTCCTTGTAGAAATTTCTACTTAGCAACATCCCATATGAAGGAGGAATATCAACTACCAAAATGGTGGCTAGGATTCTTTTCTCTGGTAAAGCAGCAAAAGCTACTTGTGCATCTTTAATTCTGCCCACCAAAGGTACTTTCTTACTCTCCATGGAATACCATATGAACTAAAGGTGCGTGTTAGGGTTAGACCCAAAGCATGGGCTAACTTTTGCAGTCATTACATTATCTTGATGCTACTGAATCTATGACACAATTACTGAGTTTATGGCCATCTGTGAGAAGGGTCACATAGAATGGTTCAATTTTCTCATTAAAGGAAGTGATTGCAGACCACAAGGCTTGATTGAGGTGAGGGAGAAGGAGTGGGAAAAATGCCCTTAAAAGTACTAGATGAGACTTTGGATTTGGAATTTACAAAGTTAACCATTTTGGCAAAGGCTTTAGAGATGGGTTTGATAGAACTCTGCTTCAGAAATCTGAATCTTGGTCTTTTTAAGATGGTCTATAATGTCAAAAGATCCAGATGTGGATGGGGAATCACTACTAGGAGTAGGAGGAGCTTTTGATCTATCAACTTTATCATTTGTTGGGAAAGAATTCCCAGAAGTAGAAGTAGATGGAGAAGGACTAGCAGAGCTTACCTTTTGAGTGGAAGTAGTAGGAATATGATCTCCTCTTCTTGCAATCACCGGGATGGTGATGGGGTACTCCAGATATTTTTGTAGGTTGCACCACTTTTTCCTTTTTTTGGTCTACTCCTAGGTCATAACAACATATGACTCACTATTCATCTCAGCCACTACATCATCATAATCATCCACATCATCCATACCCTCAGTAGTGAGGAAATGAACTCGAGAACCACCAGGCTCCTCCAGTTCTTCATCATCTTCCTCTTCTTGTTCATCATAAAGCCCATTTTCTTCCTCATCATCAGGCTCAAGAACTTCACAAGTAGAATTAACAGGCACCTTGAGGGGTGGACCTTCAATGGCCAACCTAGTTTGAGAAGAGGGCAAGCAGGTTCCTAGGCTGAAAGTTCTTCCTTGGAACATCTTGATATGGAGCATGCTGAGCCAATTGTTTCTTAATGGAAATGAGGTCATTAGCCAATTTTTGCACCAACTGATCTGCATTACCTCCAGGAGAAGGAGAAGAAGAAGATTCTTTGGATTTGAAAGACTCCCTTTTCAGCTTGCTCAGACATGATCAAGTCATCTTCCACACTGACAACCAATCTCTGATCAACATCCAAAGTTGCAAGATTTTCTCTCCTCAGGGAATAGCTTACTTACGGCAATTGAGCATTCAAGAAGAAACACTTCTGAATCTGATCAACAAGCCTAGTATTTAGTGGAATACTTGTTAACCAACTTGTTGAACTTGGACACAAATTCTCTCATAGGCTCATGTGGCTCCTTCTTGATTTGAGAAATCTGAGCTAGCAAAGCATGCACATCCTCAAACAGGTTTGAAACGCTACTCAAACTGAGTTCTCATAGTAGTCCAATCAATGATGGTCCCAGCAGGAAGATGATAAAACCAATCTACAACATTATCTTGCAAGGTTTCCACAAACAGCCTCACAGAGACATCCTCATGTTCAACTCCAAGGACCCCACATGCAACGATGAAGGCTGCAATGTGTTCATCAGGGTGCACTTTGCCATCACCTCTAAATTTGGGAAAATTATTCCTGTTACCCCTAGGTAACTCATGCAATGGTTGAGGAAGAGCCAGAGGCCCAACTCTTTGTCCCCAAGGCCAAGGTGCTGCCATCCTTGGAAAGATTGCTTGAAGTGGAACTGAGACACCAACAAGAATTAGGGCATGGAGATTAGGGCTAAGTTGTGCTTGAGGAATGCTACTACCAGAAGCTCTGTCTTCAACAAGAGGTGTGCTTGTGGAACGAGCTCTTCTATTTCTTCTTGTTGGAGGAAGTTGAAAACCTTGTTGATCCAAGAGTTGAAATTGGGGATCTTCAATTCCAAGAGCCCTTCTACCACGAGTATATCTTAGAGTTGCCAGATCAAAGAAATGATCAAATTAGTCATTATCTTTTAGAAAGGAAATTTTTTGAACAAATTCCCCAGCAGAGTCGCCAAAAACTATTGGGTTTCAAATTTGCACTTGGGATGAAACCACAGTCAGGGGACAAGAAAGTCCCTCCTCTTTAATGGGAGAGGTTCCCTTATTGAAAGCAGGGGAAAAACCTATGTAAAAATGCACAATATTTCATTCAATGGTGGTTTCTCAATATCCTGAAATGTGTTTTAAGCCTGGAAAGTTATCAATACATGAGGATAGAAGACTTTGAAGAGAGGAGGGAGGCAGAAGAAGACAATACTTTCAGAGGAAAAGAGATGGCAGAGAAAACCCTTATATGTATTGTGCAAATGAGATACAAAATAGAACCATCCACGTTTATAATAGACATAATTCGCAGACTCAAAGTTCTTGAGATTGTACAAACTAGAACACAAAGTTTCCAAGCACGCAAGGATTAGATGATTCACAGATCAGAACCAGAAGGAAAGAGAAAGTAGAAGAAAAAGGGAAAAACATTTGTATTGATTTCTTCCAATTCAAAATTACAGTTCCAGAATAATCAAAATTCCAACCCATACAATGGCTTTGAAAGCTCATGATATAGATCTTGCAAGAGATGGTTACAACTTCTTTGAGCAAGCAAGAAACAACAAATTTCGAGCAAGCAAGAAACGGTTACAAATTCCAATAATTCATGCCCTTTTGAATTCTTAAATTCGCAAAGAAAACGTTAATGGTGGAAAAAACCAGGTTTTCAAATATACAGTTGTTACATTATTTTAATAGTTTAAATATGGTCCATTCGATTTGCTTTTACAACTTTAAATTTGGGCCGCCAACGTGGAAGAAATTGATTGGAGTGGGTGCTGGGAACTTTACGCTCTTGCATAAATTTTACATCGAAA
Source organism: Taxus chinensis (assembly GCA_019776745.2). NCBI lineage: Eukaryota > Viridiplantae > Streptophyta > Pinopsida > Cupressales > Taxaceae > Taxus > Taxus chinensis. Next base: position 784,580,529 of record CM034152.1, read on the forward strand.
AGAAATTTTGGAACATTTTTTCCCGCTCACCCACTTTGATACTTATTTGATTTGGGTCATACTTTGTGCTTGACTTATGTTGACCCCTTGGCGACGTGGAGGATTACTGGATTTGTGTTTCTACTTTGGAAACTCTTCTTAATGCGCCAAAAAAATCGTGTAAAACTTCTTCCAGTCTTAGAATTTCTTCAATGACCCGCATCCCTACATATTGACTTTAACCAATGTGGCTACATGGCACCATCTGATTGGTAGCGGGGCTTCAACCTTTCTTTTCACTTCCTGAATGGCTCTGTTAAGGCATGTGGGATTCGTAGGCCCGCCCATCACTTGGTCAATTTTAACTATCGGCTCTGTCCCTTTTTGGACCTAGGACAAATTTTAAGTGCTAAAAAACTCTCGAGAATTGCCCCTGCCAATAATAGCATCTTTGACTCTTGAAGTTATGCAGGAATGATGGAAAGCATCACAAGTCCAAGAGAGCAAAAGCCGTCTGCTATAACCTTCCATACTTAGCCAAGTTTAGCTTGTTCTATCTTCATTTTGTACTTGGGACATGCGAAAAGCCTGCACTTATTTGAGAAGTTTGTCCCTTGGACCCTGCCCTTGGAGTTGTAACATTTAGACAATGGAGGCTTTGTTTTGAAATTGAAATAGGGGCACACATCCACTCAAAGATGTTCACAGTCTAGACTTGGAAAATGAGGGAAAATTTTGAGGGTGACAACACGATCGAGCTCTCATTCAACCGACTATGAGCTCATTGAGAAGAGTTCAGTCCCCTTCACCAAGTCAACGTTCAAATTGTTCTCCATTGTGAAAAACTATATGCAGATTTCTCACTGGTCGACGCGACTAAAAATCCGTACCGAGTAGTAAGAGGTCGATTGAGCTAAACATTGATTTGGAAGCTAAGGGGAATTTTGGGGTAAGAAGATGGGGAGGTTGAATGAATCATAGAATAACTAGAATCATCCCTTGTAGATCATATAATTGATCATTGTGGGGAGAAGAGCTAACTCAATTCGAGATAATCGAGCTCATTTGAGGAACCTGACGGCTCGAAATATAGAGTTCTCAACATATAAGTCTGATGCATTGTGAGGAGAAGAGCTCTTGAACAAATCAATTCGAGATACGGACTCGAGCTTTCATTTGAGGAACCTGTACGGTGTAAATGTAACAAAGGCTGAGAGACAACAAGCTTCGAACGATGAATGAGTTAGGGAAGAAAAGATAGCATGAAGGTGAGCTTGTAGGATTTTTGGAAGATGAAGTGAACCAGTTTTGGGGAGGTGAGTCCCTCAATTCAGTGATGGAACAGTCAAAGTTAATTATAAAACAAGACATTGGATACTGGCTCAGTTTGTTGATCCCTCAGAAGGACAAAATCCGTTGAAGGAAAATTTTGGGTTGAGCTCCATTGTATCTTGACAAGCTCGAAAAAATCCAAAATGTATATAGATTTAGGTATATGGATGGAGAGCTTACAAGTTTGGCCACATGAAGATGGGATCACATCAGTATCAAGTGAGCTATTGAATATTTCACTCGGTCATTGGAAAGAAAAAAATTCTCAGGAGGGTAGAGGCGATAAGGTACAAGGTGAGTTCTAAGTTGAAGACTAAGTCATAGTTTCGAGAGAGAGCTCGTGGGATTGATTCATACACAACTCTTTCAATTCAGTTGAGGACCGAGCCACTCAATGTAATTGGGATGAGGAAAAAGGAATTGAAACATGAGATCAATAAATGTTTGTAAACTCGAGCCTTTGTTCATTTTCCTTAGAAATGATGGTTATGAAGCTAGGCCACGGTACAAGAATTGGGTCAACATATACAATCTAGAAGCCAAGAAGGTGGGTGAACGGTTGGTCTGGAAAGTTTATATGTCATGATTAGTAGAAGCAGGAAACTTCACAAGAGACTGAAATATCTCATGCTCTTCATTACATGAGGATCTCCAAGGATGGCTCACCAGGTAGAACCAAGGTAATACATAAATGTTGAGCTCGTAAAGTAACATGGAGGGAATCAACCCAGTGTGGGAGAAAGAACTCGAGAATCAGGCTCAAGATACATAAAATTGGCTTACTCGTGGAAATGGATAGGATGTCACTCAGTATTGCTCAAGCTGATAGTTCATTTTGGGCTCATAGAGGGCCATGGATAGGATGTCACTCAGTATTGCCAAGTTGATAGTTCATTTTGGGCTCATAGAGGGCCAGATTCAGATCTTGTGAGTAGGTTTAATATAAGCTCTAAGTCATATGGCGAGTCGCATTTTGGGAGATGGCTCACATTTTGGGCTTTCAGAATGTTTTATTTCTGAACTCACCTCAAGTGAGTTGAAAAATTAGAGGGAAAGTTTTGAAGCCCGAACTCTGAAATTCGGAGTTCAGAGCTTTTGTTTTTCGGGTTTCATAGTTGGTTCATTTTAGGAGTCGATTGGTCTGGCTTTCAGGGTTAGGAGCTTGAAGATGCTAAAACAAGCGAGTCTGAAAACCCAAAACCAAGTTCTTTGTGCTTGAGTTAGACGTAAGGGAAGCCACATGAAAACTCCAATTTGGGGTAACAAATAAGAATTCACCCAGGTAAGTCACCGCATCGACCAATGCAAGAATCAATGCATACATGGTGGATGTTGACGTTGATGAGCGAGTCAAATCCTGAGTAAGAAGGGGCAGTTTTGATAGGATTCCAAAGCAAGTTTTTCGATGTGACCCATTCTTTGTGGCAATAAGATTTCCGAAGAACTCGGACAACACATCATTGGGGTGGTTATAGATTAAAATTTGATGCTATCAGTGGGAAGATTCAAGCTTCTCGGTCAATGCATGAATCCTGGAGCCAAGCTACTTGGCCTGTCCACCTCGTTGGATGTTGGTACAATTCATTCAGGTGATGGGATTTTAAATGAGTCGTGGATATTCCAAATCAGTTGTTGAGCTATGAAAGTGGATATTGTTAGAGGTATGTGGTAAGTGTTTGGGGCTTTGACCAATGCAAATTATTCATTGCGTAAAAGGTAAAGTGTCGCTCGAAAGGTGTTTTAGCTTGGCACGAATAATGGGCTCGGCCATTCAATGAGAATTCGTGACTAAGAATAGTATGAAGGAGGGTCAACCTTTATTCGACATAAAACATGGTGGATGAGTGAGCCATGTGGGCTCGGTAGAATATTTGGTGGTGTTTATGTGGAGATCTTGTTGTGAAGAGTTTACTAAGCAATAGAAGCAATGTAGCTCGCCAGTCAGCTCGGTGAGCTAGCTAACGAGCATTAACCGAGCCACTTTATTAAAACACCTTTCCAATGCAAAAATCAAACATGTGGGTCCCTCAGGGGTTATTAAAATATTAATTTAATTAAATAATGGAGGAAAATTCAAGTTCTGAATTTATGAGTCATGATCAAAGAATTGATACCTGGGATGCCCAAACAAGCAAGTTTTACTCAAGAAGCCACAATTTTCTCCCCGGTTGCCTGTTTTTTACAAAATTATAGTCGTTGGAATTGGGAGAAAGAGAGATACGCCATGGATTCATGAGCATATGGATTTTATAAAATTTGACATTCCAAACTTTCAGGTTTCCCTCATTCCTTGAGTGGTGCCTCGAAAGGTGGAGATGCAATAAATGGGAAAACATGGTCAACAACAGTGATTAATTGTTTTCTACATTCTATCCTAGATTCTAGAGTTTCTCCTTATTTCTCTCACCACTTAGAAAGTTTTCTATAAATGTAAATGGGATGCTTATTTCAAAGGGTTAGACACTATCTAGGATTCCCCTCTCTTCACAAGCTAAACTTTGTAAATTTGTAGGCTAAAAGTCTTTCTTCTCAAAATTGTAATGGCAGCCTATGCCTTTTCCCCACTGTAATGATGCACTATGCAAGTGCTTGAAGTAATGAAAATAATGTTTTGTGATCAGTTATATGTCCTTACATTATTTTTCTTCTTCTATTTTCCTCTCATGTTTGCAAGGTGAATGGTGTGACCAGGGTTTCTTTTTACAAGTTTGGAGGTCATTGTAATTATCAAGGAGTGAAGTATTGTATGTAAATTGGGTTTGTAATGCATTGTTCATTCTTCCTCATGATCATCTCTCTTCATCGGCAATCCAGAATTTTTTCTAGCAAAAGCATTTCTTGGTGCATCACCACTTCTAGTATAGGTTTTTTATTTCCTTGCAAATCTCTCTCCCTAATCCCTTGAAATGTTAGCATAGACCTAGCTAGCCATTTTCCTTACATTAGGAGTAGTGTAGTGCTTAGTTTAGGAAGAGAAATTCAGCCTTCTCCAGAGGTTCACCTCGATGCCCAAGTCCCACAACTTGAGAGGTGATCCCATGTTATCCAATCACATTAAATGTCATGTTCACCTTCAAACCATTTGGGAGGTGCAGTGATTTGGCGATTACATGTTGTAATGGGTAGAATAGCTAAGGACTCTCTCTGCAGAGTAATTTTGTATGGTTTAAGATAATATTCCTTGATGTATTCGGTTTGTATGACCCATATGATGTAATGAGGCCACTGTAAATGTTTATAAATAAATATATGCGTGTGATTCTAGTTATTCATGTTCTTAAGTGTAAACCCTTATGTTATTCATATTATTCTTAGTCAAATCTAGTTTCATTATGCTTATTTATAATGTTCATTCCCATTTATGATGCATCTGTGCACGGATATGTTATCTGTATCTTCTATTTTTAAGTGAATGTCTATATTTCCATTCTTGTATCTCATTCTCCATTAATGGCAGATCATTCTCATGAAGCTCACATAAAGGAGGCTCTCGGCACCCACGTGCTCCTTAGCCGAGTGCCCAAGGCACACTGGGTGATAGGTTGACGCGCTTGGGGTAGAAAGAAGGTACATGAAGAAATGACTACACTACACTACATCTCATACCTAATGTAGTTCTATGTGCGTGTGTATGAATTCGTGCCCTAGGTGGCTCTTGTGCGTGTTTCACTTGATAGCGAGAAAATAAACTAGATGTAAAGATATGTAATAGATGTTTGCATGGAATAAAATGAACTTCCATCCTATGCATATGATACAGAAAACCAGCCCTTGTCCCTTGTGTGAAGTTAGATGGATGCTTGAATGCTCTTAGAATTCTCTTGGATGTAACCTTAGGTTGTCAGTGATAGCTAATGCTTAGTGCTTGGTCCTTTTTTTATGATCACATAACTTTATATTTATATGATTCCCTTGCATGAATTTAGTAATTAACCCTCAAAAGGCTTACCACCAAGAAAATCATATGCTCAAACAGATTAGAAAGGACCATAAGATCTGAGGAAAAGTACAAAGAGATCAGGGGCAAAATCACCAAGTGGAAAACAAAAAGGAAAGCCAAAAAAAAAAAAAAACACCAAGTGCATGAATGACTTAAGAGAGTGTTATAACTGAAAGTGGGACCCACTTTTCCATCCAAGTGTCACTTTCAAAATTCATTTTCACCTTGGGTGCACTTATGAGGTTCAATTGTACCCCAAAAGTACATCCTCTTCTTATATGGCTGGGATCTTTATGTTAAGCATGACAAGTCATCAAGGAAACAACAAGTAATGACTCTCACATGGGCATGAACATGCCTCTTCTTCTCCATCCCCATCCTATGGAAAAATTTTCCTCTCTTTCTTTCACCCAAAGCAAAAACTTTTGATTTTCAATTTTTACCCAAAAAGTGTGACCAAGTGCAAAATGGCTTGCATTCGCCCATCTTACACTCTCCCATTTCCGCATGTGTTTCCCTCTCTTCAAACTCCTACCATTAGAAATTCACCCATTCTTGTTAACTCAACACAAAAACACAAAGCATAGTCAATAAAACAAGGAGTGGTAGCCATTAAAGTTCCTTGAAGCTAGTTCATCCCCTCAAACACCAAGAAAACTCTATTGGGTGCGCTAGTTATCCAAATCTTGTTATCCCTATATCTTTGACCCCTTGCTCCGTTTGCTCTCAAATTTGGACCATATATCCATCATGTTGGCACCTTAAACATGATATATAGATCAGATCATATGATAACCACATTGAAAATATATTTAGGAATTTTTTTTTCCTTCACGCACAAAAAATTAAAGATTTAAAAGCAAGTTTGCACCCGTTTCTCATGAAGGAATCACACAAGACCTGGAACATCCATCCCCCTCTTTAAATGAATAATTTTGAACTATCACACATGATCTAAAGTGGAGAAAATCTCAAGATGTAAGAAACATCTTTTCCAACTCCAATATCCTTGCAAAACCCCACACCCTTGAAAGTTTGATCTGGTTCGTTATCCCAAATCCCACGAGAGAAACTCTTCAAATTTGGAGCATCCATCCCTCTCCATAAAAGAATTCAAAACGAGGCCAAGATCAACTCAAATAAATTTGAATTGTCTAGAGTGATCGATTGAAGTTTTTCCCTCTTTCCCATATTTCCATTTATCAAGCCTTTCTGACTGGCAAAACCCGTTTTTGAAATTCATGTTTATTCCAATGAGGGAACCTCACCAAATATTGGAGAACTTGTTTGTATTGGGATTATTTTCGATGAATTGAGCCGCATTCAATTTAGATTTGATTTGCTCCAATTTTATTGAAATAGAGAATCAACAACCCATAATACCAAAATACAATCAAATTTATGGTTTTTTGAAAAATGTTGCGGAATCCACTTTCCTTTGCACCAAATCATCCCTATCACTTCCTAAGGCCAACCAAAAAAAGCTATAAAACACACGATGAAGTTCCACTACTTCGATTACGAGCCTATTTATGTTTTGGTGTCTGAATACCCTAATATCAGAGATAATAATGTGGAGCATGACCTTAATTGATGTGGCCTACCGAATAAGTTTATATCGAGCCACCAAATTCCATATATCTCTTCAAGACTCTGAGTTCATTCTAGCCTGTGCCAAGAATTATGAGCTTGAAATCCAATCTATCATTATAGACGATGATTCAATCATCATTATGCTGACACCAGAAGGAATCAAAAGATTCATATGTATTCCAAGGCAAAGAAATACAATTATTTTGAGTCAAGAAGACACCTTTATAGAATGGCAAAGGAAGGAATCATGCTTGTGGGGGGAGGCCATCGGGAAACTGGATGAAAGCACTGCACAAGCTTTCATGGTTGCCAAAAACTCTCTCTATGCCCGAATTCAAAGAAGAGATATTTGATTGCATCATGCTTCTCAATAGGATCATGGGGGAATCATCAAAAAAGTAATTTCATCCATGGATGTCGCAGTTCATTGTTTATACCTATATAGGCATACCAGGTGATTAATTGGAGCCAAATCATCAGTCACAATTTACACTCCCCAACTGATTAATCTGGAAAGCACAAGGAAGTTCACAATGACCTCATATGGTATATGTAGTCGTGACATTGCAGAGGTGGCCCAGGCTCACTCCAAAAAGGAACAATCCAAAGAATGTTTTGGTGTACCAAATGTACCACCAATTCACTTAGAGAGAGTACAAAAAGAAATATGCAAGGGTGAATGACTTTTTTTTCAAATACTTGATTAGGAAAATGGAGGGCGACACAAACTAAAGGTTTTCATTCAAGGCTTGTATAATGATATGTAAGTACGAGAGTTATTTTGTGCAATTCAAGACCTTCTCATATATCCACATTGGAGGATTCAAAGAGGTGCCACTGAAACTCCAAATATATCAAGTTAATAAGCCAATGCTCATCAAGCTTTGTAGGTATTTATCACAGGTTCACATTCGGGTGCCAAGAAAGGAAGAAGAAAGAAATAACATTCCCGATTTCTCTGGGAATTTATTCTTGTAAGAACACAACGAATGCAAAACAACATTGAAGCTTCTCTTAGGTCTTTCAATATTTTATCTTACTCCACCAGGTATTTCAACAAAAAAAATACATAGAAGGAGATCACAAGTATTTCAATATATGACATCATTCTGCATTGGAAGACTATTGGGAAGATTGTGCCAATGAAGTGGAGGTGAGACAGAGAATTCTCAAGGCTAACTATGCAACAAATGAGAGGATTTTAGATGGATTGGGTGACTATTGATTTTAAAGCTGATGGAAGTGACATTTTCGAACCTGAGTACCTAGAAGTTATACGTTTTGAACCTATTCCTCATATGGAATGGTTTTGAGGTGGAAGCTATGGATATCTTGACCTGTACTACAATGGTCCTGCATAGGTCAAGACAATGGTAGTTCACGAAGGTTCATGAGCTAAGTTTTACTCCATCTTCATCCTATAAACATTTCAATAAGACAAGGGGAAAATTATATGTGAGAGAGAAGTGAGTTCCAAGGTAATCAGAAAATTCTCAAAGTAGACAGGTTGTTCAAGAACCCCTCACTTGAGCATGTAAGAAAGAATTTGTCAATAAAAAGACCCAATGTAAGTGCTCGCGATCTCGGGGAGTTCATGGTTTCTCTTGTAAGAATAAAACCCCAAGTCTCCTAAAATGATGGCACATTCTTTCCGTGGATCTGTCATGACTCCAGTACAACCACATGAGGAAATTACTCATAGGCCTTCTCCTTCACACAGTCAAGTTATTGTGTCAGTGTTTCCTATGGGTAGTCTAATGACATATGCTTCATTTTCTTCATGCGGATCTTGGTGTTTCCCATGGGTACAAAATCTCATCAATAAATGCTAATGTACCGTGGCCAAAGTGAAAACACCAACAATCGAACTCTCTTCTGACCTCTACAAGCCTTCTTCTCACTCAAGAAAGTCCAAAATGACCTCTCAAATCATGATTGATGTCTCAAGATCTCAATTTGTAAGGTTTTCACAACCTCAGAGTGGATAAAGATGAGGTGGAAATGAGAATCGTAGAGTATGAGATGATTCATTATTCCCTTAGTAAGCTTGGACCAGAGGGGCTCATGTATTAATTTTGAATAGATTGTTACAATACTTATTGCCCATATGAGGGAAAGTGAGGTGACCAAGGAGTAGTTACAGAGCTAGATTCATACCTTGACCTCATATGTTCAAACCTTCCTAGACCATGATGCACCCTCCTCTCACTCCTAATTCAATTGTTCCTTTGAGAAAGGTTGACTCTCATGCAATACAAAGATTTCAAAAAGATGGGCAAAATGGGAAGAAAGAAAAATTTATGGATTGATTCCATCATCCAAAAGGGGTGTGAACTACTATCTGAGATGGTTAGGATATTCAAAATCACTACCTTATTGGTCAAAAAGATAGAAGATGTTCTCTCAACAACTAAAAAGGAAGTAAATCACTAGAACAAGCTACTCCTAACTCTTTCCTAAAATGAGCATGGTTAATCTTGATGTATTGTATGAGAAGTGAGTGTTCCTAAGCCATGAAGAAAACTTTTCTCACACTTGGGTGAGGACAATTGAATGAAAAATGAGATCTTTGTTTAAAACTACAAAAGATTACCCATATAATCAATACCTAGGTCGTGGAAATCAAATAGGAGTTCAACAAATTTTGAATAAAATGAGATGTCCTGAGTTATAACCGGGGTCAACATCATCTGATGAGATTTGTAAACATTTCATAGACATTGTAAGAGTTGAGTTATTCAATTCGCAATTATATGGAGATGAGCTCATGGACACACTTACTCAGATTATATAATTTATCTCTGACGTTGTTGAGAAGATCCCCATGTGGATTTAACATTGTAAGATAATTAAGAGCGCAACCAATCACTAGTTAGACATCCTCTCCTATACTTCCATTCCTCATGAGAGAAGTGTCTGAAGTAGTGCACAAGTACAACACAATTATGGGAAGTCGAGATGGTTCTCCAGTTCATCGCATCGAAGGATCATCCTCATGAACTTTTTCTTTTGAATGATGTTTCTCTTTCTCTTTCACTCATATGTGTAACAAACAACTTTTCCCAAAGGTAGTCTAAATTGTGTTTCCTTCTTCGTTAGGAAAAGTAATTTTTTAAAAATCCACTTAAGTTACCTCCTTTCCATTTTAAAAAAAGTACTTTTCTTAAAATAAGGAAAAGTATCTTATTCTGGAAAGGAAGGTGAATAGTTATGTAGGAATGTGAAGAGTCACAAAAGATGGGATATTTAAACAGGCTCTCACTTCATGGTAAAGGATCGTCTTTGTGCTCCTCTTTAGAAATTTGTATTTCTTCTATTTCTTTCTTGATGTATTTCTCTCCATCTCAACTCCTACTGCAATAGAGCTTTGTAATCTTGCACAACTAGGGAAAGAATGCATCTTTTGATGAATATAATACAATTAAACTTTGTATTAATTATGTTGTTTGTCTTGCTTTACATATTGGTGTCTTCTCATTGTTAACTTAGAAGTACTCTGGTTTTATGTCAATGAACTTAACTTGTTAGTTTTTGAATAAACCCCCCTTCTCACTTTCTCCCCTTTCTCCATACACGCACCTTTCCTCCACCTCCTTTTGCAAATGGGTTTTAGTGGAGTATTCTCCTGTGATCCCCCGTCGAAAGGCCCTCCCCCGATGGTTAGATTAGTGTACATATTTCCTTGTTTTCAATAAATGGAGCTTCCCCACTCCTAAGCAAAGCGACATAGTCCCAGAGCGTTGGTGAGAGCCCCTAATTTTCCCTTGCAAAAATTATTTTGCTAACATGAATAAAGTGAATCAACGCCCTAAACACTAAGAAATCATATCTCATTAACACAAGATTGAATATTTTTAATCGAAGAAGGTTGGAAAGGGTAAATGAAGGAGTAAGAGCAAGTTACAGTGACACAACCAAACACCCTTGGCTGCTATAAACTACCCCAAAGTAAATCAAAACAAGTACCGACCTAGGTAAAAAAATAATATACCGGAAGGAGAAACGAGTATAAGAAATCACACAAGAATCAAGTACTTTGTGTAACACAAACTCAACAAATACCACAAGCTCAATGTATAAAGAAGGCTCACGTGGCACAATTATTAATGAAACTTCAAGTGTATAAGTGTTTGTGGAAGAGGAGGTGCAAGCTAGAAAAATAGAGAAGTTATTTCATGCTCACAAAAAAAGATAATAATATAATGGCTTATGAGCAAGAAAATAAAGAAGGATCAAAGATTTGGCATCATACACTTGAATTTTGAGATGAGATACCTAGAAGAGGCAACCAAAATGGAGGAGATGACAATCACAGGTGGGAATGACAAAAATGGATCACTATAAAACACCTTGCATATGTGATAGATGGGTTGCTAGCCAAGGATTTAGTATGCACAACACAATAAAGAAATACAACAGGAAATGTCATATATGATGACAACATGAAGAATAAGATGGAAAAAGTAGGGGTTCTTCAATTGGCGCATCTACCCTTTTTCAAAATCATTAGTAGAACTATTTCATTATTTGATATCATGAGTGTGCGAACATTATTTCGACTTTGTAGGAAAACATATGAGAATTACTTGCCACGTGATTAGCCATGAAATAGGGTTAATCAACACCGGTGAAGATCGAGCGTAAGACCTAGAGGATGACAAGGAGGTGGAAAGGGTTAGCAACCTCTTGAACTATAAATGAGGAGGAAATTAATTCTCAATTAAGGAGACTAAGGATCCTAGGACCAACATCATGGTGTGAGTACTAACATTCAAGGTAGCAGGTAAATAAAGGTGAACAAAAGTGAACAAAAATTACTTGTGTAACACACTCAAGATGACACAAGGTAAGGTCTATAACTTGGAACAATTTACTCCAATAACATAATAGAAGATGTGGAGCTTGTGTGTCAAAAGGGAGGCACTAAATTTCGTTGGGGAACAATCCTTTTACTCTTGGTTTTCAAAAAAATAGGTGTACCCAGAGGGAGATGGAGAACCATCTTGGATATTCCCTGAAGAAAATGCATCCCTGACTAAAAAATAAAAGTAATTTATGGCACTCACAAACCTCAACAATGCATATAAGGCATAGTTTGGGAATTGGTTAAAGCATTTGCAAAATGTCTTTGAACAAGACTAGAGGATCCCATGGAAATCAGAAAAATAATTGGAGGGAGAAGCAAAATTTGTAGTAGGGATGTATTATAGTCGAGCGTGTGCCTTCAAACAAGTAGACAGAAACTGGTCCCCATGGGGCAAGCTACCACATGCGTTCACTGCAGATTGCTTTGTGTGATTTGTGGATAGGATTAAGTAGGAGAAGAAGATAAAAATTGATGCACTAAATGTTGATACAAACATTCATACCCTCTACATAACCTATAAGTAGCCCCGTCGAGAAGCATACGTGAAAATACACGAGTCTAACATTTGCGCACTAAGAAAAATGGAAGCTATATTGGGCAAACACGACACAAAAATTGTTCTTTTATCTGTGCCCAAGGAAGCATATAGCTACAAATTCCACTCAAGAAGAAGATCCAAATGAAGAAATTATAATGCCTACAAATCCGAAAGCTAGGAACAAAAGGAAGGGTGAGAAAAGGCCATGATAGGAGAAGGCAATCCATAAAGGACAAAAAGGGCCAACCCTAATAGAAACCAAAAGTAAGTGTTGTCCAAACTCTCACTACCACACCTGAAGTTACTTGTAAGGAAAATGATGAACAAATTGGTAGCACAAGAGAAACTACATGTCCTAACCAAACCTTTCCAAAAAACATTCAAATGGAGAGGGCCAGAGAGAGGGCTAACATCGCCAAAAGATGGAGAGGAAGTGAATACAAAGGAAAAAAATCCAAAACACTCCTCATAAATCCCACGCAAAGGATGACACTACAAATAGTGTACCCCAAGGATACAGGTACAAGGACAACAACCAATCCTAAAACACCTCCGGAAGTGATTGAGGTGGAGGAAGAAGCTAGGAATAAAGAAGAGGCACACAATGAAGAAGAAAGCGCAGGAGAAGGTCGTGACAATGCATGAGGAGTATATGGAAGTGATGAAGAGTAAGGAGAGATAGGACATAACAAATAAAAATATCCGGTAGAGGAGACAAATGAAGAGGAGGAATAAGAAGAAAATTTACAACTCGATCCACAAAAACCTTGGATGTCTATCCACATAAAATTCTAGCAAGGAAAACTAGGAAAATAATTATTTTTCCCGGGAATGTATGAAGAACTTTGTGGCCACAAGGCACTCAAATAAAAAATTATCCTTTGCACTATATGCATGTATTGAAGAGCCAAAAATCGAGTTCCCTAACGACTACAAAAAAAGGGCTCCAACAAATGAGGGTGACTTAATTGTACTCACAAAAACATACATGCTTTCCGAGACTCAAGCGGGTGAAGCACTTCTGAAAATAACTAGATATCCATAATAGTAACGACTTCAAAAGCCAAAGGAAGTGGATGCATAAAATGAATGCAGAGCTTAAAGAAACAAGGAATAATTTGCACGCCTTACAGAGGGAGCGTAAATATTTACAGGAAAAGTATGAGCACAAATACTCTAAGGCCACAAAGCTAGGAGAGTAAATTTATTTCCATGAGCTCAATATCAAAGAAGCACACTCGCTCACAGAAGGTGAAAAAATAGGCGAACTAGAACAACTGATGAACTTGATGTTCAAACATGTTGAAGTAAATAAAGTATGAGTCAAACAAAAAAAAACAACCAAGATAACATAAGGATATTTTGTGGAAAGAAACTTGAAACATGTGAGCAACTCGCCAAGCAACTGGAGGGAAAAGATACACATGTCAAGAAACTATTCAAAGGTTTTTTCAAACATATCCATATTATAAGCGCACACAAAAGCAAGACAAAACAACTCAACAAACATCCTTAAAAGCTTAGATGGAAGATGCCTCTCTTGATAAGGCTTCCCATAATAATTTGATTGAACAATATGAGAGGGTTAGTGAAGAATCCAAGAAGAAACGGGAAGAGGTGAAGCTAAGACTAGTAGAGTTAAGGAAGTTCACCGAAAAAGTTGAAACTCAGTCACAAACTATGCACGCAGAATTGGACATCAAATTCAAAGACCTAGAGAAGGTAACTAAAACTGGTGTCAACGGTGCAGAGTTTTTCACGGAGTTATCTTCTCAGTTCAATTAGCTCATCCCTATTATCCAGAAGGCCATCCAAAATTGACAAGTGCGTGAATATGTGCTTGAATTTTAAGTGTCATAGTTATTTGAAGAGTCAATAAAAATGTTTCTCGAGGGTAGACAATGGGATTAATGCAGGTGATATTGGACCCTAAGTTCCTTCATTCTATTATTTATTCTTTATTCTTATGTCCTACATTGGGGCATAACATTCTGTATTATTTACCTACTATTTTTTGGAAGAATACACAACACTTTGGAGGAAGGATGCATGTATTAGAAGGAAACAAGAGTGCAAGTGACTAAACATGAGCGCACAGAAAGGATGAAGGAAGGCATGAAAATATGGTAAAGAAGACTGTTATGTGTGGGAAATCAGGATACCTAGAAAATAAGTTTCAAAAATGTGGCATTGAGGAAGGATAAAGTATTTTAGGGTAAGCATGCAACAAGGAAAAAAATAGACAAGGACATGTAAGGACACAACACACTAAAAATATACAACGCCGGAAATAGACAACTTATAGTTTGAAACACTTGCATGGAAGCGAGGAAGGAATGGATAAAACAGGAATATGGATAAAGATAGCTAGAAATACTCACCATGTAGGATCTACCAGGGGAAACAAGTGGTTATACTTAGCCACCGTTTGAATATAATAGTTCAACTAGTAGATGTAACTTGAGGGATATGAATAGCTCTCAGAAGACTAGTGAAGGGAAAGACCCCACTATTATAAATAACCCATAAAACTCGCATTGCAAAAAAAGATGAGGCTAGTCTTTGATCATCAGAGTCATTTTAAGTCCTAATTATGTTCTATGAAAGGAGCATTTGTGATGTAACTGTGGAGATAACTCTGATAGTAAATGAATATATTGTAAATGTGCACAATCAGTAAATGAGTAAAGTATGTTTGCAATAATGATATTTTCTATGCATAAATGTACTAAAGTTACATCTTAGGATTTTATTGTGTGTTAAAACATCTTAACCCCACTTCAACTGAGATAACCATGATGAAACTTGAATCCTTCCGCGTTGACTAAGCCCCATAGCTCGTGCACATAGGAATGGCTTAATGACACAACTAGACACGCAACGAGAACCAGAGAGGGGAACAAATAATTTCTAAAAGATAAAGTTTGAGATAACATAGAAAAAAGAAGACCTCCATTTGCAACCAAAAAATCACGTACTTTCTAATTACATCACGCCTCTAAGTATTTCATTAGACACATGATTTCTAAGTAAGAAGACTAGACATTAACAACACTTATTTTACTCTTTCATTGAATTTTATCTTTCCCATGGTCTTGTTATTTGATTTTTTGGAATGATTGTTTTACCTTTGAATATTAAACTACATGTGACCCAGCTTTATATTGAACATTACATCTTTTGAGCATATTAGACACTACCTCCCATTAGGGACAAGAGCACCCTAGGCGCTATTGTCCCCTTTAGGCGTTTTTGTCCCTTTACCTTCTTTTCTTGATTTTGAATTACCACATTAGTTGGTGTCTTTTTTAGATTCTCTTTTATCACTTTCGGTTGGATTTTCATTTAATGATGAAATTGAAACAAGGGAGTCATATATATACATGACTTACTCACTATTATTAGGGGTTGGGAAATTGGGAGTCAATACTTACTATCTATCACTTGGACAAAGAGAAATGCTCAAGGAATGTATTTGGACTACATAGGAAGGGCTATTTTTGAATTCCATATCACACATTATATCTTGGGGGAAAAAGTAGTTGTAGCCTGCTATTTTGGTGCGACTAGAACAAGGGAAACCTAGCTTTAAAGGACACAATTCAAATCACACACTCACAAGAACTACATAGAGTCTGAAATGTAGTGCAACACTCGGTGACTATCACATTAGCGTGATCGCTAAAGTCATTCTAACTCAAACATATGTGTTATTTATTGCATCTAATGTTTGCTTAATTTTTGTGTAGGTAGGTAGGTTTTATTGTAGGAACATGTATGATACATGAAAACTATGACATATCTGAAGCGACAAAAAATGAAAGGAAGGAGCCAATTTCAAACCTTAAAAAGACCAGAAGCGGAGTTGCTACAAAGACACTAGCCCCGAGGTGATCATATCCTCATGTAGGTGCTCTTGTGTGAAGAATTCCTAGATCTTAGTTTCTCTGATAGAGCCTGCATAGTCCAAAACCAACTTTCTCAACCAATTTTCCAACCCAAGATCAGCCCAGATCTCTCGAGACAAGCTAAGTCATTCTCATTCTCCTATCTTGTATACTTTTTTTTTTTACTTTTGCATGTTAGGTCTTATTTATTACTGTAATATTCATTTGATCTTGGTCCTTTGACATAAGATTTAAATTTCTTTAAATTGCCATTAACATCATTCTTCTTAGTGAAAAGAGTTCCATAGCATTATCAATTCATTATTATTTTTAAAAATTCTTTGTATTCTCATATTTCCATTGTTATTTTATTTACTTCAGAGTAACACAATGTGCATTGTACAAAAATAAAGCAATATCATTGTATATTTGTTTATGCCCATCTAGGGGAGAGGCCTAAGGCATGATCAATAAATAAAAATAGAAAAACACAACAAAAGCATGATTGGTTAGAGTGGGGTATTGGAAGTTACATCTTAAACAAGAAACCAAAAAGAGAAAAGTATTTGTAAAATCCAAAAGAATGTAATAGTAGTTTCTGGTAAGGTTTAATAGCTCGATCAACAAGATTAGTAAGTATAAGACTTTGATTAAATAAAAAGAAGTGTAACCCAAAACAATGGAAAATGTCATTTCCAAATTTATATGCAAATAAAAAAAGATTTATTATGCCTAAGACATTTACTACATTGGATTGTGGGTGATTGTTTCTGACACCCATTAAACAACTAGATGGTCAAGATTGAATGTGGATAGTCATTGATGTCTGACATAATATTAGTTTTCCATGTGACAAACACAATAGCTACACTTACAATCCATAATCCACTATGTTTCTATGTTGCATTTGTGAAATGAAGACAGTAAAATGGTTTTCAAGGGCATGATCTCTATTGCATATCATTTCTTATACATGTTGTGCACTGTTGGAATCTTCCTCACCATGCTTAGAGATCTGGTCATTGTTTGGGTCTACACTAAGCAAGAAAAGGAAACGAAGACCATCCTTGTCCACACTTTACCGCCCCTACAAAAAAGGTAAAGTTGCAATCATCTATCATTTCAATTACAAATGTTAAGGTTGCATATTTCTTATTTTTCCCTCTAATTTTCGATTTTCATTGATCTTGGTCGGGAATTCATTCATTCATTTTGATATGGCTATATCTAAAGCGTAAAGATGGGGCTTACATGGAAAATACAGGAATTAATGCTTTTTGTTAACATTGGGGAAAGTGTGTTCTTTGTGGGGAAACAATGTCATGCATATATTTTCCTTGATGACAATATAACTATTTCTTGAATTGTTTGGACATCCTCATCTTACATGTATGGTGTGCATTCAAAGAGAAATTTGTACTCAACAATGTAAAAAATCGTAAATGGAGTCTCAGTTTAAAACTTTTGATCGGTAGATAAAATCTACATAGGCTCATGTGACCAACCACTGGAGGGTTTGAATTATCATTGATTGTTCGAACATCACCTATGGAAAATCAACTTAACATTAAAAGGGGGGTTTACAAAGTGCAAGAAAAAACCAACATTATGGTTGGGTTTCAAGCCTAGAACCTATTGGATTTTCCCTATTTGTTTTGGCCCCTTTAAGCAAATATCACACTCATGTAGATAATGTGTACGAGATCGATATGATAAATTGGAGGACATACAACAAATATCATTTGGGTAGGAAAAATCTGAGCCTTGGAATAAGTGTGGTACATGTATGTATTTCATTCCCACATTTAAGTCCCACATCTTTCTTTCCAAATTTCTATTCATGTCTTTGTCTTAAATTAATTACCATCCAATCAAAAACCTTTTAATGGTGTTAACTAAGTGATCCCTCCATATGGCTTAAAATAGGTGTAGTACAATGTTATTCTTAAGCTCAATACCATTTTTTTTTTATTAATTTGACTCATGTTACTCAATATTTATCTCACGATATCCACGCACTATCCCCTAAAATTTTCTCTCCTTGTTTTCTCCTCAATATGGAAAACATTTTAACCAAACCTTCTAAATATATGTCAAAATATCTTTCCAAAATTTTCACCTCTCAAAAATTAAGAAATATATGAACCTAGATCAACTTATCATAGTTAGTGTATTAAAAAGTGTCATGATTCTACCTACGTTAGAAATAAAAAAATCCTTTGTAAACCACAAAAAGACCACCCTATTTGTCTTTCCTGTGTTGGAGAAGAATGCCCACCATGAAAAAGGCAATGCCCAACATTAATTCGTTCCCCACATTTAGCATTTTTAATCTTTTCATGTCATATTTCTAATGTGTAGAAATTGTTTCCTATTTGGTGTTACATGGATATCTCATAAACCAATTCATTATTAACTTTCTAAAATAATTTTGTGGACACTCATTTTAGTAATTCATGTCTTGCAACTATAGACACCTAATTTCGACCACACAATTTTAATGCTAAAATTGCATTAATTGTTTGCTTCCCATCATCATACTATAATTAGTTATTTCCCGCTAATTAGCTAATGTACCCCATATTCTAGTTCAATGAATCAGTCTCTTCCCTTGTCTTCGATGTGAATTAACATCACTTTGTTAGTTACAATCCTCTTTCAATTAATTAATTACCCATTATTAATTAATTACCCTTTCACAATCTTGTATTTAATTAATAAATAAACCCTCTTAGTAATTAAATCCCCCTCTCTAACCAACTTGATTCTACTAATTGCCCTCTAAATCATCTTCAACTGGCTTCTATAAGCTAAACATGGCCTATTAATTAATCCCAATTGATTAATTAAACCTTCCCTAACTCCTATGGGCCACTAATTTCTAATTAATCTCTTCTAAACATACTTATCCACTCATAATTATACATCTTCTTTATCCCAAATTCACTAAGATGTATGTTTCTCCCAAAGTAGAAAGAAAGTTATATAAGTAACCTAGTACCTTCCTACAACATGTCCCTGTAAGACATTCATACTCAAAAAACATTTTATGCATTTGAAGCCTTTCTAGATTAAGTAGGAGAAGAATCAAACACGACTTTATATATTGAGTAAACCCCCCCTCTGTTCGGCTTCGAAGGAAATATATACATATAAAAAATGCATCTAAATTCAAAATGAGGTTTTGCATTCTTTGTTTGAATGTTTTGAGGAAGTTTTTAGCTTCTTTTCATGCTTTATCTTGTTGTATTTGATTAGATAACTAAGCTAGGGTTTACTTGGTGTTAAATCCTTCATTTATTAGCTTAGGTTCTTTAGCATGTATACATATGGCATGCCCGGTAGGACATTGTACGCACCCAAAATTGCATGTGCTTTATTGTCGAAAAACGGTTATAAAAGTCCCTAGTGATGATTCAGGTCCTTTCAAGAAGGAGTTTGAGCTCCAAAACCCATATGCAGTGTATAATTGTTGCCTAGACATCTTTACTTAGCCTTCCCACGTTTTTTTCCAACTCCTTGCTTCTTTCTGTGCACGTTTTAGTCTTTAGTGTAAGGACTGCAGCCCTGCACAGGGCGGTAGTCCTGCCCGCATTTTCCAGATTTTGTCATGCGTGTTTCTAACATGCGACGCCTCACTTAATTTCACTTTTAGCATGCATCTGTGAGCCAAACTGTCTAAAAATAGCTTTGATTGTTTGGATCTCCTTCCTCCTATTTTTAAATAGATTTAATTAGATGGAACTGCTTCTTCTTGCCTTGTGCATGAAGGCACATCCCATCCTCAATTCCTATATATTCCATGCTTGTATTTAAGCAAAAAGGGGCCTAAGAATTTTTGTGTATCTTACATTGTATTGTTGCCACAATCTTAGTAGGAATTGCATAGTCAAGCTCAAATCTCTTGTGTTATCTCTCTTCTACTTGCATAGCATCCAGACTGCCTTCAAGTTGCCATTGCTCAAGTGCCATCCTCCTTCTGTTGTTCTTGCATTCCCAATCCCTTGGAATCCTATGAACACTCGGAGATAGAAATGACAAAATGAGGGGACAAATTACTACACAGCTGGATTTACCTTTGTTTTGTGAATTCTAGGTTGGATCTATTGTTTTATTTGTTTTATTCTAACAATTTATCATTGTTACATCATATCAAATAGAGTAGAAATCAATTTCTTTTCATTTGCAAGTAATTAGTTAATTTCCAAGAGAGTTTTGAATCTTTCATAACAACCCCCGGTGACGGATCCTCTTCTTCCCATCCCTGTGGATTTGAAGGAGAGGATATCTATAGGAGATTGTCTACATATCATAGATCATTTGGAAAAATTCTTGTTTTAAGTTAGTTTAGATTCAATACACTCAACACAGGTGAATAACCACACCGGGTTATTTCGCTTGTTTAGTTTTAGTGTAGAAATATTTTAATTATTTAGAATAGAAGCAAAATGGTGTTTGTGGTTGTAATGTTTCAGTTTTGTGATTTGTTTAGATTAGTTTCCCTTTCACCAGTAGCATATATTGTTATTTTCAGCTTAGTTAATTTCATAAGGTAGATCAGGTTGATATGATGGCGTGGTCCAAGTTTTAGGTCCTGAAATGCAAGATTAAACAAGTTATGTGATTTTTTCCCATACCGACTTTCTAAAGGTGAGATTTTGAAATAAATTTTCACTTTCTGATGCTCATTGGAGAGTGTGTGATTTGCATGGGGACCCAATCTCCTGGGGTATAGTTGAATAGGTTTGTTATGAATATTTTCAAAGTGGAATTAGGTCTTTTGATTGTCATGTTTTTATGAACAATCGTTAAGAAGGTAAAATGATTTAAAACCCTAGTTTAGTAGCGAATTGAAGAACTTGAAAATAATGACCTAGAATTGTTTGTTTGAGAAAGTGTGATGATTATATGTGGTAGAGGACTCCTCCAGCTTTCTCCATGTGTTATTTAGAGGTTTTTTTGTATGTGGGCCCCACCCAAAATGCAAGTTTCTAAAGATTTTCAGTTTTCTCCAAAAGTGTCCATTATACCTAATGGCTAAATTGGCATGTATTGAAGTATGGGAGTTTTTATTCATGTCCATGATGGTTTCATATCATGGTTGACGTATTATGAGGTCAAGTGTGCCCTATCTTGCATGACTAGTTTTTGGGCAATTTTGAGCAGTCTCGGTGCAGAACTGTCTTGGAGGTGTTACGATCAATTTTATGGCATGGTTTGAGTTTTTTAATGACCCCAAGGTCATGAGATTTCCATTGATATATCACATTTGAGTTTCTGATGAAATTTGAGCAAGTTATGGCTTGTTTTTCGAGGACTAATTTTGAGAGTGTTTGGTTGTGCATGGTCACAAGTAGGTTTAATGGCTTGAGATGTTGTTCCAGTGTGTTTCATGGTTGCTAGAGGTTGTTGAGGGCTTAGACAACATGTATAAGTATGTTCCATATTTTGGTGAAGTTTTTTTTGCTCTATAACATTCCATGTTTGGCAATTTGTTTATTTTGGTGTTTTAGGGCTTCTTGTGTCTTAATGGAGGTCTAGAAGGATCTAGGTGATGTCTGAGACCTCTATGGTCCTATAAATGATTTTTTTTATGATGTTCTTATGATGTGGGAATGTATTCTAAACTATGATGGGTGACCCAGGTGAATTGTAATGAAGAAATGGGTATAAAGGCAAGTTAGAAAGCTCAGCTGAGGCTAGTTGAGCAAGAGAAGGATAAATGCTACCTAGACGGAAGAAAAGTGAAGGTGTAAAAGGTATTTGTGACTTGTAAGAGAGGGAAAAGAGTGTGTGAACATGATATAAAGTATTTGCTGTGTTGGAGAGATAGGTCATTGGACTTAGTTTAGCTTGGTGAAGACAAAATATTGTGAGTTTACCTAGTGAGCAAATTGGAAGGAGGAAGGAGAGTGAGCTTCAATTTTTCATCTTCAATTGTTGTAGCAAAATTTTAGTGGTAACACAGATTTTAGGTGGATTTCATTGGTGTTGAGTCATCTTGGGGGTTGGTGCCTCCATAAAGGGGTTGGTGCTCTACTAAACTAGGAGTTGGTACTCTATTAAACTAGTGGTTGGTGCTCCTTGTGGGGTTGGTGCCTCACTAAATCTAGGGGTCGGTGCTCCTTGTTGAGTTTTTGCTCAACTAAATTTGATTCATAACTCTAATAAAGTTATGTTTCAGTGGGTTATATTCCCCTTTAGGGTTTCCCACTTATATTTGGTGTTCTTGTGTTGTTGTTATCTCATTTTCTCTTTGTGGTTATGTTCTTGTCAATGTAGACACGAAATCACTCACTTTGGTACATTTCTAAGTCCTAAATACATACTAGCATTCATATGATTCCTAAGCAAGGAAAATAGTAATTGATGATTGTCTTTGGCCTTTTTCCTTTGCTTCTTTTTTTTCTATTTGATCTTTCATACCCCATAGCCTAGTCAGTATTTTACTTATTTATCTTTCATGGCTTTAGACACCAACGCCCAGCCAAGACAAGAGTGCCCAGGCACCCCAAAACCCTTTTTCACCTTACTTGTTTCTTTTGGGTATCTTTTATCTTTTGGACATCTTTTTCACTTATGGGTCGTGTTGTTACTTACCCAAAAAATGTATGATTTTCAAAAAATGTTTGAATTTTATTATTAAGTGACCCCTTTTCCTAAGTTTGTTTTCGTTTGTGAAGTATTGAAGATTGAAAAAAATCAAAACAACTAGTTATTTTTGAATATTTTGGGGCACATTGGGTGTATCACGGTAATTTCGGGTTCAAGAGGAACAAGTTCCTTCAAGCCTCCAGTTCCATGAATCCCCGCTTTCTCTGCATTGCTCTCGGGCTCTATGTTTTGCGGCTCTTTATAATCCCGGTGGAACTCATTCCTTTTGGGCCCCTTGTTCCCCGCACCCACTTGTTCAGATGTTTTTGACACTCCTGACCCCTCATTCCATTAGACCTTGTGTTCGTCGAAAGCTTGATTTTTCCGCAATGATCCATGGTATGCTTGTATTGCGGTTTTGTCAAATATCTTAGGTCCTCTGGCCCTTGTTACACACAACACTTAGTTCCATGCAGACCTCCCCTCTTTGCATTCTATTGAGTCTATTTTTGTTGTGGGTACTTCGGAGGTTTTTAACACTACAATCTTTGTTCCCTCGGGTCTCCATTTCCTTGAAAACCCATCATGACCGTAATGTATAGAGAAAATGGTTAAAACGTTCTTTGAATATCTATGTTCCCCGCATTCTATTGTATCACTCATTTTAACCATTTTTTTGAATTGTTTCAGTATAAAAGGGGGTAAAACGTAATTCATTTTCATTGTTTCGATTTATGAATTCCAATTGTATATTGTGCCTTCGCTCCATGTGCCCTCAAAGACGTTTTTAGCCATATCTTGCTCAATTTTCATCCATTTTCAAAAATTCAAATTGCAATGGGGTAGTTGTCAAAGTGTTGGTCTTTTCACAGTAAAGGTGAGTCATTCCATGCCCATTTGATTTAACTTGGTGGTGTTTTGTATTTTATGCCCTATCCTTTGATTCCTTCGTATAAGTCATTGTTGAACCCCATTTCTCTGAGTTTTTCCCCTCACCTTTCACCATGAAGTTCCAATATGGAGGTTATGAACACATCTCTTCCTTAGAAAACTTTGTACTAAACATAGGGGATAGTAATGTAAGACATTTGAATCTATATGATTTATGGGCCCGGATAACTGATGATGCTCCCACAATTATTGCCCTGTGTATTAAAAATAGTGGAATTGCCCATGTTGTCGGTTTTCCCTTGTCTGTTCAACGCACTGACATTGTCCTTGCCTGTGCCTCATGTTTCGACCCCTATAACCAAGGAATTCAAAGATCCTCAAGGCCAAATCATTGCTAAACTTGATGTCAGTTGTATTACTGCAGCCCTAGGGATCCCTATATTTGAAATTTCTAACACCCTGACCAAGGCCCAAGCCTAAAATATGTTTGAGAAAGACAAAGATAGATATAAGGAAATGATAGCAAAATCATGGCTCAAGGCCTAAAAGAGATGAGCTTCTAAGTTTCCTAAGGTCCTATACATGTCTGATTTCAAGGAAGAATTGTTTGATATAATAACTTTGTTGGCAAGATTGATGGGCCTACCCTCTACAAATGAATTCCATTTTTGGATGTGTGTGTACATCAACATCATTTGTGACGGCAAGCAAAATTTGAATTGGGGGGGACATAATTTGTGAAAATCTATGGTTGGAGAGTATTCAATATTTGAGAATCATTGATGCAGAAGGTGAATGATTATCTATAGAAGTGGGTTTTCATTGAGTGAAAAATTCAAGTTCTTGAAGAAGCAACCACTGATTTGAAGAACATGGTGTAGAAGGTGAATCATTTAAATCAAAAAATATTTTTTGACTTGCAGGCCCTTTGATGCAAGTTATATAAGGAAAATGATTCTATAGAGAGGAATTCAGTAGATGAATTCAAGGAAAGATTTAGTGCACTAATCAAAAAAATATCCATTCAAAGTTGAAACATTAAACAAAGAAAAAATGGAGGAACTCACTGAACTACATAATGTTGTTATAGAAGCCACCAAGGGCCTCTTACGTAACGGAGGAATTATTAGAGAAATGGAGTATTCTCTGGCTCTCTAGCTAGCTTCCATGGTAAATAAAAACATTCCAATGGAGATGTAAATTTCAAATGTTTCTGCTAAGTTTAGATTTTGTGTACTTAAAGTGAAGATCCTAGCTGTACCACTCTCAAATGTTCCTTCCTCTAGAAGTTAGTCATTTTCTAGCAAGTCATATTTTGGAGTTAGCTTTATTATTTTGAAAGTTGAATTGTAAATAAAGCTAGCTCATGTAATTCATTACTTAAGTGTTTAACACTTAATTAAAAGACAATTAGTTATAAAATATTGGTTACAACCACCCTTAAACCTATATAAGGCTTTTGTTTCCATTATAAAAGAGTTGGATTTTGGTCTTTTGGAAAATAAAGATTCATAAACATTTTAGATCAATACATAAGAAGATTTATCTCCCTCTTATTTTGTTTATTCTATTTCTATTTCCTAGAATTGTGAATGCGAGTATAATATATTTGAATCTGGAAAATATGTGTTTAATCCATTGATTATAGTGTGAGGAAATTTGTGTCTGTTGGATTTATATTTCATGGATTTTCAGATATAATAATTCATATATTCTTGAAGTCTCATACATGTAGCAATAGGATATAACTCTGCAGTATCTATATATGATGTATTTTCTTTTTCACTTCTTTTCATTACAGTATTGAGTAATTTTGTATAACCAAGGAGAGTACTTGTGCTCTTGACCGATGGACTAGATTGAACTTTGTGTCCTTGTTTCACCCGTCTTACTCATATAAGCTATTGTTGATTCCTCGGGAACTTTTCTCCCTTTTCATCTTCTATATTGAGAATATCATAATATGGAGGCATTATTTACACCAAAAACCTCATTCATAAAGTTAGCATATCTATTTGTAAATAATTAGATTTCCAAGTTTTTGGTGAATAAGGAAACCTCCCCATAAAGATGAGGGACTATTGTCCCATGAACTATTGCTTGTGTCTTAAAGAAAAAAATTTCAACCAACAATTTTTTGGTGCCCACTGTGGGGAACATACTATGTTTCCCACCGAGTAATATTTAGATTAAACCAACAGTTTCAACACACTGGTGAAAATAAGATACACATGAGGATATATAGCCCAAGCTTTAGAAGACCTTGCCTTCTATTTGCAACAACAACAAGGTTTTCAGGTATCTCCAGAGAGAAGAGGTAGAAATAGAAGTTTCTCAAGCACTCCTCCTACTAAAGAAAGAGTTGGTCCATCTTCTCAAGCAAGTACTACTACTCAGCCACAAGTAAGTGCTATTTCTCAGGCTTTAGTCTTAGTGGGTATTGTTGTTCCTTTACAAGCTATCTTTCCTACAATGGATACACCATTACCTTGAGGCCAACAGGTTGGACCTTTAGCCCTTGCACAACCACTAAACATGATTTTCCTAAGGGAAATAGGAAGAATTTTCACAAGTTCAGAGGTGATGGAAAATTACACCCAGATGAACACATTGGCAACCTTTATTGTTGCATGTGAGATTATTGGAGTTGAGCAGGAGGATGTTTAGTCAGACTTTTTGTTAAGAATTTGCAAGATAATGTTGCAGATTGGTTCTATCATCTCCCAGTTGGTACTATCACCAACTGGAATACCATGCAAACTCAGTTTGAGAATAGATTCAAGATTTGCTGAATATGTTCATGCACTTCTGGCTCAAATTTCCCAGATCAAGAAGGAACCTTATTAACCTATGCGAGAATTCATTGCCAAATTCAACAAACTAGTTCATAAGATTCCAACTGCTACTCATCCTATTGATCAGAATCTGAAATGTTTCTTCCTTAATGCTCAGTTTCCAGAAGTGAGTTACACACTAATGAGAGCCAATCTTTCCAATCTAGATGCAGATCAACAATCGGCCATAAGTGTAGAAGATGACCTGATTATGTTAGTTAAACTGATAAAAGAACACCTAAGGCCAAGCTTCTACTTCAAGTATAACAAGTTCTAAAAAATTAGTTCAAAAACTAGACAAATGATATGATTGCAATCAAGAAACAACTTGCTCAGAACATGTCATATAAGGATATTCTGCAAAGGAACTTCCAGCCAAGGAATCATCTTCCCTCCTGCTCAACCAAAGATAGCAATTGAAGCTCCTCCTATGAAAGTTTGCAGTCAATGCAACTTGTGAAGTATAAGAACTAGATGATGAGAAGCAGAGGAGATGGATGAACTTGAAAGAAGAGTCTAAAGAGGTCCAAGAAGAGGTAGATGACTCTCAAATAAACTATCTCACTTGTGAGGGAGTTATGATGATGATGATTATTATGATGAGGTAGTTACAAACATGAACAGTGAATCATACGCTATCATGACTAGAGAACAACTGAGCAAGAAGAAGGAAGTTGTGCAGCCTGCAAAGAAAGAGAAGTCTAAAGAACCCCCGACTACCATCCAGTAGTTGCAAGAAGAGGAACACCCATTCCCACTACTGCTGATAAAAAAAAAGTAAGTATTTCTTCTCCATCTAATACTTCTTCTTCTTCCTCTTTTGCCTAAAACAACTATACCTTCCACTCCTATGTCTAAAACACCCTCAACCTCAAAAGATGATAAACCTAAAACCTCTACTACTTCTAGTCAAGAAACTTACGTCTACTTTAGGGTCTTTTGATATTATTGATCATATCAAGAAGACCAAAATTCATATTTTTGAAGCTAAATTTTATCAAACTCACCTGGAGGCCTTCTCCAAGTTGTAAAATTCATCAATTTCAAGCCTAGTCAGTCATCCAAAACTTCTAAAGGCCTTTTTCCTACTCCTAGCTCTCCTTCCCCACAAATTTTATGGCTACCACACCTTCCACTTCTGAGAAGATTGAGCCTTTGTATGTAACAATGCTAATAGCTTGGCCATAAACTTAGTAAACGTGTCATTGAATTTGAAGCATCGAACAATGTGATGCCTGTACAAAAGTTTCTTACTGCAATTAATATTACTCTAACCTGAACTTTTGGTTCATGATATTCAATAGAGATCAAGGAGGTTCCCCTAGTTGGGAGGATAAAATATGCTCAAGTAGATTTTACTGCTTTCCCAGAGAAATGAGTCAAAGCCACAATATTGGTTGCTGACATTCCTCCATCCTATGGTATGTTGTTGAGCAGAAAATTTTGCTAGAGAAGTCAGAGGTGAAATTCAAAAGGACTAGTCTCATGCCCTCATCCCAAACAATGGACAGATGAAGAAATTTTTTCTAAAGAGATAGGCTAAGTACATTGTTGAAAAGACAGATGATCCTAAAGAAAAAAAATTGTATGAAGACATAGGCCATGGAAACTATATGGTGATGTTTAAGTCTGAAGATAAAGCTCCCAAGATTGTCCATGATGATGCTAATGGCATTTAGATTCTTGAATTGGATGGAATTTGTTCCACTACTGGTTCAGGAGTAGGAATTACATTAGTCTCACATGAGGGAAAAGCTCCACCCATTCTTATATAAACTTCAATTTTACTAATGCCAACAATACTATTGAGTATGAGGAACTTCTAATCTTCCTAGAAATAACAAGGGAGATGGGAATAAAGAATCTCTCTGTGCACAAGGTGATGCATATTTTATCATCTAACAAGTTCAGGGAGCATTTCATGTAAAAAATTAAAGGTTGAGGCATTATAGAAATCTGGTTTGGGATTTTATTGAACTATTGGATGCCTTTTCAATCAATGTTGTGCCAAGAGATAGTAACCATAAAGCATATGCCTTAGTTTTCCAGGATCCCTTCTCATTCCTCACCTAGATTTTAGTCGAGATAAGTTCAAAGTAGAAAAAATATTTTAGACCCAGTGTCCTTGACAATGCAAAGAATTGGCATAGGTCTTCCATGACGATCATTATTTGATTTCCTTTAATGAATTGAGGGAAAACTTTATCAAATTTTAATTTGAGGGAAGCAAAGAAGGCTATCGATAATCCACTACATCTTCCCATGCCTGAGGATGGAGTTGAGGAGGAATCTAATCAGGATGGATGTATAAAAGTCAAAGGTAATAAGATCCCTAAAGGTCTTATGAGCTTAGAAGATTTATTTAATAAACATGATAGATATATACAAAGGAAGAAGTATCACAAGGTGCTAGTCAATCAGCTGAGTTTGAGAAGGTTAATATAGGAAGTGATGAGGAGCCCAAGTTTGTCAATATTGGAAAATGTTGTTATGGTGAGGAGATAAGAAAAATGGTTGAAGTGTTGAAAAAGTACATATATGTTTTCACTTGTTCCTATGATGACTTGAAAACTTTTAATCCAAGGGAGATGTAGTCATTACACTCACTTGAAGCCAGGAATTCAACCTTTTTACCAGAAGCAAAGGCAGATATAATCCAAAGATCGTAGGCACAATTTATCATGAGATTCAAAAATATCTCAATGCTAGGATAATTTTCCCTATTCATCATTCAACCTAGGTTTCCAACATTATGCGTTAGTGAGAAATAAGAAAGATATATATTCAGATTTGTTTTGATTTCATAAATATGAATTAGACATATTTTAAGGAAAAATATCCTCTTCCTATGATGGACTAGATCCTTCAGGATGTGATCAGTTCAGAGATGATTTCTATGCTCAATGGGTTTTTAGGATACAACCAGATCAAAATAGACATACAAGATCAACATAAAAATTCCTTCACTACTCCCTAGGGTACATTTTCCTACAAAATAATTCCTTTTGGTTTGATTAACATCAGGTGCAACATTCCAGAGGGACATTGGATTTGGCCTTTGGTGACTTGAAGAATAAATGCATAGTGATCTATCTAGATGATCTTACCATCTTCTCCAAGAAGAGGGAAGACCATTTTCAGCACTTGAAATTTGTCCTTCAAAGATGTAGATACCATGACATCTATTTGAACCCAAATAAATTTGTCTTCAGTGTTATGGAGGGAAAGATGCTTGGGAACATTATGTCTAAGGATGAGATAAATATTGATCCAGAGTATGTCCAAGATATCCCAAACATATCTTTTCCAACAAGTAAGAACTATATTCATTATTTCTTTGGGAAAATTAATTTTCTCTAGAAGATTTATTCCTAATTTTACAGAATTCACAAGGAACATTACTCATATGATGAAATAGAAATAGTCTTTCTGCTGAATTATTGAAGGGAAGAATGCCTTTGAGAACATAAATAGAGCTATTGCCAAAACACCTATTCTTTCTTATCTAGATTTTGATAACTATTTTATAATTTATTGTTATACCTCTAAGCACACCCTGAAAGTAATCCTGGTCCCAAATAACTTTCATGGATGTGAAGTACCTATTGCATTCATGAGTTATGTATTGAAAGCCCATGAGATAAATTACTCTCAATTTGAGAAGCATCCATTTGTTGTGGTAAAATTGTGTGACACAATTCTGAATTCACACTCCACTATGTTTCTACCTGATACAATAGTGAAGTCCATCCTCACCCAACAAGACTTCAGATCAAAATGAGGAAATTGGGTAGCTAAGGTGAAAGAGTATGACCTTGATATCAACCGACTAAGCTTGTTCGAGGTAAGGGTCTGTGTGAATTTTTTTCTAATGGTCCTAAGAGTGAATTAATTTAAAAGGATACTGTTGATGTTCCAACTGTACTCTTTCTAAGTTCAACTGATGAGTGGTATGCTGATATCACTCATTTCCTCACCTATAGAGAATTTTGGCACATCTGAGTGCCAAAGAGAAAAGAGCCATCAAGATTTAGGCTGTTCAATATGTACTGTGGGATAATTCTTTATTCAAAAGAGTAATTGATGGTAATTTTCTTAGGTGTGTTGATAAGGAGAAATAAAAGAGATCACTGAGGGATTTCCATGATCAGGCCTGTGGAGGTCAATTTTCTTCCTCAGTAATGGCTCAAAAAATTCTTGTACAGGGTATTATTGGCCAACTCTTGTTCAAAGATGAAACAAAATGGGTTTTAAAGTGTGAAGCATGTCAAAAATTTGTGGGCAGAACCAATTTGGCTACCTTACCTTTGAAACCAATGGTTATTGAGGAGTATTTCTAGCAATGGGGGCTAGATTTCATAGGAACCCTTAATATAAGTTCAAGTATAGAACACACACACATGTTATGATAGCCATTGATTACTTTGCAAATTAGGTTAAAGAAATTCCAGTCAAGAGGACCACTTCTAAGGTAGTCTGTGATTTCATTAAGGAGGACATATTGGTCAGATTCGGGATTCCAAACAAAATTATTACAGACAATACCCATAAATTTTCTTCCCATGATCTTATAGATTTTTGTTATGGGTATGGATTTCTCTTGCACATTCATCTGATTACTATCCACAAAGGAATGAACATGACAAATTGACCAACAAAAACCTGGTAACCATTATTAGGAAACTAGTGAATGAATCATAGAGGAATTTGCATAAGAAGTTTTATGATGCTCTTTGGACAGACATGATCACACCAAAAATATCCATTGAGATGTCTCCATTTTAATTGGCGTATGGGATGGAAATCTCAATTGCTAGTCATAGTGGAGATGCATGCATTGCATATTGCAAAAGTGATTGAAAATGAAGAGTTTTCAAGTGCCTTGGAGAAGAGGGTTCTATTTCTACAAAAGTTGGATGAAGAAAGATTGTAGGTTGTGGATAGAATCTCAGCACACCAATGAAAATTCAAGCAACTTTTTGACAAGAAATCCAAGTCCAGGGACTTCTAGGTTGGAGATATTGTCTTACTTTGAGACAAGAGGAGTGAACCACAAGGACTCCATGGTAAGTTTGACTCACTCTAGCTTGGTCCTTTCAAAATTCAATATTTTGCTAGTGAAAATTCTTACTATCTAAGATATATGGATGGAACTTCATTTCTATTGTCATATAGCGATCAATATATGAAGTTCTTCCAGTCTTGAGTGAACAACAATCATTTGCTATATAGTTCTATAAATAGTTATGTATAGTCTTTATTTTGTTTTGTGTCTTGTGTCTTTGTGTCTCTATGTTCTTCTATATGGTCTCTATGTGTATTTTCCCAATGGATAAAGAACTCTAGTCTTGTAACCATGAGATTATGAGGTTATTTTCTCTATCTCACTTCAACTATGTGTCAAGTCAATCCAATCCCTAGAAAGAGCCAACAATTGTCACTTATCCCAAAATAATGTGTGATTTTTGAATTTTTTTTTGAATTTTTTGCTAAGTGACCCCTTTTCCTAAGTTTGTTTGTCTTTGTGAAGTCTTAAAGACTGGTGAAAAAAAAAAAAAAAATTAGTCATATTTTTAAGTTTTTTGGGTTGAATTAAGTGTAATGCGGTGATTTCAGGTTCTAGAGGAATAGGAGGAACAAGTTCCTCCAGGCCTCTCATTCCCCGCATCCCTGTTTTATCCGCATTTTATTTCTTTGTCACTCCATGTGGTTCTTTGTAATGTCTTGCAAAAATCATTCCTTCAGAGTCCTTGTTTCCCTGCAACTCGATTTCTTCTATGCAATTATTTAAATTGCAAGGATTTGTTATATAGTTTTGGGAATAATTGTGAATCGTGAAAAATTTTTAGGTCCATTGTTCCCGACATATCCACTTTCTATGCACCTTTTCAATTCCTTTGTCTTACAAATATTTTGGGTGTTTTAAGAACTCTCATCCCTTGTTCTAACTAGGCCTATATTCCCTACATCTCTTTGTTCTCTCATACTTCCCCCATTTGTAAACATTTCCTTATTTTCATGTGGTATCCCCTTAGTGTTTTGCAGGTATTTTGGGAGTATCTTATGGTACTCTGTGACCCTTGTTCTGTCTAGCACTTAGTTCCCCACAAGCCTTCCCATTTTCCACATTCTATAGAATTTTTTTACACAACAGGTATACTTAGAGATTTTTGGACACTCACGACCATTGTTCCCTCGGGCCTTTAATTCCTCGAAAACCCATCATGACCGTAATGTATTGAGAAAATGGTTAAAACATATCTTTTACATCCCTGTTCCCTGCACTCTATTGATTTTCACTAATTTTAACCATTTTTATCAAACTATTTCAGTATAAAAGGGGGTAAATTTGATTCATTTTCACCATTTCAATTTGTGAATTCTAACTGTTCATTATGCCTTCTCTCCCTATGCCCTTAAGGATGCATTTTTAGTCGTATCTTGCTCAATTTTCATCCCTTTTAAAATATTCAAATCACAACAATGTGGTCATTTTCAAAGTGACGTTATTTTAACAGTAATAGGAGAGTCATGTCCATGCCCATTTGATTCAACTTGTTGGTGTTTTCTATTTTATTCCTTATCCTTTTATTCCTTCCTGAAATTCATAATTGAGCCCCATTTCTCTAAATCTTTCCCCTCACATTTCACCATCGAAGTTCTTAGTATGGAGGCTATGAAAACATATCTTCCTTAGAAACCTTTGTACCAAACATAGGGGATAGTGATGTGAGACATTTTAATCTACATGATTCCTGGGCTTAGACAACTGATGATGCTCCCATAATTATGGCCTAATGTATTAAAAATAGTGGAATTTCCCATGCTGTTGGTTTTCCCATGTCTGTTCAATGACCTAACATTGTCCTTTGCTTGTGCCTCATGTTCTGACCCTTTAACCAAGGAAGTCATAGATCCTCAAGGTCATATCATTGCTAAACTTGATATCAATCATATTACTACATCCCTAGGGATCTGTGTATTTGAAAATTCTAACACCCTGACCAAGGCCTAAGCCCAAAATATGTTTGAGCAAGAAAAAGAAAGATACAAGGAAATGATAGCTAAATCATGGCTCAAGGCCCAAAAGAGAGGTGGTTCCAAGTTGTGTAAGGTCCTATATATATCGTGATTTCAAGGAAGAATTGTATTATATGATAACTTTGTTGGCAAGATTTATGTGCATAACCTCCACAAATGAATTCTAGTTTTGGATGTGTGTGTACATCAACATCATTTGTGAAGGAAATAAAAATTTGAATTGTGGGGATATAATTTGTGAGAATCACACTGAGAAACCAGTGGATGTGCAACAAAGTAAGACCTTTTATATGACTTCCTGCCTCGTGTACACAATTGCAGCCTATACGGTGTGGGTAGGTTTATCTCCTCAAAATGATAAGAAGAATGAACCAGGTGATGAGTTTTACCCACAACTCACTTTTGAGAACAATAAGTTCCACTACAGGTGGATAAGTATGAAAAGGATATTACTGTTGCAGACTTGGAGCTAATCAGAATATCACTTGGTGAATCTACTCCTGATGGGGAAGTCTAAAATCTTAGGTAAACCGTTTCCAAATTAATTGAAAGGGTGGAGAAAGGAAAGAAAACATAGGAGCAGTTGGAAGAACAAGTTCGGGATATTTCTAATTTCATCAAATCCTTCCTCTCTACTGATAAAGTTGTTATTGACCCTACTCATTTATCTTCACTCCCTCCTCCGACCATTCTTTATGAACAAGATGTCAAAGTCATCATAGAGATCCATAAGCATGCTTCATATGGTATAGCTATTGAAGCATTGGTGGGAGGATTGTTAATCTTTGGTTTAAATTTTATTGATGAGGTATGCAAGGTATATGACAACATTTCTACAGCCCAAAACCAATTCAATTCAGCAGTAAGAAATGTTGAGAAAGAACTCAGGATATAGTTGGAGAGTATTCAAGATTTGATAATCATGAGCACCACTGATGAGAAGGTTCTTCTTTCTCATAAAATTTTTGATGATTCCAAAAACAACCTATCCAAGAAGTGGGTTTACAACATTGAGTGGAAAATTTGAGTTCTTGAAGAAGCAACCACTAAGTTGAAGAACATGGTGCAGAGAGGTGAATCATTTAAATCAGAAAAAATTGCTCTATAAGGACAACTCTACAAAGAGGCATTCGGTAGATGAATTCAAGGAAAAATTCAGTACACTAATCAAAGAAGATATGTTCAAAGTTGAAACATTAACCAAAGAAAAAATGGAGGAACTCACTGAACTACTTAATGTTGTTATGGAAACCACAAAGGGTCTGTTACAAAATGGAGGAGTTGCAAGAGAAATGAAGTATTCTCTAGGTAGCTGGTTATCTTCCAAGGCAAATACAACCATTCCAAGGGAGATGGAGATTTCAGATGTTGTTGCTAAGTTCAGAGTTTTTGTGTTAAAAGTAAAAATCCCAGTTGTACCACTCTCAAATGTTCCTTTCTCTAGCACTTAGTCATTTTCTAGCTAGTTGTTATATTTTGGAGTTAGCTTTATTATTTTGAAAGTTAAATTGTAAATAAAGCTAACTCATTTAATTCATTAATTAAGTGCTTAACACTTAATTAAAAGATAATTAATTAGAAAAGTTGGTTACAACCACCCCTCAACCTATATAAGGCTTCTTTTCCATTGTAAAGTTGTTGGATTTTGGTGTTTTGGAATGTAAAGATACAGAACTTTTCATATCAATACAGAAGAATGTTTCTCCTCTCTTTTCTGTGTTCTTTCTATTTCTTTCCTTGAAATTGTGAATGTGAATTTGAGTATATTTGAATCTTGAAACTGTGATTTCAATCTAGTGACTATAGTGTGAGGAACTTTGTGTGTGTTACATTTATATTTCATGGATTTTTCAGATATATTAATTCATGTTCTTGAAGGCATATGCATGCATTAGTAGGATATAAGTTTGAAGTCTGTATATCTGAATGTGCAGCCTTCTTCATTCCTTTTCATTACAGTACTGAGTAATCATGCATAACCAAGAAGAACACTTGTATTCTTGACCGGTGGGTTAGATTGAAATTTGTGTCCCTGATTCACTCATGTTAATTGTATAAGCTATTGTTTCTTCCTTTGAAAGCCTTCTCCCTTTTCATCTTCTGTATTGAGAATATCATAATATGGAGGCATTCTTTACACCAAAATCCTCATTCAAAAAATTAATATGTATATTTGTAAATAATTAGATTTTCAAGTTTTTTTGTGAATAAGGGAACCTCCCCACGAAGAGGAGGGATTGTTGTCCCCTGAATTGTTGTTTGTGTCCAAAGCCAAAATTTCCAACCAATAGATCGGTCTGCAAACTGTCAATTATGAAATTCAAACATGGGAATCATATAAATACATAGTCATGTGTTCAAAACAAGGGACCAAGCTCTAAGCATTATTACTATCACCTAAGCTTGAACTCAAAAGGCACTTAAAGCGCTTCAAAGTATCCATTTGGCATTTAATCAATGGACAAGGGACGACAATTTCTGCATTACGCTGCATAGGAAGGGGAAGTTCATTATGTCATCTACACATTCTATTTACATTGCTACATTTAGCTACATCCCGCTATCAAGTGAACTTGCACAAGGGCCTCTTAGGCCATGATTCTTACACACGCTCACAAGAACTACATGGAGTTTAAGATGTAATGCAGCGCTTGGTAGTAAGTTCACTCTGTCGGGTGAGCGTTGGGGTCAATTCGACTCCCCATATTGCATCTTTCTTTTTTTGGATTTTGATGTGGTATTGTGGATTTTACAGGTGATACTTATTTTACAGGTTATAGGTACCCCCAAATATCAAAGAGCAACACACAAGCGATCAATAGAGAACATTTGTAACACTTGTGCGACACTGTAAAAATCATATTCCAACCATTTGCACAGTCACGGGCCCCCAATAGCAGTCTCCAGCGCCCAAGCGCCTATTTCTAGCCATGGGCGGGCCATGTCCAGCATCATCTGTGAGCTCCATGAATTATTCTGAGCATTGATGAAACAATTCACCACCTATTCAACCAGTTTTCCCAGTTCAGAAGACTTCAGGATCAAACGTAAATCAGCTAAGTCATTTTTCTTTTATCTCTTACTTAGGGTTTTGTATTTTACTTGCTTGTTGCTTGTGTCATATTTTATTTAGCAATTGCATATCATATTGGACATTTAGTTACTCTGCAATTAGGGTTTAATAACATTCTATATTTGTTAAATCATTTGGTGAACCCCACTTGTGATTGGTCTTTCGGATCCTTATTTTGCACATTTCTTTTTCTTCATGGCTCTTAAAGTTTCTCAAGTCTCCTTGCATGAATTGCCTTCAAATGTACCCACCTTGCAAAGATGTTCTCCAAAAAACCCTAAACACAATCAATCTCCCTAGCGATATGTTTGCCTTCACAAGCAAGTGTCTCATCTTCAATCGTTCTTACCAATAACTCTATTAGTCCTAATAACAATCAATCCATTTGCAAGTCAATTTAAGCTTTACATTATTTATTTCAAGACAAAATTCAAGCTATGGAATCCATGATCACATCTCTCACGGCTGAAATCCAATATCTTAAGACTGCTTCTCCATCCCATGCTAGTTGTTTTTTTTTCCACCTCATCCTCATTTGATGTCCTACTACATGTGCCCATAGCAGCTGAACCCAAACTCTTGCCACTACCCACACCTCTCAAGTTTGATTTCAATGTTAAACAACATGATATTCTTCAACAGCTCCTCACTCATAAATTTATCAACTTGTCGTCTACTCATTCCTATCCTCCTTATTGGCTTGCAAAAATACCAGGGTCACCCATATTGCAATTATCATCGAATTAATGGACAATGAAAATGATTGCTATGTTCTAAAACGGTAAATTGGCCACCTTAAGCATTATGGTCTCATTTCATTTGCTACACAAAATGTTGTTACATGTTCATCTCCAATTACTACATCCCATTGGCTTCCTAAATTTGATTCATCTATGTCTAATGAGCATCATGCCATCGTTACTAATGTTCCTACTCCAATAAGTCAAGAGCCTCATGTTCAACCCATTCCAACTAAGCAACTTCCTCTGAAAATTCCTCTAATCCCTCCTCTCAAGTCTTCTACCGCGTCACCAATTCCAACTAAGCAACTTCCTCTAAAAAATCTGTCCAACCTATCCTCCTCTCAAGTCTTCTACAACATTATCAATCCGACATAAGCTACCACCATTCAAGATCCGTCCCCGCCCTTACCTCACTTATGTTTCCAATTCATTTTGTCGAACAAATTATTTCTTATATTGATGGCCAAGACATGTTTCAAGTCCCACCACCATAGCATGGTCCTTCTCACATCATCGCATAGCTCTCCATCAGTAGCACACTTAGGGGGCATTGCAGTTTCCCCCCTTTTCAGCACTATCAATTGTCTCTAGCATCTACTATCACACATAATGCTATGTGCTTCATGATTGATCTTTTTAAGCACTTTTAAACCCTTTGATACACGCATTATATCTTCACTACCCAATGATGTACTCTAGTTCCATTGTTCATACTCGACTGTTGAGGGTCTAAATCTAAAATGAACCTCACCACATTCACCTTTCACGCCCTATGCTTCATGATCTATCTTTCTAGCACACTTTTTCAAACCATTTGTCGATGCCACTCTTGTTCTATGGTTCATTCTTGATTGTTAAGGGGTCTTTTATAAATGAGCCTCCTCTCATACACATCCACTGGGGGAAACGATGCTCCTACCATCTTCACACATTACAAACCATCCCATTTACACTCATTGCATACTACATATCTTAGTTGCACTTGCTCTTCCTTGTTTATAGTATTTACATGATGCACTTCGCTTACTATGCTAGTCAAATACTAAGTATGTCATTATCATATACACATGCACATTCACTTGGTCTCTAGTTGTGAATGCAAATCTCTTATAGATTCTCACACAATGCATGATGTTCAGCATTGTATCCTTTATCAGTCCCACTGAGGCTCTTGGGGCATCTACCATTACTATTCTGACACATTACAGGTGTTATTATTTCATTATTTACTACTTCTACTTTCTAGCACATTACTTTCCACTGATACATACATGCCTTGAATACTATTTATCTTTCTAACATACTAACAGGTTCTTCATGTGCAACATTTACCTTGTAGGACTATTTGCCACCATGGTTGTCTGTTACACTTTGTTTGCCATTGTTTTCGAGCTATGCCCTATGTCTTGTTTGATTATTGTTTGACGCTTCAACCATGATTGTCTTGTGACATTGTGAGCGATGTCCCATGTTTGAAACCTGTTTTTTGTGGTCTATCTTGTATGTACACTTGTTTGTTACATCGTTTTATATGACATGCTTTCTCCATTTTCTATTAACATATCTATCTAGCCACTTTGTTTGCATGTGCCTTGGTTTCTACCATGCACATCCCCTATCCCCTGCAGGTATCCACATCAATTCAGCACCAGGTCCTCTCTTTTGGGCCGCACACTCCTACAGTCATCGCATGCACCCCAAACGAGGGGGCATACATTGCGTGAACAAATCACCCCTACAACAACTCAAAGCTACAACACAACACAGAATTGACACAAGTTACAGCTACAACACTGGCTCAAAATCACAGCATAGACACCAGTGCCTAAACTCAGACAATAGCACTTGGGTGCCTGTGTCCTCTCTTGAGTGTTAATGTTGTGGGGGCACACACAATCATCTTATCAGATTAACATAGTCTACAGAAGCCTTCAGAGTAATTTTACATTATCAGGCACAACCCTTTAGCAACAAAATGCATTCTATCTCCATTGCAATCAGAATAAACATTACATTTGGTGTAGTGTCAAAAAGTGATTATGTATATATATCATGCACATCCTCTATCCCCTGCAAGTATTCACACCAGTTCAGCATCAGGGCCTCTCTTTTGGGCCGCGCACTCCTACAGTCACCGCATGCACTCCAAACGAGGGGGGCATACATTGGGTGAACAAATCATGTCTATAACAGCTCAGAGCTACAACACAACATAGTACAACACAGAATTGGCACAGGTTACAATTACAACACTGGCTCAGAATCACAGCATAGACACCGGTACCTAGACTCAGACAGTAGCGCTTGGGTACTTGTGTCCTATACTAAGTGTTAATGTTGTGGGGGCACACACAATCATCTAATCAGAGCAACACAGTCTACAAAAGCCTTCAGAGTAATTTTAACAGTATTAGGCACAACCCTCCAACAACAAAATGCATTATATCTCCATTACAATCGAAGTAAACATTACATTTGGTGTAATGCCAAAAAATGATTATGTGTGTGTGTGTGTATACATATATATATATATATATATATATATATATATATATAACTAAAAAACCAAATTGATTTCCTAAATCTAGTCCTCTCAAACACAGCCTCAGATTGAGTAAAGATGAAAGGGAGATAGAAGCAATATATATAACTTACCAACGAATAACCTCCCTTGATGTTGTAGTTATGCCCACGATGATTGGATAGAATTGTTTGGTTAAGATTTGTGGAAGTAAACGGACAACACTTCCCCTTTGTGGATTGAATATTGATTATGG
Source organism: Taxus chinensis (assembly GCA_019776745.2). Taxonomy (NCBI): domain Eukaryota; kingdom Viridiplantae; phylum Streptophyta; class Pinopsida; order Cupressales; family Taxaceae; genus Taxus; species Taxus chinensis. The sequence goes on from CM034152.1 coordinate 784,620,618, forward strand.
ATGCTTGATAAATATGCAAATGGATATTAGAGAGCTTTATAGGAATTTTGGCAGCAATTCATTATGATTTCTAAGGATTTGGCTTCAATGGAAGGTGGCATGTCAATTTATAGTTTTTGGAAGAAGAAATGGAGGGCTAGGATCTTACATAACAAATGGAAGATCAATGGTTAGTATTGAATGAGAAGATAGAAAAGTATAGATAATTCTAAAATTAGAAAATTCAAATATTATGAAGTATCCATTGAATTTAAAATTCAATGGAGAAAGGTAGAAAGTGTTAGAGGCGGCTTCTAGAATTAGAAGGCTTCTAAATATACAGGAGGTGGGATTAGTTCTAGAATTAGAAAATTCTAGAATTATGAATAAATATTTAAAATTCAATGGAGAAGAGTAGAAAAGTTATAGAGGCTTCTAGAATTAAAAGCTTTTAGAAATAGAGGAGGTGGGATTAAGAAATAGAGGAGGTCGGATCAATTCTAAAATTAGAAAATTCTAGAATTATATCCATTGAATAGTTAGAGAGGATTCAAGAAATATAAACTTCTAGAAATAAACAAGGTGGGATTAATTAGTTTAGGTTTAATTAGGAGTAAATGATGTGATTACATGGAGAGGCTAGTTGTAGGGTAAGTGTAGAGTAAGTGGGTAGATAGATATAAATTATATATTCTTAGAAATGTTAAATGAGGTTAGTGGGGAAGTTAGGAAAGGGGTTAGTAATAATTAATATTGTGATTAATTATTATAGGGTCAAGATGAGAATTGTGCAATGATGAATTAATAATATGAGAGGGAAATATATGTTAGGAATTAATAATGTTTCATAGGAATTTTATTTATTTATTAATTGTGTCGACATTTTGCATGTCTACAGGTAAGGTTGGAAGTCACATTTGTAAATCTTGTTGTGGTAGTGAGGAAAATAAGTTTATATTTGTGGTATCTTTATATGAAGAGAGAATTAAAGAATTTATATGGATCTTGCCTACTTAAATGAAGGAAAGATTATCTTGGGCAATTTTAGTTCCTTCACATTGTGATTATCTTACAAAAGAAAGTGTAGGAATATTTTGGGCTTATGAACTTGTATTGGCTTGTAGACTTTTAAGAGAATGACAAGTTTTAATAAAATGGAAAATATTATTGTTATTTTAATTATATTCGTGTTTTGAAAATGAGGATTAGCTTAGATTTTTATTACATTGGGTGGATGATATGAATGAAAACTTTTGTATACAGCTTGCCTCTTGAAATAGGGAAATATACTTTTTTACTTTTGTTTTCTAAAAGAGTTCTTGCTTAATCTTGGTATGAACTTGCGTGTATTTAAACTCATTGGTTGTGTTATGACACTCTCCACATTTAGGAATGGTCTTAATATTGTGCTGGAAAATAATGTCCTTCTCAAACTTTATATGTTTTATAACTCCAAATTTTATTTCAATATGTATAATTCAGTTATGGAATGAGAAAAAAAAATAGTTTAGGTTGTAACACCATTGACTCATAGTAGGTTTGGAATAAATGTACTTATCTTTCCTCTTGAATAGAGAGTATAATTTGTTGTCAGTTGATATCCTTACATTTTTAAAGCTGGAAAACGGAAATAACCATCTTACTGATTTAGACAAATATGGAAAATAGTTGAGTCACAAGGTTTTGGGATGCTTACCAAATGGTGAATTTTTTGCCTATATGTCCATTTGAGTTTGTTGATAAATGGAAATTATGAGAGGAAGATAGGTAGACAAAACATAATTACAAATTAACAATTTGAAGAGATAATGCTTGGACATTTCAAGTTGTATGAAGTTGTTCTCATTATAACTTTCATTTTCTCTAATATCCAAACTCTTAAATTTCATATGTAAGTATATACAAGGGCTCATATGCAAAGATTTTTACATGTGTCTTTATATATTGATAGGTTGAAGTAGTATTAGTGATCTCTTATTAATCAACTACAAACTTAATAAGAGAGTATGAAATCATGTGTGTGTGTGCACTCGCCTGGATAAAACACGTGTATATTTACAAAAAAACATGACCATTATTGTAATCAGAGATATATGAAACCACATTCACTTGCTCACACACACACACACACACACACACAGAGTTTGAGTTCCTTTTGCCCTCTCTTGGTTTTGCCTTAGTGACTACCATACATTTGTGGCCTTCTCTAACCCTATTGGCCATTCTCACATGCTTGTTATATGCCCACCTCCCTGTTAAACATGTGTGTGTGTGTGTGTGTGTGTGTGTGTATGTACGTATGTATATACACCTCTACATACATGTATATTTATATAAAATGCAAAATTTGCGCCACGATCATTTTCACGTTGAGCTCCCTAGTTTAACCCTAAATGTGCGTGCACAGCGTGCGTGCATGTGTGTGCGTGCGTGTGTGTTTGTGTGTGGTGTGTGTATGTGCATGCATTTGTGCGTGCGTGTGTGCTTGCGTGCGTGTGTGTGCGTGTGTATGTACATGTGTGCGTGTGCATCTCTGTGTGTGTGTACGTGTGCGTGTGTGCACGTGTGTGTGCGTGTGTGCGCGGGCTGTGCGTGTGTGTGTGCGTGTGTGTGTGCATGTGTGTGTGTGTGTGTGTGTGTGTGTGTGTGTGTGCGTGTGTGTGTGTGCACGCGCGTGTGTGTGTAGGTATATATAAAGAAGCCTACAAAAAAGACATTAAAAAAATTACAAAGATATCACTCTTATAATCCCCAAATTTGGTTTGTGGTCAAGATAGTGATAGAAATTACACAAATAAATGCCCATCCTCCTCCTTAGAAGTTCCCAATGAAACCTGTAAATCAAACAAATAATTTACCCCTGTAGTTGCCTCCATCCCTACCTGCACAACCAAAAAGAAAACAAGAAGAAATGGTAGATCAATGACAAACTAAAATGATAATAGGGTATCATAAAGAGAACAGGGTTCCTAAGATCATTGGTGCAAACTATTTTGATCTTAGGGCTCTCATGAGACGTAGGATGAGCCACTTGTCAAGTGGTCTCATATTTAGCTTTTGAATTTTTCTAGTAAGATTTATTTCCCCTCCTTTTTATTTGAAATGGGATGAGTAAATAATTAAACTAGCATTAAATTTAGATTATAGTGCTAGGTTGTTATTGTGTCAATAAGTTTATATGATTAATTGCTTTTAACTTAAGCTGTTGAGACTATGGATGTAGTTAACCAATTAGTGGACCTATAAATTATTCGAGGCCTCACTAAGCAAATTATTACCTAAGCATACTTGATAGACCCTTAGTGAAGCAAAATAATTCCCCTCTTGATTAGGAAGACCACATAGCATAAAACATGGTTACCATTGTTAAAATCAATTTGACATCAAATATAAGTTTATTACTAAGAAATGAATTGCTACCCGTAGTGTTTAAGAACACTAGTTCCAATAGACGTCTTAATGTAATAAGAGGGTTTCCTTGTTTTATTATGATTGGCATGGTAAACTTGAGAATGGTGATTAGGTGAAAATGAAGTATTTAAATCAATGTCCCATGGGTTACGTATTTTAATTCCTTGGTCAAAATGGTTATGTGAGAAAAGAATGTTAAAGTATCAATAAGCCTTTAATTAAGCGGGCTCGTAGCCAACATCGCTAACCTTCACAAAAAAATATTGCCCCACTAATTGATTCATTGTAATGACTTTAAATCCACACTTTGCTTGGGATTGTTTTTTCCGAACATGGACTCTATTTTTCATATCTCCTTTGTTTTCCATTGGCATTAGCACAGTTCATGTTGTCTTTTTATAACTTAGTTTAAGTATTGGATTTGTAAGAAATTTAAATTTGTGCTTGATTTTGATCGATGTTTCTATTCAATTTATTTTTGCTTTTGCCATTTTGTTTGCAATTTAAATATACTAATTACAGCTTCTTCACAATCTTAGCAGCGATTTAAGAAAGAAAATTACTTATATATTGACATCTTGTTGTTTGGCATCTTCTACAATAGAAAACTATTGCCATAGACATCACTCGTCTTTGTCTTCAAGATATCTACTAAATATGTATTTACTATATAATCCTTGAAGAATTTTTAACAACTCAAGCATTGCGCATGGAATAAGTTAAATCATTTATTTTTTTATGAGATTTTTATTCATAGTTTTTAGTCATTACCTAAATGATCTCTATGAGTAGTCATAATCCTAATGTCATTTTTTCCCATGTGTTTTTTACAATAATTACATTGTAAATGGACTCACTTTAACATATAAACACTCTAAGCATGTGATAATAAGAGAGTTACAATGAATATGACTCGCCACTTTAAACTTCCCACTCTCAAGCCTCTTTCCCATTAACTCATTTATATGTGAAAAACAAAATTTATAAAGGAAAAACATCTTTTTTAGCTAAACAAATCCTATGTTTTAGTGGTCATTTGTGTAAAAGTTGACTCGTTGGCGATTCCCATGACATGGGAAAATAAATCTCTCGCCCATGTGAGAGAAGGATTATATTCTCGTGTAAAACCTTTTTAAAAACAGTATAACCTTGTACAATGAACTTAGACAGGAACAAACATTAATTATATGAATTTATTGCACGTCAATAATGTGCAACAAGTATATAAATATTTAAACAACCATTATCCTATTAACATCTTTTAAAAATATTAAAGTCGGACATTAGACTATATGAAGGCATTCCATACAAATAATGTGGTTCAGCCATGGGTATATGGCCAAACATTGTGAACATCCTCTTTTTTAAAAACAAAACTTAACATTAGAAAGATGGAAAGGTCGTGTACATGTCAAATGTGAGATAAGATTTAAAATATATTAATTTAATTTAAAAATATATATTGTTTAAGTTAGACTCTTGCAATGTATTTTATGAGTTTTAGGAGGGTATATCAAGAAAAAAAATAAACTTTAAAATATTTCACGAAGATTTTTAAGTATATTTAATAACTTGAACAAAACAAAAGATGACTAACATTAATTAAAGGTTTTTGTTTATATATCTAGTGACATGTACGAATATATCAAACATATTCAAAAAGAATTTGGAGACATCATGTTTCTTGTTGCTCAACCAATTATAATTTAGATTTATGCTCAAAATTCTAGATTGAAATGTATGAAACACACCACATAAAATCAACCTAACAATCACAAACCACAACCCAAAACAAATAAACATTTCTTAAATAAGAAAAGAGCCTAGAATAACTAAAGAAGAGTAAGAACATTCATGTGCGGAAGATGTATTTTTATTGAACACACTTTGGGTATCTATCTAGTCCTAATCACATACTACTATTCATATGATTCCTAAGTAAGAAAAGTACTAATTAATTCCATGTCTTTGGCCACCTATTTGCTTGCTTTCAACTATATTTATTCTTGATCTTACACTCCTTGCCAAGTTTGTCTTTTCATACTTCGTGCATTTCTCATTCTAGACACCAACACCCAGCCAAGACACCACACCTAGGATTCCCCTGTCCCCTCTGGGCCCTTGAACCTCTTTGTACTTTTTTCACATCTTTTGGGTCCTTTCTAGGCATTTGGGCATCTTATCTTTTTGGTAGTCAACCTTTTGTGGGGTTAATTACGAAATTCAAGCAAGGAAATCATATAAATATAAAGTTATGTGACCATAATAAAGGACCAAGCACTAAGCATTAGCTATCACCACCTAAGGTTGCATTCAAAGGCCATTATCAAGAGCATTCAAGCATCCATCTAGCATCCACACAAGGGACAAAGGACTGCATTATTTCTGCATACACTTCATAGGAGGGGAAGTTCATTCTTTCATGCACACATCTACTTACATCTTTTACATCTAGCTACTTGCTTACTATCAAGTGTGACACACACAAGAGCCACCTAGGGCACGAATTATGCACACACACACATAGAACTACATTGGGTCTAAGATGTAATGCAACACTTATTCATAAGTTCACTTGTTTGACGGCTCGAGGACAAGTCTGACCCCTCATTTTCATTCTTTTTTTTTGGGATTTGATGTGCTTTGAGGGTTTTACAGGTCATTAATTTCATTGTAGGTTACATGCGACATCGCGTGAACTTGGTGTGACATACTAGTGATAAGAAGTGAAGGAAATGAACATCTTGTGACCTAGAAAAACTGGTTTTTGAGCTTTTGAGCAGTCAAGGGCACCCAGATAGGTCTACTTTCGCCCTTGACCCTCCATAGGCACCCTAGTCTAGAAAATTCTAACACCTTGCAAAAATGTTTGAGGCTCTGTGTGACAATTCTATCCTCTCTGTTCAGTTCGTCACTTCTGCACAACCCAAGATTCATTACGAAATCAACTAAGTCTTTATATCTCCTCATTTACAACTTAGGGTTTCAATAATGCTTAATTGCTATTTTCTTGGGTCTATTTATGTACCTTATTTTCTTAATCATTTACTGCTACATTGCAATTAGATTTAGGTATCTATTTATTTCAATATTTTCTTAATCATTTGGTGAACCTACATTCGAATACTCTTGGATCCTTCTTTTTCTTCTATCATGGCTCATAAGGTCTCTCAAGTCTCCTTGCTTCAATTGCTTCAAATGCACCCATCTCATAAAGATGTTCTTCACAAAACCCTAAACACTATGTATCTCCTATGATACATGTTGGCATTCACAAGTCAGTGCTATCTTCGATCATCTTTCTGATGACTCTTTTGGTTCTAATTCCAATCAATCTATTTAGCAAGTCTATTCAAGATTTACATTCTTTATTTCAAGATAAATTTCAGGCTATGGAATCCATGATTATATCTCTTAGATATGAAATCCAACATCTTAAGGATGTTTCTCAGGCTCATGCTAGTTCTTCTTCTACATCTCATCTTCATTCTATGTCATGTGCTCATATTAATGAACCTCAAATCTTTCCGCTCCCCTCACCTCTCAAGTTTGATCTCAATGCTAAGAAACAAGATATTCTTTTGCAACTCATATAGCTCATCAATTGATCAGTTTGCCAACTACTCATTTCTATCCTCCTTATTGGCTGGTCAAATATCAAGGTCTCCCATTTTGCAATTATCATCAGAATCAATGGACATAATGACAATAATTTCTATGCTTTACAATGAAGAATCAAGCATCTTGAGCGTCAAGGTTTTATCTCATTCATTGCACAACAATCATGTTACATGGTCCATCTCCAATTGTTACATCTCAATGGGTTCCTAAATTTGATTCATCTATGTCTAATGAACATCATGCCATCATTTCTAGTGTTCCTTATACGGAAAGTCAAGTGCTGCCTAAGAAACCACCTCTCAAAATCAATACAAGCACCTCCTCCTCTCAAGTCATCTATGACATTACCAAGTCAAACTACGCAACCGCCTCTCAAAATCAGTTCCCCTCTTCTCCTATCAAGTCTTTTAGAGCATTATCAATACCACCTAAGCTACCACCATTCAAGATTCCTCCCCATCCTACCCCACTTCCATTTCCAATTCATTTTGTCAAATCAAAATACTTCCTACTGATGGCCAGGACACATTTCAAACTCCAGAAACCATCGTCACATGGTCCTACTATTGGCTTTTTCCTACCATTGTGTTTGTTCTTCTCTCTTATCACAACACAAACAATGATTCTCCCAAATGGCAAAGGTATCTCTGTGCATCGCTGCATAGATGTCCATCATAAGCACACTTGGGGGCATCATGCTTACTTTTTCCCCCTTATATTGCTTCATCAAGTGGCTCATCATTTTCTACTATTATGCTTCATGCTTCATATTTCACATCTCTGAGCACTCTTGCACACTCTTGATACATTTGTATCATCATTATTTGATGAAGCATTCTCATGCTACGGTTCACACTTGACTGTTGAGGGCATCACTATACACATGTGAACCTCACACAATACACATTACACATTCACACACTCACACACATTTACACTTTGCGCACTCATGACACCTCCTTCTCGTACACATCTATTACACTTATACACTCATGACATATGATTTCTTGCATCTACTTCTACATGTTATACTCATTACCCTATGATGCACTCTAGTTCCATGGTCCATACTCGACTGTTGAGGGTCTACAATCTCAAATGAACCTCACTCACACTCACTCACTCACTCAAAAATTCTCTACTATGCTCTATGCTTTGATGATCACATCTTTTAGCACACACATTCAAACCATTTCCCGATGACACACTCTTGTTCTACGGTTCATTCTTGACTGTTGAGGGGGCATGTATAAATGAACCTCATCTCATGCATACACATCCACTGGGGGGCACACTGCTCCTATCACATTCACACTCCATTCCATTCCATCTCATCCATAACATATTACATATCTTGGTCACATTTACTCTTGCTTACTTATGCTTACATGTACACTTTATTACACATGCTAGACAAATATTTCGTATGTCATTATCTTTTCTATATACACATGCACATTCACTTTCCTTCTAGTTGTGATCAAAGATTCTACACAGATGAATACAAACAACATGGATGCTTGGCGCAATACCTATTACCAGTCCCACAATGGCTCCTGGGGGCATCCACTTTCATACAATACAGGTGTTATTGTTTCATTTTTCATAGCACACTACTTATCAGATTATACACATTTTGACATACTTTATATCTTTCTAACATGCTAATAGGTGCTTCATGTGCAACATTTTTCTTACAGGAACTACTTGCTACCATGGTTGTATGTTACATTTTCTGATTTTACTTGTCTATTGTAGAGCCATTATTTGTGGGATTTTTCCTTATGTCTTGAAACTTGTTCACTGATTGTCATTATATGCTTTGGCCTTTGTTGGCCTTGATTGTCTTGCAACATCGTGAGTGATGTCCCATGTTTGAAACCCAATTTTCACGGTCTACTTTGTCTTCTTGCGTGTTTACCCATAACATTACATGTGTACCGCCTAGCTTATACATCATCTTTTACATGCGTGTTTATCTTGTTTGCATTAACACTTGTCTTCCTAGCCACTTTGTCTGTGTGTGCCTTGGTTTCTACCAAGCACACTCCCTCCCCCTACAGGGCATCAATTTCAGCACAACAGGTGGTCCTCCTTTGGGCTGCATACTCCTTAGCGATGTTGCATGCACCCAAATGAGGGGGCATATTTGGGTGAATCATTCACCCCATACATCAGTTCACAGTCATTACACAACACAGTTCAGTACTGGTACAACACAATTTCAGTCTCAACAATGACCCAGATCCTAACTTGGGTCCTCAGCACAACACACTCACTAGTGCCCAGATCTAGCAATAGCACCTGGGAACCCCTGACCCTTCCTAGACCTATGACCAGGGGGAATTTTACACAAAATTTTTCAGTTAAGACATGTTTTTGGTGTTTCACACAGTGGATTTTACAAGACAGACAGTCCTTCAGCACTCATCATGCATGCACTACACAACATTTTCTACTTTTACGTTGGATAGGAATTATTCAAACTGGATCAAATTTTTACACACCATACTGTAGTGGTGTTCACATTATCAGGAAGTAGTTAAAGGTTGGAGGATGACACCAGACTTTTCTCCCTACACTTCTTCCATTCTTGGCGTGAGATCGCCCAAAAAACTCGCACATCAGTGCAACTGGCGTGAGATCACCCCAAAAAACTCATTCTTCTACATCATCTTCAGGATCCTTTCTATCTCTTTCACTCATCATGGATCAGGTGCACATGTTCCTTTTTCACATTTTTACATTCTTTCTTACATACTTTTTACTCGTTTTGATCATATACATGTGTATTTGACTACTTGATCATTCTTCTCTTTTGTAGGTCCATCCTTATGGGAAGCGCTAGTCACATCAATCATCATCACAACATAAATCAACACTATCAATCAAAATTGACTTTCAACAACATGTACAATGTGACATCTACACATACGCTCTTGCCCTAGGGTCATCATCATCACTTTTCACTTCCTCTTCTTTAGCTTCCATGCTTCACATTTTTATCACTCCACGCTTTTCCTTGTTTCTTGGCACACTTTTCACCATCGATCTACATGGTTATTATGGTACACATATTTATCTACTTTATGTTATCAATAATTCTTCTCAACAACATAAAGTGGGGGAAAATATAGACACTAAATCACGCACTTTGGGTATCTATCTAGTCCTGATCACATACTACTATTCATATGATTCCTAAGTGAGAAAAGTACTAATCAACCTATGTTTTTGGCCATCTTTTCTTGATTTCTATTGTCTTTCTTGATCTTACACTCCTTTTAGCCCAGTTTGACTATTTATACTTTCAACATTTCTCATTTTGGACACCAACACCCAGCCAAGATGCCGCTAGCGCCCCCATCGCCCTCTGGATGCCCCCAAACTCTTTGTACTTTGTTCACATATTTTGGGTCCTTTTTAGCCATTTGGGCATCTTATATTTTTGGTAGTTAGCATTTTTGGGGTTAATTACGAAATTCAAGCAAGGAATCATATAAATATAAATTTATGTGACCATAATAAAGGACCAAGCACTAAGCATTAGCTATCACCACCTAAGGTTGCATTCCAAGAGCCATTATCAAGAGCATTCAAGCATCCATCTAGCTCCACACAAGGGACAAGGGACTGTCATTTCTACATACATTCATAGGAGGGGAAGTTCATTCTTCCATGCACACATCTATTTACATTTTTTACATATAGCTACTTTCTCGCTATCAAGTGTGACACGCACAAGAGCCACCTAGGGCACAATTTTGCACACACACACAGAACTACATTGAGTCTGAGATGTAGTGCAATGCTTAGTCATAAGTTCACTTTGTTGACAGTCGAGGACAATCTGACCCCTCATTTTGCATCTTTCTTTTTTGGGATTTGATGCACTTTTGAGGGTTTTGCAAGTGCTTCTTTCTGATTACAGGTTTCAAGCGAATTACACTTGAAGTCCAGCGACATACACGCGATCAAAGGCGGAAACCAAGTGAACATCTTGCGACCCTGAAAATTGAGTTCCGCAGCATTTGAGCAGTCGCAGGCACCCAGAACAGGTCTACTTGGCAGGAACCCCTGACCCATTTCCATAGGCGCCCTGGTCTAGGACTTCCGACACTCTACAAATTTTTGGGTCTAATTACAACACTTGAGTTCCTATTTCAGCAATTTTCCAGCTTGCACACAGTTTGACATCTCTATGAATCAACTAAGTCTTTCTATCTTCTCATTTGCAACTAAGGTTTAAATATAATTGCTTATTTGCTTGGGTCAAATATATACCTTATTATTTATATTTAGCATTGTTACATAATATAGTATTAGGCATCTATTTATTTCAATATTTGCTTAATCACAAATTTATTCACTCACTAAGAGGAAAAAATGCAACAAAGTATCTTATTGTCTTACTCCCACACAAGGAAATATCAAACTTCACTTATCGTTGTACATCTCACGTTGCACTCCACTATTTTATTTTTATTTTACTATTTTTTAATATTTAATTAGAAGATTCCATTTTTATTGCGTCAAAACATTCTTTATTATTGACAATTAATTAGGCCACACGGTTTGGAAGATTCTTAAAATCTTATCATCAAAATCTCAAGCCTGAGATTATAATGAAGTTTTACCAAAGTCCTCAAATTTTAATAGTCTAAACTCAGGCCTTAAATTGTAATAAAGTCCTAAACCCAAATACATATTCTCGCTAAATATCGAGTATATGTAGTGGTGTTGAAAGTAATCAAATTCAAGGTACTCGAAATTCAAAATAAAAACAATTTATGCACATTTATAATTTGTAACTGCCAGCCAAGAGCATCATTGTTGAGAGCATTTTTCCGCCTTTCAAGTGGTGTGCTGTCTCCCTGATTAATGGTTCATTATGCATTTATATCACTTTATATTCTGCATGTAAATGTGTCATTTTTGTTCTGTTCACATCTCCAAATCTCCGATTAGCTTGAGCAAAATTATTTATCTTCGTGCTCTTCCAAACAAATTGAAAATGAAGCAGCATATGCTACCCATATCTAAAATCTCTCGTGGTTTAACATATCCCTCTTCCATAACACCGTGTCCCAATAAAATTTTGTACGTGTGTGAAACATATTGGTGATAATCTGTCCAGTTTGTGTTAACTTTGCCTTGTCTAACATTTTAAGATTCAATGTTCTGAATCTTATTCTAAGGTGTTGTTGACACCAACTTTTTCACCATTGAAGAGAAATGCAAACTAAAAATTTCAATTAAATGACACGTGATTTTAATGCTAGATTACCACGTAGATTTAAACAAAGAATTCCTGTGCATGTTCTCCACTTTAATTCTCTGCTCCAAATACTTAACACTAACACTGCATCACTCGAATTCTTGCAAAATTGGACATGTACATGAACTATGCTTTACCTTCTTTTAGGAGTTCTATTGCTAGTATACTCACTGTAAGCTTGAAAACTTACTCCCACGTCCTCATCAGTTTCAATGCCAAGCTCCTCCTGGAAAACACCTAACAAATTCAGTCAAATGCTCCTCTGAAATAAGCACAACCACAAATATAATGTCTACGAAGTACCTTGAATTCTTTCAAATCTTTTGGCATATTCTCAGTTATGGTACCCCAAAGCTCTTTGAAGGCTCTTTGTCGCCTTCTCCACTGGTTGATTTTTTCATTATATGTATCTTGGACCTTCTTGCGCTCCTCTGGTTTGACCAATACAGTTCCCTCCCGCAATATGTTCAGTTTTGTCTCCATCTCACACACCTGACAAAAACACAGAGAATTCATCCTGAAAAAAATCTACTCCGGGTTCGAGTGCATTTGCAAAGTACGAGTTCACTAATGGAATTGGTCACGAGGTCAAAAGCTAGGAGTGCGAAATTTGAACAAAATATAAGGTAAATAGAAAATCAATGCTCTTGTGGACTTCTAAAAGGGGGTCTCTCCGGGTTTGAGGGCTTTTGGAGAGGACGAGTTCACTAACAGAATTGGTACGAGGTCAAAAGCTATGAGTGCAAAAACTGAACAAAATACAAGGTAAATAGAAAAACAATGCTCTTGTGGGTTTCTGAAAGGGGGTCTCGTACATCAAATTGGTATCTTGCTTGGAAATTACTTTTAAAAACTACCCTTATTACCACTCATAAAACACCATAACAACTGTATCATGCATGAGATATTGAGTCAACTGCTTAGGAAGCTATATACCATATAGTCTTGGTATCAGGCATTGGAAGCAAAAAGGTAGATAGGTTTCCTAGATTTGGAGAATAGCAGAGAAGACAACCTGCTTGGAAGAATCTTGCATTTGTAATCTTGCAAAAACCCGCAAATAATGTAAATTGGAGCACTGTTAAGCTAATGCTAAGAGATGTATCTTAATACAAAATCAGAATCTACCTCATGTCTCAGTTTAATTTCCTTTTCTCTGATCTGCTCCAAGGTCAGGTTTGCTTCCAATGCCCGAATTTCTGCAAAAAGAACATAATGTAGCTGCTACTGTTTGTTCTCTCTTGTATATAAAGATGAAACCTAACGAACTTCTTAATAGCTTCCAGAATCCTGCCAAAAAACACACCTCCTTCAACCTCATTTATTGCATTCGTTTCAGCTGCCAACGTCTTTTGGAGTTTTTCATTTTCTTTCTTCATCTGGTCCAATTCATCAGTGTTAGGAATACTGAATTGATCTTGCCTGGCAATGTAGATTTTCTGCTTCCCATATTCCTTGAAAGAAATCTGACCACCTTCTGCCAAGGCATCTAATGCTTTTTGCACTGCTGTCTTCTTAAGGCCATACTTTTGCAAGGCGTCTGCAGCATTTTGTGAATTTAATGGCTTGTTTTGCTGCAGAACAACAAACACGTAAGCCATATTATTGTTTATAGAATTCAAAGACTATTTGAATTTCCAGATTACGAACAAACATATAAATGTCTGCATTCCATTAACATAGACAACGATTAAACATGAGTTTCTATGAAATTTTATAAAACTAAAGACCGAAGAATGATGCATTTAAAATAATTTGTACGCACTAATTAAGAGGAAAATAAACTACATATGCAGATCCCCAGTTCCAATCAATTATGACCGATAGCTATTTGTTATTATAAGTAAAATAATTTATCTTCCAAGTCCCAAAGGTTAAGACTATAAGATGCCAAAAGTTTGGCGAGTCTGTATTGAACTAGAAAAGAAAGTGTGTGTGAATTTGTGGAAGTAGATCGTCAGTATAAATCGTTTAGATAAGAGAAAAGTATCAAAAGAATAATTCTAGACTAAGATGCTATTTTCTTCCAAAGAAAATGTGATAACGAACCTCAGTCATAAACTTTAATCTGAGAGTTCTAGACTAAGAAGCTATTTTCTTTCAAAGAAAATGTGCTAATGAACCTCAGTCATAAACTTTAATCTGAGAGTTCTCATACAAGCTGACCATCATACGTTCTGGGTATAAGAATTGGAGACAATCGTGAAAAGGAAAGATAAAATGTTAGAGAAATGACATCAAAATGAGATCAAGCATGCTAGTAAGGTATCCTGAATAATACTGTGCACACTTCTGAACATTGACGTAATTAGTAAGTGCAAGTAAAATAACATACTGAAGGGCCAAGATCTGTAATGGTGTGAAAACACTAGTACATCACTTGTACGTCACCCTGCCGGGGTCATAACTCGTTGACTATAAGCTCGGGATTTGAAATCACAATATGCGTTGGAAAGCTCGAGAAAAGAACTAGCATTAGATGCCCCCAGATGCATGCTCTGCTTGCCCTTTAGAGCATTCGACCGAACCTCTGAGGCCAAATTCCACTCTAAAGAACCCCAAAAATGCAAAATACAAACACACAAAATACCTAAACATAGAAAAAATAATTTGTGAGTTTTGGATCAGGTTGACACATAACTTCAGATTCCAAGGCAAATCACTTCATATTGTATTTTTAGATTTTTCATTTCTTGCTAAAAATAGATATTAAAATATATAAATCAGAAAGGGGAATCTTGTAGTTTCACATCTCTTCTCAGAGATTGCTACCCTCTTGCAAATTACTATTGGCTTCAATAAAGCTTCATCTGCAGTACAATATTGTGTCTGATTTCTTGGTTCGGTTCATTATTTTTATAGCACATTAAAGATTGGCAATTTAGTGTGTCCCAGTCTTGTATGTCCCATTAAACAAGTTCAAGACAGATGATAGTATGGTCTCTAGCTGCACAACCCCTCACAATATCTTGTCATTCCAAACAATCTAAGATCGCAAAAGAGAGGAGAAGAGATCCTTTCAAATTATTGTTCAATGCAGTCCGTGAAAAACAAGGGCAGGAGATGATGGCCAATCCAGTATTATTTCACAAATCATGCCTCTAGTGCCCACCTCGTCATCAAACAGAGCCTTCAAGGGACTGACACACTTTAAGGTACGAGTAAATTTTAATATTCCTCTTTTTGAAAGAAAAATACGTAGACAACTGGCTTGACCAATAGGAGCCATATTTTTCTGCAAATAATTTTTCTGATGATGAAAAAACTAATATTTGCACTCTTAAAAGCTACAGTTCGTGTCCAAAAATGGTGGGAATTATAGTTTTCAAGATGAAGATGATATATCAATTGAACGAAAAATGTCCCGACTAAAACTCGGGGAGATTCGTAAATGCTATCACAGAAGCGTACCATCATGTGAAGACTTATGATGACCAATATAAAATTTTGCATAAATTACATCAGGGTTGGAACTAGATGGTATAAGCTTATACCAATGCATTTCATGCCTTGCTAACAAAAGTTGGTGTACACGACACCAAATCAAAACTATTGCAGCAAGGTTTGCAGTTTTACAAGTAAGAGGACATGGAGTTCACAGAAATCAGAATGTCGAGAGGCATAGGTCTATGTAATCAAGATTGAAGAAAAATTCAAATGAAAGGAGAGACAAGAGATCAGTCCTGGCAATAAATTTGACAGTGCACAGCAGGGCAAACAAACTTGGTCAAAGCCTCCAGCAAAGAAGGATTTACCAAAAATAAGCACATATAAGGACACCAGGAAGTGTTGAAATGCCCACTCAAGCAAGTGGCACTCAAATGAAAAGTGTCGAGCTAAACAAGCGCTATTCACTAAGTTATAAACCCCACCTCTGGATTCCCAAGCCAAGTCCCATCATCATCATGAACATCGACCCCACCACCTAGTCAGGACTAGGGAAAGGAGATCATATAGGCCAACCCATACTCGATTGTCGGCACCACACAAGTACTACCTTCTGAATCAAACGACAAAGAGAGTCCTTTGACTTCCAACTGTGAGTGAAGGGTACATCTCTACATTTCATTGTGGAGACTAGCAGTCAGAAGTACCTAATTTTAGATTATGCCATCAGAAGGTTGAATCTGCCAATGACACCTAACCCTCAACCTTACAAAATATGTTGAAGAAACTAGAGGATAGATATACATTACAGACTACAATGCCATCTTTTCTACTCAATCAGTTTGTTTCAAGATGGAAGTACATGTTACCATATTTTCCACGCCAAGTTCAGTTCTATATTTAGAAGTGCTAAAATAGCATTTGCTAAAAATAGCATTGGCTAAAAATAGTTGGTGCTAAAAATAGAAGTTCCAATTCTATTTTTAGGAGTTAAAGGGAGTGCGTGAGAGGATGGATAAAGATAGCTTTTATTAAATTTAGCAAGTGCTGCTCCAAATAGAAATTGGCTAACAAGAGAAGTGCTTTTGGATAAATTTAGCAACTATTGTTCTAAATTAATCCTTGGCACCAAAAAGGGATAAAGATGGATTATGGATAAATAAATTAAATAGAAAAGAATGCATGTGGATCTAAATGGATGGTGGCACCAAGGGATAAAAGAGGAAGATAAACATTTAATAAGGCAAACCGTTGTTTCCTTTTGGTGGCGCCAGAGACGAGGGAGATAAAATAAATTAAATAAAGGAACAGCAGTTTTATTCTGGGAAGGCAGAGTTGATTCATCTTTATATAGGCCAGTTTTCTATTGTAAAAAATATCAAACACATTGGAGGTTGTTTTGGCTTTGGCAATTCTAGCCTTGTATTTGCACCTCTGAATAAAAAAATCCATTTTGCTCTCATACTGCTGTTTTTTCTGATTTTTTCATTGTGTTTGATTGGAATATTGTGTTGCTCTAGTGTGGAAATTACTCCCTCTACCGTTGTCTTTTTCTCCTAAACCCTTGAATTAATTTTGCAAAAATAGCTTAGAGTTGTGCAGATGTGTAAATCTTTGATTTCTCTGTGTGCAGAGTTACATGCATGTGTTAAATTATTGTGTATCACCCTTATTTCCCTTTTCCTGCATTCCTTCTCCCTTTTCCTTGTCAAAGTTTTCATTTTTTTAGGTGATTCACAAGGGAACCAGCCCTCTCTAGAGGTTCAGCTCAGACATAGGTTACCCACAACCTTGAGGTGTTCCAATTTTGTCAACAGGAGAGAGAATACACACACCATTCTCTATCAAGGTGCAAGTTCTGGGTGACAACAATTTCTGGCACGCCCAGTGGAATAATACAAAAGTTTGCTAAAGAAGTTGATGTTCTTAGAAATAATTTCAGTGTTTCAAACACAAATATTCAGCATCTAGTGACTCCATTGGTTCAAAAACTCATTTTCTCAATCAACAAAACATTTCCTCCATCTTTCCATCTTTTTACGAGGTTGTGCAATCATGACTTCAATTCCTCCTTGAAATTCCCATTCCCAAGAGCATTATTATTCCCCTCCATCTCCTTTTTCCCAAAATCCTCCTCCAAATCAGTATTTTAAGCCATATCATAATGAATAGGCCCGTGATCCAAACCTAACTAATCCATATGGTTATCCCATTAATCATGGTGTTTTTCGGGAGCATGAATATGCAGATTATGGAAACAATTCCATGCTTAATGATGATTTTCAAATGCAAGTACAACACTTGGAGATAAAAATGGTACAAATGAGGGCAACAAGTTCCATCAAGGCAACTAATCTTGGATTCAGGGTACCCTGCCCATGGGCTGTTCCTATGCCAAATTGGTATAGCCCTCAAGAGAAGATAGACTTTGTGTCTGAATTGATACCACAAATATTAGAGTGGAATGAAGAGATGGAAGCTTACCAATATAGTGTTGAGAAACCTTGTCAATGGGGTAATTTTTCATTATCATCATGCAGCCCTCCTACTTCTACTTTCCAACCACTTCAACCGGAGCCCAAGTCCCAAATTCCTAGCTTTCTTAAAGCTTCTCCTCCACGAGATCTTACACCTCTCCAATCATCTCAACCATTGCAAAATCCGTTAGTAACTCAACCCACCCCTCCCCTCATATTCCCAAATCCATTCTGAAATGAAATTAATCAGTAAATCAGTTTGGAAGAGCAGCCAACTAAAGAGCCAAGTGAAGAAGTTCTCGGGCTAAATCTAACAAAATGGAGATTACAGTTTGAGGACAAACAAATTCCACGGTTGGTTAAGCCTACAATAGAGGAGTGCACGAAAGTGGTTGAAATTATAGAGCAATAGGAGGAATATGACCAGCAAGTAAAGGTTAGACAGTTTTTTCTCAAATCTCTTGAGATACAACGTAAAGATAATGTTTTGAAGGAGCATATGAATGTTTCTAAGGATCATATCAACAATCTTGAGCCTATATCACCTTCAAATCAGCTTGCAAACAGTCATATAGAGGAGGAAATCAACAAAAAAATTCAAATTCAAAAGGAGTTTTCCTCAAACATGAACAATAAAGAGGATGAGGTTTTATCAGAATTAAAAGATTCTGATGATGAGGAAGAGCCGATTGCAATTGTAAGTATTCCACCTCCATCATATATCTTCTTGAATAAAGACTTTCTTGTTATTACATCTTCTTTTGAGCTTGAAAAAGAGCCAAATATGAGGTTGGTTGCAAAGGATGAAATAGGAAAAGTTTCAAATCAGTCTACAAGCATCCAATATGATCAGGGAAGGGCATTAAGTACTCCAAATGATGATATTACACACAAAGAAGGGGCAGATCAGAAAAATCAGTTTATCAGCTATGAGAATACCATGTCCAATCAGGTATTTAGCCAGTTTAGAGCCATAGAAGGAGTCGTCATCAGTTGTGCTCATTTCAGAGCATAAGAAAGAGCTTCAAGTTGTCAAAAATCAGCCCCAACATCTACAAAGACAGAGTGCAGATCCTATAGAGGTGTTCATTCTTTTCTGGGCTAATATTTTGAGCAAATCAATGGTGCAAGCAATGTGTGCACTTATACCATGTGATCTAGTAGAAAAATTGATCTCATGGCCACAATTGCTGAGAGAAGGAAGCTATTTCTCCCAACAAGTATGTGGCTTTGTTTAGCTTTCATTTCTCCTTGTTTAGATTAGTAGTGGTTTAGGTTTGTTTCTTGCATAATAAGTGCTTGCATGCACGTTGTTTTTCCGGTTTTCTTAGTTAGTTGTCTTTTTAAGTACTCGCATGCACGTGTTTTTCTTTTGATGGAGAGGGTATTTCAGTCGTTTTGTTTCGAAGGATACAAGTTATTGACAAAGGTATGTGACTCCATAGCCCAATGGATGCGGAAGACTACTGATCTTTTGTTTAGCAGGCAAACAATCCCGTGATGTCGCCAAAATGTTACCATATTTTCTACGCTAAGAAGTTCAATTCTATTTTTAGAAGTTCTAAAATAGCATTCGCTGAAAATAACATTTGGCTAAAAATAGTTGGTGCTAAAAATGGAAGTGTTAAAAATAGAAGTTTCAGTTCTATTTTTAGGAGTTGAAGGGAGTGCATGAGAGGATGGATCCAAATATCTTTTAATAAATTTAGCAAGTGCTGCTCCAAATAGAATTTGGCTAAAAAGAGAAGTGCTTTTGGATAAATTGAGCAACTGCTGTTCTAAATTAATCCTTGGCGCCAAAAAGGGATAAAGATGGATTATGGAAAAATAAATTAAATAGAAAAACATGTATGCTGATCTAAATGGATGGTGGTGCCTAGGGATAAAAGAGGAAGATAAACATTTAATAAGGGAAATTGTTGTTTCCTTTTGTTGGCACCAGAGAGGAGGGAGATAAAATAAATTAAATAAAGGAACAACAATCCAAAAACAGCAGTTTTATTCTGGGAAGGCAGAGTTGATTCATCTTCATATAGGTTGGTTTTCTATTGTAAAAAATATCAGACACATTGTGGGTTGTTTTGGCTCTAGCAATTCTAGCCTTGTACTTGCACCACTGAATAAAAAGCTCCATTTTGCCCTCTCATATTGTTGTTTTTCTGATATTTTCATTGTGTTTGATAGGAATATTGTGTTGTTGTAGTGTGGAAATTACTCCCTCTACCATTGTCCTTTTCTCCTAAACCCCTGAATTAATTTTGCAAAATAGCTTAGAGTTGTGCAGGTGTGTGGATCTTTGATTTCTCTGTGCGCAGAGTTACATGCATGTGTTAAATTATTGGTGTATCACCCTTATTTCCCTTTTTCTGCATTCTTTCTACCTTTTCCTTGTCAAAGTTTTCGTTTTTTAGGTGATTCACAAGGGAACCAACGCTCTTTGGAGGTTCACCTCACACGTAAGTTACCCACAGCCTTGAGGTCTTCCAATTTTGTCAACAGAGAGAGAGTACACACACCATTCTCTATCAGGGTGCAACTTCTGGGTGACAACAGTACTCTCTGACGCGACGCCTCTAAACCTGTGCAGTATTTTGTTCAGCTAACTTTTATGCGGCAATGGTACAATGTCCATTAATCCAAAGCCTATGTTGTCACCATCACCATGGGCAATTAGTCTTATAGTTATAAAAATATCTTTGATTGATGCAATGAAATTTGTACTATTTGCTCAGCGCCAAGATGCAGATGTGCCTTCTATGTCCCAAAATACGCACAAGTTGCTCCTGGAAGAGAATCACACACTGAGGGGTGAGAACCAATAGTTGCAAAGTAAATTCAATCTTGTCATGGACCAAACTATAGAACTGTAGAAGAATCTTTCTCATTTAGGAACCCTACAATCGAGGGAGCTTCAAGTAGTCGATCAAGCTATGCAAAGACTTCATGAAGAATTGGCTAGTAAAGAAGAAATGTCAATCGATTTGCAGATAGAATGCAAATCGCCACATACAAAGAAGGCTTCAACAAAATATCCAATAGAAACAAATGAATACATGGCAAGCCCTCTTGATTTCCGGCACTTTTATTTCATCAAATTCATTTGACAATTTTGAAAACATACAAATGGATCGATTTGAAATCATTGAAGATAAGATAAATATATTAAATGTCCAACGAATGACCACAAAAATAGGTCAATGGGACTGCACCCATACAAATGAGCGAAAAAGAATGCCAGAGGACCAAAAAGGTCTCTGAAAACAACCAGAGAAGAGAAGAAGAGAAGGAGGAACGAGCAAGAAGGAGGGCCCGGAGAAAGCCTGCTGAGAATAGTCGAACCTGAACAGGCGGAGCAAGGGAAAGAAGAGGAGCAAGGAGGCCCCCTCACCTAACATCCAAAACTAATTGAAAGAAGTTGGTGATGTGCTAAAGTCCAGGATCAGGGGTTGTGGAAGATCCGGGGTGTTGATGTCCGAAGGAGGGAAGAACTCTCCGCGTACGTCTGGTGGATCTCAGAGGCCCTCTGTGAAAGGAAGATGGGATACACTCGTCAAAGACTTGGGGAAAATACCCAAGCAATCCAAAGACCTATTGCGGCAAAGATGAGGCCCAGGAACTTTGGTCTTGGGTACATTAGACAATCTTCTCAATCCACCGTTGGCACGTGTTCGGTTAACAAAACCCCTACTCTGAAGTCATCATGATCAATAAAGATGAATCACAAATGGGCTACCCCATTGATGCAATAGCATCTCTTCATCTCCAAGTTATCCTTCATGAAGAGATTAAAGTGATCATTTTTCATAAAGGTTAAATAATGTTGGAAGAATATTCCAGCAATAAAAATGCAAGAATCAGCTTGTGGCAAAACTCGATACAAGCTTTGTGAAATAATTTTGAGCTTCACAAGCTTTGCAATTAATTTTTGAGCTACGTGAAAATAGGGGAGTTATGCAAGCCTAGAAACACTCTGCAAGCTTAGTTCACCCAAGAGTTGCAAGCCTTGAGAGAGCTTCGCAGTATTGTAGAAGCTTCACAAAACTACATGAGCTTCTAAGCATGAGTGACCTTCACAAAACTAGGGAGCCTCGCAAGCCTGTGGAGCTCCACAAATCTATTTTCAATTTGTAAGCCTAGTTTCACTTCACAAATCCTATTTTGTCACCTTTGCGAGGTTCTTAGCTAATGTTACACCATGTTCCAACAAGCCAAATTCTTTTGAATGTGTGTATTTTGCATCAAAGGCATCGAGGAATTACAAGGAGTAATGATGTAGCATCCTTATGACAAATCCTCGTTGTCCAAAGGCAAAGGAAAATCCACCAGCTTCGTAGCATTATGACATCTGGTGCCACAAAATTCTTTTCAAACTTGTTCCATTGCACAAGTTGCACCTCAAGTGAATTTTATTGCGAGAGCTTGTAGGTTTCATCATTGTCATGCGAGAGGTTAAACACGGGCAAGGGATGTGGCAATGATCCAAGTAACACAATCTTCTTGGAAGCGATTTGCTAGTAAGGTATTATCCCTATAGTAGCATAATATGTCAAAAATCTCAAAATCAGTGGAATCAAATGCCATGCTACGGGACTCGCAACAGTTGTCAATTGCTTCTAAACTGTTTTTGTAACATATGCAATCTGCATTCAACTAGCAATATGAACTCCTTGTCATCAACAATTACTTGTAAAACCTTTTGGCCAATACAAGGTACGGGTAAAATTATGTTAAGGGTTATGAACAAAAGGAAAAATGGAGTCCCACCACCAAGAAGATAGGTCCCGTGAGGAGATTTCAGGAAGAATTTTCAAGTGGTGTTTGTGGGTTCCAATAAAGTTAGAGTAGGTTTTGGTGTTCTAGAGTAGCTAGACTAAAAGCGTTGTTGTTCATAGTAAGGGGAGCGTGCATACTAGTACATAGGAACTATGGCTGAGCCTACCAAGTTATGTAAGAGTTTGCATGTGAGATTTGCAAACCCAGGTTAATTGAGTGTGTATGAATGTCTATGATAAATTGAATAATGAATGACGTGTCGTTATGTGTCTATATTGTATTGTCATTATAAGTTGTGTACTTTGATCCAGTTGCGGGTTGTCATTCATTCGACCCACAACCCACCTTGCCGTCATCTGGTATTAGAGCAAGTTGTGTCCTTCAAGTTGAAAGCGGGATGAGAGAAACCTTACATAGTTGAATGTGGTAAGGATCAAGTTGAGATTATTGCAAGTTGCATCATGTAGTGAAAGTTAAGGAATATTGCTTAGAAGAGGCGGATGAGCACCAAAAATTACAAACTTAGTAGATGCATTAAGAGGAATACAAGCCAAATCAAATGCTATGGCAACTGCGTAATGGTGAAGATTTGTTGCTAACATAGTTGAGGATGACAAAGAAGAATCTCCGAAAGATCACATATAAGAGTTGACGAATAACCAAAGGATAGATTTTTTTAAACTATTGCCAAGATGGGAAGCAAGCCAAAGTTAGACACCCCTAACTACTCAAGGAGTTTGAACCCTAAAGATTCGATAGGCTAGTTAACAGAGCGGGAAAATAATTTGATTATGAGCAAGTTGAGGATGTAATGTCCCATTTTCCGGGTTATTACTAATATCTATTTTTATTTGCATTGTAACCCCTTGGCATGCCTAGTGCTACAAGTGGAAGTCTCTAATTAGTTTAAATGTGCACATAGGATAGTTGTTTTTATTATTTAATTAAAAATAATAAAGTGCACATAGTCTTAGTTTATTAAAAGACTTTATTATAATGAGAGTTTATGTTTTCCCTCCAAAAGGGAAAGGTCGGTCTTTTTGAATATTGCACCCCTTAACTCTATAAAAGGAGGTCGCATTTCCTCTAGTGGGGTTATGTTGATTGATCATTTGATTTCACTCCATTCTTGGAATAATGGGATGTACGCCCATGGGATGTATTCCCTAGTTCTTGCATTGTGCTCTCTCATTGTAAGCTTCATTTGGATCCATTGTTGAAGATATTGAAGATTTTATTGTTCTCTCCATTGTGATCTCTTGAGTTGAGTGTGTTTATGCATTGTTTTTCCATTCTAAGATTAGCGACTTGGCTCACATGTTGATGCATTAATTTGTGAGGTTATTAGTGTGAGGTTATTGTGTGGCTCAAATTTAAGTACTTTTGGAAGGGTTTATGGTGTTTTATTTACTGTTGTTCACTGCTGCCTTTATTAGAGCTATAGCGACTTGCAAGAGAGGTAGTTTTGGCATGTTTTGGAGTCTCTTGAGCTAGATCTGCAATCTGATCTGTATTGGCATATTTTTCCTAGTTTGGGACTGATATTTTGAGGGTTTTTGAAGCAAAGAGAGCTGATAATAATTTGTGCAATTTATTCTAACCCTAGTGACTGGTTTTCAGATTTTGGGGGTTGGTTTGAAGGGGTTTGGGTGTTCAAAAAATTTAGTTTCATAGTCCACTGGAAAGGCCTTGGTTTCTGGATTATTGTGCAATTTAACTCATGCAAAATACCAAGTATTGAAGGAGATATTAATTTTTGAAGTTTCAGTTGTTCTGGGTGCATTTTAATTAATTAACTGCTGTTAAAAATCAGATCTGGATGTTATTAGTTTTCTAATTAGTTATCCCATCTAACCCACCACTTTGGCATACTCCAATCCCATTTTGGATTGTATTATTGCTGACATTGGGTTATTTGAGGTCAAACTAAGAAGATCTAATCTTCCTAGGATCAATAGAGTTAATTAATTTTCATATTTATATTGTCCTAAAAGGGGACATTACAGAGGACCCAAAAAGAGTAAAGGTGTTTTGCATTAAGTTGAAGGGGCGTGCATCCTTATGGTGGGATCACATTCAACTAGAAAGAGTAAGAAGAGGTAAGGATAAGAATAAGCACTCGGATAGAATGACTTTGAAGTTGTAAGGCAAGCTTTTGGCTTCTGAATATCAACTAAGTTTTTTAATAACCTGTAGAGTTTGAAGCAAAGACTTGAGGGTAAAGAATTACACAGAGTAGTTCTACAAGCCAACCATCTGAGCAGGTCATGTAGAAGATGATGAAGGAAAGATGTCAAGGTATGTAAATGGTCTTCACCTTTTCATACAATATGAGTTTGGTACAATAAGGTTGTATTCTATAGAAAAAGCTTATCAATGTGCTTTAAAGACTGACGAGAAATTGTCTAGAAAACAAGGGCGAGGAAAAGGTAGAGGACACGGAAGACAATCCTAGAGAAGAAGTCGGGCTTATGCAAAAGAAGAAGAGGAGGAAGCTACTTCCTCACAGCAGAACAAAATAGTTGGTTATAATTCCTATAGAGGAAGAAGATATATAAATAGAGGATGAGGAAGAAGATTCAATGGAACGTTTTTCAAATGTGGCCAGCATGGGCATAAAGAATATGAATGCCCTAAAGAAAACAAAGAGAAGATAAGAAGTGAGAAGATAATGCATTTAGCACAAACAAAGGAGGCAGATGTAGAAGATACTGCTCCGACAGAACCTAAGCATAGAGAGAATTTAATGTTGCATAGACTTGTTGAAGCCAGACAAGCAAGAGAATGAGCCCTGGCAGCGGAGAAACATTTTCAAACCAAAGAAAAAAACTAGAGGTAAATGGTGTAAGTTGATCATAGATAGTGGCAGCACCAATAATCTAGTTTCCATTGAGATGGTGCAAAAGTCGGATTTGAAGTGTGTTGCTCTGCTTAGTCCGTATAAGGTTTCTTGGTTGTAGAAAGATCATCAAGTTACAGTGACAAAATAGTGTAAGGTCGACTTCCACAGTGGGAGCTACCATGATGAAGTGTGATGTGATATAATACCAACGGAGGCTCGTCATGTCTTATTGGGTAGACCATAGTAATATTTCCAGGTATTTAATTAAGGGTTTTATGCATATTTTCCAGCACTGGAATTACAGGTTTGAACTGAGTTATTTTTCAATTAAGAAATCAGATTTGTATCTCAGTTGTTGATATTTTTATTGCAAAATATTTATAAAATCAGCTCTTCCATAAAATCATTAAAATATCACATTTTGGGTGTGCCCTGTGTTGGTCTATTTTCCTATACAAATCGCATTTCCTGGATAAATCAGATTTACATTATTTGCATTCAGTTTTTGTGGCATTATATCACTGGGATTTCATTTTTTGTCCACAGCAATTACAATCAGATTTTAGTGGGGACATTACAGTGGTATCAAAGCCGATTTTCCTCCCATCCCGTGAGAGAAATCTTCAAAATCAGACCTAAATGCAATCAGCCAGAGATCACATAGTATATCACAGAAGGAACACTCCAAGGAATGGCACAATGGAAGAACATGATGAAAGGGCTCCTCCCAATGATGCTCTCAGCTACATGAACGGAACTATTACCAGGGTGCAGAGAGAGTTCCAACAAACAATGAGGGAAAACTAAAGAGAAATGTGTGATGTATTTACCAGTTCGATTTGTGATTTAGCTATGGCTCTACAAGGGAATGTTGCAGCTCCTAATCATGCAATAACTAATGTTGGAGAGGGAAGCTCCATGGGGGCGACCAAAAATACTTCCAATACTACACATCCTACCTTCAAAGCCAAGTTTCTCCATAGAGAAGAACCAGTCGAGGAAGTGGCACAAAGTGATGCGGATGATGTAGAGGCCTATGGTTATGAGTATATGCAACTCAGCCTTAGGGTAAGGGGTATACCACCGTTCAGAGATTTTTGCCAGTTAAAAAATAACAAGAATGCAGGGATAAATAGGAGAGCTCATCAAGAGGCACCAAGAAGGGACATCCAGCAAAAATTAGGAAAGGTAACTCTTCCTTCATTTAATGGTACTAAAAAAGTTCTGCTAGAGCTTGGTTGCAAAAGCTTGATACATGTCTTTCACTAAAACCTATGTATGAAGAGGAAGCCTTGAAATTTGCAACTTTACTTTTAGAAGGGATAGCACATGAGTGGTGGTACCATGGGTTGATCACCCAAGGTCATGGTTCCATTACTACTATGGAGGACTTTAGCTCATGTTTGATTGAGAGATTTGATAGAACATATCTGGATATGTACTTCAGAGAGCTAGCTCAGCTTAAGCAAGAAGGGTCACTTGAAAAATATATTTCTGAATTTGAACGAATTTCAGTTATGGTTCCAGATACCAGCGAAAAGAGGTTAGTATTGTTGTTTATGGAAGGGTTAGAAGAACAACTAAAGGGCCTTGTGAAAGCATTCAACCCAACATCTTTACATGGTGCCATTAGGAAAGTTTTTGACTTGGAAAAAGCAGTTCCAAAGGGGAAAAATTTGCAGCAAAAATCAGCAGCATTTGGGCAGCCAAAGGGTGTGTTTGGGCACCCAAAATCCTCTTCATCAAGTGGGCAAAGGGCACCAAACTATGGGCAACAAGGTAAGTCATTCCAAAATAAATTAGATATTAAAGATTGGAATAAAAACTACAAAGAAATAGAGTCAAGGAATGAACATAGAAGAAAGAAGTTATGTTTTCATTGTAGAGATCCTTGGACTCCTAATCACCATTGTCTTCGAAACGGGGCAGCCCACTACATTGAGATTATTTCAGATGATGAAGAAGAAGAAGAGGGAGCTGATCATGAAGAAGATGAAGAGCAAACAAGAGAAGAAAAAGAACTCAAAGATGGAACATTGGCCACGCTATCCGGAGCACCACGGTATCATGCTTTCCGTATTAAAGGTGTTCTTCATGGGCAAAGAATCATAACCTTGGTTGATAGTGGAGCTACTCACAATTTCATTGATGAGGGCTTAGTGACAAGAATGGGGTTGAAAGTAGAAGATTTTCAAGGATTCAATGTTACCGTTGCAGATAGATACACTCTTGCATGCTCAAAGAAAATTCCTCAACTTGAAATCACATTGGGAAGACATAAGGTATGTGAAGATTTTTATGTCATTGGCATTGGTGAAACTGACGTTGTCTTGGGAGTTCAATGGCTGCAATCTTTGGGTGAATTCACTCAAAATTACAAAACTATGGAGCTGAAATTTAAGTCCCAAGGCAAGGAAGTAATATTGCAAGGCTTGAGAAGTGGAATTCCATAGGTAGTGACCGCCAAGAGCATGGAGATATCTTTTACTAGAGGGCAGATTGCATGGGCTGCATATTGTTTGGTAAGTATAAATTCAGATTTTTCGTCGCAGCCAACATATCATCTGGGTATTCAATTTATTTTGGATAGACATAGCAAGGTTTTTTCAGATTTACCTCACGGTTTGCCCCCCGATAGAGGATTTCAACATATTATTGAGTTGGAACCTGGTTCAACTCCGGTTATATATTCTCCTTACCGTCACCCAAGAGCTTTTAAAGAGAAGATAGAAAAAGTGATTGAGGAATTGTTAGAAATGGGCCACATAAGACCAAGTTCTAGCCCATTTGCCTCTTCAGTTGTTTTGGTAAAAAAGAAAGACGGGACCTTGCGGATGTGTGTGGACTACAGGTTATTAAATGAGAAGATTATTAAGAACAGGTACCCAATACCAAGGATTGATGAGTTGCTTGATGAGTTGCTTGATGAATTGCACGGGGCTGTTTTCTTCTCAAAAATTGATCTAAAATCCGGTTACCACCAAATCAAGGTAAGAGATGAAGATGTACATATGACAGCTTTTAAGTGACACTTTGGTCATTTTTAGTGATGCCATTTGGTTTGACCAATGCACCTGCCACTTTCCAATCATGTATGAATCACATTTTTAGGAAGCATTTGAGGAAGTTTGTATTGGTTTTTTTTTATGACATTTTGGTGTATAGAAAATCATGGAAAGAGCATTTGAAACGCCTAGATATGGTAGTAAGCATTTTAGAACAGCAATCTCTCTTTGCAAAATTATCCAAATGCGAGTTTGGCATGGAGGAAATCTTATATCTAGGGCATGTCATCAATGCAAGAAGCGTACATGTGGACCAACAAAAGATTCAAGCCATTTTGGATTGGCCTACTCCCACTACCTTGACTCAACTAAGAGGATTCTTGGGTCTTTGTAGTTATTACCGTAGATTTGTGAAGGGATTTTCACAACTTTCAGCTCCCCTAACAAATTTGAGAAAGCAAGGAGCCTTCACATGGTCACAATCAGCCCAACAAGCATTTGATCATCTCAAAAAGGTAATGAGTTCTTGTCCAGTACTAGCTGTTCCAGATTTTTCAAAACCTTTTGTGGTAGAATATGGTGCATCGAGTGATGGAATTGGGGTTGTTTTGATGCAAGATAAACATCCCATAGCATTTGAAAGTAGAAAACTTAAGGATGTGGAGAAAGGATATTCTATTTATGATATCTTGGCCATCATACATACTCAGGTGAAGTTTAGACAATATCTTGTTTGTGGCAGATTTGTTGTCAAACCGGATCATAACAGTTTGAGGTATTTTCTTAACCAAACTGATCTAAATGATAGGCAACAAAAATAGGTAAGTAAAGTGCAATCCTTTGACTTTGAAATTGTGTTTTTGAAGGGAAACAGGAAACATAGTTGCAGATGCTTTGTCAAGGAAACCTTATTGTTGTTCCATTAGTGAAATTGCACCAGATTGGAAGGCTAATATAACAGCAGAGTTTGCCAAAAATCAGCTTGCTTGTGATATATTTGATGGGAAAATTGATGATGATAATTACCAGGTGATTGATGGTCTCATCCTCTATAAAAATAGAGTTCTTTTGGTGCGCGAATCTAAAATAAAATGCAGAATTTTAGCAGCCATGCATGACTCACCTTTACCCGGACACCAAGGGTATTTTAAAACATATAAACAAGTGAGAGAGAAGTTCGTATGGGAGGGATTGAAGGAGGTATTGCAACACATTAGGGAGTGCCTTATATGCAAACAAAGTAAGGCACAACATGAATTCTACATGACAAATCCTCATTTTCTGAAAGCAATTCTACCACCTTCGCAACATTACGACATCTTGTGCAGCAAAAGTGTTATAGAACTTGTTCCACTGCGCAAGTTGTACTTGGAATTAATTTCCCTGTGAGAGCTTGTAGGTTTCAACATTGTCAAGCGCAGAGGTCGAATATGCTCAAGATACATGGCAATGATCAAAACAGCGCAATTTTCTTGGAAGCATTGCTCAACAAAAAGAATATGATCAATGACTTGCCAGTAACACATTTTCCTTATAGTAGCACATAATAAATCTCAAAAATAACAAAAATCAAACGCTATGCACTGAGAGTTGCAGAAATAGATTGATTGCTTCCGAACTATTTTGTAACATGTGCAATCACCATTCGAGTGGCAGTCTGAACTCCTTTATTGTCAACAATTTCTTATAATGCTTCTTGGCCAATATAAGGCAAGGTAACAATTATGTAAGGGGTTTCAAACAAAAGGGAAAAAGGGTTTCTCATCACCAAGAAGTAAGGAATTCCACAAGGAGGTTTCTGGAAGATCCTTCCAGTGGTATTTGCGGGATCTAGTAGAGTTAGAGCAAATTTTTGGGTTCTAGTGTAGCTAGAATAAGAGCATTGTCAGTTGTAGTAAGGGGAGTGTGCATAGGAAATATCATCGAGCCAACCAAGTTTTGTAAGAGTTCATCTATGACAATGACAAAGCCAAGTTAGTTGAGTGTGTATGAATGTATCCATGATATATTGAAGAATTAATGATGAAGTGTGGTCGTGTGCCTATGTTGTCATTGTAAGCTGCATATTGTGATCTGGCTATGAATTGTCAATCAATCATTCAACCCACAACCCACCTTGCCATCAGATACATTGGTCAAGGTCTTGACAAAGATAGCCAAGGAATTCAAAAACCTATTGAGGAATAGATGAGGTCCAAGAATTTTGGCGTGAAGAGAAAATGACCTGATAAACCTATGCAGCAATAGCAACATTAACAAAATCTTTATGCTAAAAAAGAATACGAAAAATGGTAGACACAAGATTACATAGTACATAATATTTCACCTAGGAAAAACCTTGTAAAAAACCCAGCATAGTAACCTTCTTATTACATAAACTCAATCGTTTACAATACAATAACATATTTCAAAGTTTTTGTTTTACCCTAATGCATGTGTGAGTATATGTACGCACATCAAAAGGAAACTGTCCAAGAGGTTTTACAATACTTTGCGTACCAAAACCATGGCCAAGAATACAACCCATAACCATTCTCCATAAAACATTAATTACCTAACAATCCATATGATAGTATAAATTAAACCACCTATCCAGACCCAAAAATACATATAGGGACCACCCAAGTAACCATATTCACCAAATTTCATCCCTGAAATTCGAAATTCGGCGTATCTCAAGCAACAGGAAAAAAAATCACCGGAATTCGGGAATTATTTCATACAGCTGGCAGATGGTGAATGTTATTGAGATTTGCTATTGAAATTCTCAAGTGGAAAAGAGTTGAAATATGTATTTAGTGTTTTTCCCCTCTAGAGTTTTCGCTTTAAAGGTTCAATCCTGTCATTGTTTGCATATTTATACACCCAATTGCTGCCATTTAAGCATATACTCTCAGTCCTATTGCTTGAATTGTGCATGCATCCCTACCATGCATCATAGGGTAAATTCTTGTCCTACCGCTTGAAGCTCGATTGTAATGGAAGCATGAATCTTGTCCTAGAAGCGCTGTTCCAAAAGTAGAAGCCTGTGTTTTACGCACAGTAATTAGAAGCCTATGTCGAAGACTAGTTGCAATTGCATGTGTCGTTCAAACTTGATGGGTGAAGTCTGGGCCGATTTGCCGAAGAGTGAAGCCAAACAATAATCACTAGCTTCAAACAATAATCTACCATCAGCGATCCAAGATCAAAGCGGGTTGAACAGGTTTAGAACCTTAGGTAAGGGACTCAATCATTATTTATTTTTTATTTAATGTTTATTTGTAAAAACTAAAAGCTTACTTATTTCTATTAACTTTTTAATTAATGTTTTTACATTAGATATGGTTTATAATATTTTATAAAACCGTTCCTTTTTTAGTAAGAGTCTATAATTCTATAATTTTTTATTTTATTATTGTTAAATGTTTATTAGTTATAACGTTTATTTATAAATGTTATTATTTATATATTTAATTCTTTTAAATCATACATTTTGATAATAATTATTCAATAATAATTATTACACATTTCAATTGAATGTGTGATAACAAAAAAATTATAATTTAATTTTTTATTATTTTAAATTCATTTTTTATTTTTTCCAAAAAAATACAAAATTATTATATTGGTATGGCACCTCTATAATTAAGAGCTAGGGGATGAAAATATATTAGTTGTGAGGGTCAAACAAAGAGCATCACATGCACTTTATGCTAGTATTCTTTTACAGGCACATCTAACGAGGGTAATGGACAAACTTCTTGGCATTTCAGGTGATCAAGGAGTTGTGTTGAAGCATGTCCAAATGTCAATCCTGTAATAAAGGCAGCATTGGAGAAAGACTACAAAAATTCATTAGTATTTAATCAGAAACAGTCACAAAAAAGCGACCTAAAGGAGTTTTCTTGGCCTAGAGTGTCAAACATATATTTCTCCTCCATGTCCACAAGCTCTGTAACGCCAATTTTTTACTATTGGGAAAACAACACTAATTAATTCTTGGAAGCCTATAAAAAAAAACAAGTTGACGATGCAGGGATTGACTTCTTTTATGAATTTGTCATTCCATTCCACATCCCCAGTCATTTTAAGAATGCAGTTCAACAATCAATTTTCATTTGGCAAAGGGTACACAACTCTAGGTTTAGAGGATTTGAAGACTACACCTTTTGAAGAGATCAAAAGATAGGATCACTAAAAAACTGACCGACTATTAAAGGCTCTTGAAAGTCAACATGTTGCCACTATTATGAGTGATGATGGTCAAAAATGCGTCAAAGACCATTGATCAAAATGTTGGTTTATTGCCCTAAAGGTGTTATATTTCTTAAGTAATCGATAGCATGGAACACGGAAAACTTATGAATATGTCTTCAACATTTTTAGATGAATCGATTCTCAAAGTTGGTGTAGAAACCATAGTTCAAGTTGTTACCCATAATGCTAACAATTGTGTGAGAGCTAGAAAGTCAATAGAAGAGAAGTACCCACATATTTATTGGAGTCCTTGTGAAGCCCACTACATTGATTTACTACTCTATGACTTGGCCAAATTTCTTTGGGTACATTGAGCAGTTCAAAGAGGAAGAAAAATTGTCAGTTTTATAAAAAAACAATTGCCCTCGCATTGAATATATATAGAGGCATGCATTCAAGGAGTTGTTGAAATGTGAGACAAGATTTACCTCCTTCTATATCACTTTAAAAAAAAAATTGTTGAGCAAAAAGGAGCCCTCCAAACTATTGTTTGCAACAAAGAATGGGAAGATTCGTGAAGATTTGCCAGAGCTTTTTACACAAATAAACTTACAATATGCTCAATAATACTTAGTGTCACACAAAATAAACTTGAGACGTTATTCGTTAAAGAGAGGTTACATATATAGTGTATTGATCTCTTATAAGTTGAGAGTAAAAGTCATCTCTTTCAACTACTCATATCTAATAATATTGTGAGTTACAACTCACCCATAATCACATTCTAACTATAGAATGTAACATACCTAGAATCTCTCACACTTCAAACATTATTAACCAACTATTACAACACATAATATCAATATGAGTTGTTATTACAACTCATCACACTAGATACACACTAACAAGATCTTTCTAACATTCCTCCCCTTAGTGCGTACATGGGAGAAAAGAATCATATTCGAAAGAAAGAGCTTTTCCCTGACAACATTACTTAGACCAAGTACAACTCGATCAAGTTGTCTCTTTACCCTTATAAAAGCATAGCTAACGAAACAATCTCCTTGGGCCAATTCACTGTTCCCCATGCTCCCGAATTCCAAATCCTTCAAATTTCTTGAGCTTAAAACTAACTAGACAACAATCCATATTTGAGTTTACCTCAAAATCTTCTCTTGCCCCCCAAAAGCAAGATTCTTCAAAATACGATTATTTTCTAAAATGTAACGATAGGGGTTTATTCTACACATCACACAAAACATGAAAACATTGAAACAAACATGCCACCAAATCACTATGTGGCTCTATCTCTAATGGCTGACAAGAAGATGTTGAATGTCCTACAACCTTCTTTGCCTCCATCCTCCAATGTTCTTGACTACTAAGCAAAAATGGTCTTGAAGCTCATGTGTACGAAGCACCCCTCAAAATTGAACTTTGACTTTCAGGATGCCAGGTACCACCTAAAATGCATCCTTGAAAGAAAAAATTGGTACTTTGACTCTAATGAGTAATATACACTATATTGACCATGACACACATAAACGCACCTATGATACTTAACATAGACAAGACGATAAAAACAATAATTAAAAAGTAATTAGATATTACTTCTTAACACACTACACCAATCACACAATATCACCTTTATAATTAGCATCACCTCAAAAACATTATCACCACATTTAATAAAGTCTTACCCCCTTTCTAAAATAATACCACCTATGAAAGAAATAAATCTCCTTTCAACAAGATATCACTACGTGGGATTAGTGGGGCTTGACCCTTTGACCATTGGCTGTAGTTTGTTTTTAGTTAAGCCTTTTACCAACCACTCAAAAGTAAAGCTTCAAATAGGTGTATAAAGAAAAAGCTATTCAATTTTTCATGTCAGTGCTTTTCAAACAAACAACCCACCTTTTGAGCAAAAAATGAATTCCAATGAATCGACAGTCATGGAAAATTCTAAGTTGAATGTAATGCCTAACAGAGGAGATCTTGAGGTGCTATTAAAACTAAAAGAACAGGTGGAGATGTGATCTGAATGGATCTACAAGCATTGATGTAATGTCCTCTTTTCCGAGGCATTACTAATATATTGGTTCATCTCTTTCACTTGCATTATAACCCCTTGGCATGCCTAGCGCTACAAGTCGGAATCTTATTTAGTCTTTAAATGTGCACATAGGTTAGGTACACTTTATTATTTAATTAGAAAATAATAAAATTCACATTAAGTGAGTCTTTTAATATTTTAATTAAGTTTTATTTGTTTTCCCTCCAAAAGAGAAAAGGTTGGTCATTTGAATGTTGCACCCCTTGTGTTATAAAAGGAGGTTGCATGGCCATTTCTGGGGATATTGATTTCATCATTTATGTCTCTCCATGCTTGGAGAAATGGGATGTATGCCCTAATCCTCATTGTGCTCTCTCTCTTTCATTCGACTTGGAATTGAAGCAAATCTAATTTTGATAAGGATCCATTTGTGTGTGTGTTGCATCTAGTGTGTGGCGAATTGCTTGAAAAAGAATTACTTGCCCTAGCGAATTTATTTATGGTGCAAATCTTATTATTATTGCATGATTTGGAGCATATTTGTTGGTTTTCATATTTGCTATGTTTTACAATTAATTTCATAACTTTTGGAGATGATTTGATGCCCTAATTGTGTTGGGCGACCTACTTTTTAGGAAAAATTAGGGTTTCGTGTCTGCAATGCGAAAACTAATTTTGGAAAATTATTCTTCATATTTTTTTGGCCCAAAATCCAAAGTTTGAAGGATTTTGTTTGATTGGTTAAACGGGAAATAATTTTAGAAGTTGCAGCAGTCTGGGGTTTGGATTATTAATTGTTTGTGACATATTTTGATGCTCAAAAATTGTGGTTTCAATTCAGATCTGTTCTTGGCATTTTTGTGCATCAATATAAGCTTTTGGAGGGTGAAAACATTTGAAGGAAGTGTTGGTTATTAATTTATTAATTTCTGCTAACCCTAGCGCCCAGATCTGAAAGTTCAGATGTTATTTTGAAGGAGTTTAAGTGCTCAGAAAAATCTGATCTTTAGCTCATTGGAAAGCTCTAAATTCTAGTTTATTATGCCCTTGGTTTCATGCAAAAATATGGAGTAGTGATTGAGTTATGAATTTTTTAAGTTTTCAGTTGTTGGCAACTGTTTCAAATCAATTCACTGTTGTAATAAAAATCAAAATTGAGAAGAATAAAAATTTGATTGTCTCCACCAATCTAGATCACCACCTTGACCACTTCCAAACCCATTTGAGTTGTAATTGGTTGACATTGGGCTATTTTAGATTGATTCAAAAGGATCTAATCCTTCTTGGTTCGATTTGGGTTGAAGTTTTTGTAATTTTCTATTTGCCCAAAAAGAGGACATCACAGTGGTATCAGAGCATCTTTCCTCTACTCTTTTAGGGTTTGTGTTTGCAGATTTGGATACATAGTGTATGAATCATGGGGTTAACAAGTGAAGGAAAAATGAAAAATGTATTTTTACAAATTGGGGAGATAGTTTGATCCTCCACACCTTTCAAGAGATATGTTACTTAGCATTTTGGAGGAGGCTACAAATTGTTTGTCTATGATAGAACAATCAGATTATGGCTCTATGTTTTCAGCGATGGGCTCTGTGGTGACTCATTTGGCTAGACCCAAACTGTTGAGGCATGATGAGGTGGATGTGAGGCTCATGGTCATCACTTGTACTAGTAAGTTACAAGGATCACAGCCTCAAGTTTGCCATACAGTGACACCACCATAGAAGAAGTCTTTGAGCTCATGATAGGGAGTTTTCAAAAGCTTTGGGACATCACAAACCCTTACTTTGGTAAGAGGGTTAAGATCTTGGAGAATATGGCAAAGGTGAGATCTTGTATACCAATGTTAGATCTTGATTGTGATGATCTTATTCTTCATATGTCCAAAGTATTCTTTGTTGTCCTACATGATAATCATTGAGAAAATATAAGGGTTGCAATGCAAACTATCATGTCTTTGGTGTTGAATGAATATGAGGGTCCCCCACAACCATTGTTATCCATGCTTGAGGAAGATTTGAGACGAGAGGAGTCATGTATTGCTCATACTTTAGCCAAAGGTGTTTTGAATCAATGTTCAAGCAAGGTGAAGGCATATATGTTGGCAAAGTCTCCTATGAAGCAAGAAGGATCAGCTCTCCAAGGTATGAGTCCTTTGGTGTGATGATAAATTTTTGGTATCTAATGCTTTCATGGGACTTGGTGATTGCACAAAAAAATCAAATTTGATTCAAGAGGAAGTGAAGGAAGAAGAGACACCAGATGAAAATAAACAAGGGAAAGATTCATTATTGATTGAAAAGGTTTCTTTGCCCTTTGATGATTGCATGCATGATGATAAAGTGGTCATGGGAGATGAGTCAAAGAGGAAAGAGAAGCTTGATTTACAAGTTTGCATGGACAAACAAAACGAGGGCAGCCAAGAGGTAATCAATGATCATTTTTTGGTTGTTACTAATGCTACTTGGCTTAGTAATGAATGCAAGGATGTGGGGATGTGTGCCATGCAAGAAGAGGCATTTCCGGGTTCTTTAGACCATTCTCAGCTCACTGATCTGCGCATAACAGAAGTCATTAGAAGGCAAATAAATGACTTCATTCACTCAAAAATGAAGTTTAAGGAAGCCCCGCACCCATCACAAATAAGGTTACATGATTCCAAGATAGAAGGTGAAGTTTGGGTTGAAAATCTAATGAGTGTGAAGGGGTTCCATGGCACAAAGGTATGATGGGCAGCCCCAATTATGTTGTTTCAGATGTATTGCTTCCTTTCATAAGGGAAATCCATTGGCACAATGAATGGGTATGAGATTCCTTGCATGAGTTATATTTCTTATTTTCTTTTTTCGTATGTGAATGACACTCCCTTATGTGTTTGAGCACCTCCCCTTTGAGACCTTTCCATACAAATTTTTCTCTAATTTGTTTGTACATTTTGAAATAGCCTGGATGACCCACCAAGGGTGAATCATGCATTGCTTCCAATATTTTACGCTTTACCTTGGATTCCGGCACCAAAAAAACCTTGTCCTTGTATAGAATCAAGCCATCCACTACCTTCTACTTCCCATCTTCACTTCCACCTTCAAGAATATTGCTAGCAAACTGATTTTTTGCATATTCAGCTGTTATAATAGCCCTCCTATCCGCTGCAATTTCTGACATAGAGCAGCCATATGGCTTTTTGGATAAAGCATCCGCTACTATATTATTTTTGCCTTTGACAAATTCGATTTCAAAGTCAAAGGATTGAATTTTGCTCACCCATTTTTGTTGTCTATCATTCAAATCAGATTGGCTGAGAAAATATCTTAGGCTATTGTGATCCGTCTTCACCACGAATTTGCCACAAACAAGATATTGCCGGAACTTTACCAAAGCGTGCATGATAGCTAGCATTTCCTTGTCATACATCGAGTATTTCTTCTCACCCTCTCTTAGCTTCATGCTCTCGAAAGCAATAGAATATTTATTCTGCATGAAAACAGCCCCAAGACCTTCACCGGATGTATCACATTCCACCATGAAAGAAATAGAGAAATCTGGAACAGCGAGTACAGGGCATTTACTCATCACTTTTTTTAAGTTATCAAATGCCACTTGGGTTGTCATAGACCAGCTGAAAGCTCCCTTCTTCGTCAAATCAGTCAAAAGGAGCTACAAGTTGAGAGAAACCTTTTACAAATCTCCTATAATAGCTGCGTAGTCTGAAAAATCCCCTCAAATGCGTCATGGTGGTGGATGAAGGCCAATCCAAAATGGCCATGATCTTTTGTTGGTCAACATGCACACCTTGGGCATTAATGACATGCCCCGAGTAAAGAATTTCAGTCACACCAAGCTCACATTTTGATTCTTTGGCATATAGTGATTGCTGACCCAAAACATCCAACACAACATCCAAGTGTTGAAGGTGCTCATCCCATGATTTACTGTATACCAAGATGTCATCAAAGAATACTAATATGAACTTCCTCAAGTGCTCTCTAAAGATGTGATTCATGCAAGATTGAAATGTGGCAAGAGCATTAGTCAATCCAAAAGGCATTACAAGGAATTCAAAGTGGCCAAAATGACACCTAAATGCAGTCTTGTAAACATCCTCTTTCCTTACCCGGATCTCAAATCAATCTTACAAAAGTAGTTAGCTCCATGTAGTTCATCGATTAACTCATCAATCCTAGGTATGGGGTACCTATTTTTGATGGTTATTTTATTCAACAATCGATAATTAATGCACATCCTCATGGTTCCATCCTTCTTTTTCATAACCACCGAAGATGCAAAGAGGCTTGAACTAGGCCTTATGTGCCCCATTTCCAACAACTCCTTAATGGATTTTTCAATTTCCTCTTTGTATCTTCTAGGATGGCGGTAAGGAGCAGTAATAACGGCCTTCGTACCTAGTTCCAATTCAATGATATGCTCAAAGCCTCTATCAGGAGGTAACCCATGAGGGAGATCATCAAATACCTTGGCATGCTTGTCACAGATTGCTTGAATATCCTTATGGTATTGTTGCTACTCCAAAATCTAATCTGCAGATGTAATAAGACACTCTGCTACCCAAGAAACCTGCCCTCTATGAAAAGCTTTCCATCCTCTTAGTAGTCACTACTGTAGGAGCACCATTTGCCATGCCACGTAGCACTATTTCCTTCCCTACTGATCTGAATTTCAGCTCCATTGTTTGGTAGTTTTGAGTGAATTCCCCATGGGAATGCAACCACTATACCCCCAAAACTACATCCGTTTCACTTATACCGACCACATAGAAGTCATCTGTCACCATGTGCTTGCCAAGTGGGATTTTTAGTTGTGATATTTTCTTAGTGCGAGGGATTGTGAAACGATCCACTACCGTAACATTAAATCCATTAAAATCTTTTGATGGCAGAACCATTTTCGCAACCAAATCAACATCAATAAAATTATGTGTAGCACCACTATCAATTAAAACGGTGATGTTTTTACCTTTTAGTTCCCCTCTAACACAAAAAGGGTGATACCTTGGAGCCCCAAATAGTGTAGCAAGAGTACTATCCAGTTGATGGTATTTTTCTTTTCCTTCTTGCTCTTCGTCTTCATGACTCTCTTCCTCGTCTATTTCTTCTTCCTCTCCATCAAAAACAACTTCAATGTAATGCACTCGGCCCTTACCTAAACAACAGTGTCCTAGAGCCCATGGGTCCTTACAATGGAAACAAAGATTCTTCCTCCTCAACTCATTTCTCGAATTCTCCCCTTCTTTGTTCCTCGGAGGCTCTCTTTGGTAACTTGTATGCTACTGGAATGGCTTCTTTGCTTGATTAATAGGGGTTGTTCTTGACTGCCCTTGAAAAGTGTTCCTTGGTTGCCCCATATAACTTGGTTTTGATTGTCCAAGGGGCTGGTTTTTTCCCTTAACTGCTGTAGATTCCATATTTAGAGATCTTTTTATTGCATCTTGGAGAGAAGACGGTTCGAAAGCCTTCACCAACCCCTTAAGATGTTCAGTTAAGCCTTCCATGAATAGAACAACAAGTCTTCTATCACTTACATCAGAAACCATGACCACCAACGTTTGAAAATTAGCCACATATTTCTCAATAGTAGACTCT
Organism: Taxus chinensis; assembly: GCA_019776745.2. Lineage (NCBI taxonomy): Eukaryota > Viridiplantae > Streptophyta > Pinopsida > Cupressales > Taxaceae > Taxus > Taxus chinensis. The sequence continues at coordinate 784,661,226 of CM034152.1, forward strand.
TGTTTTAGTTGTGCTAATTCATGAAAGTGCACTTCTGGATCCATCCTATCAAACCTTTCAACCAACCTTTGGCTAAACTCCTCAAGTGTGGTGATGGAGTCATGCCCTTTGAGTTACAATACCATGATACCACCATTTGTGAGCTACACCATCCAAGTGAAGAGTGACGAACTTGAGAGCTTCTTCATACATAGGATTCAATGAAAAGTGGGTATCCAATTTTTGCAGCCATGCTCTTGCAAAGCATTTGTCGATACCATCATAGGTAGGAAGAGTGATTTTTCCCAAACGATGTTGGATGTCCTTTCTTGGTTCCGATTGATGATTCACCCTCTTCCTTGGTCCTTCATTCTTCCTTAGTTGGCAAAAGTCTCTAAATGAGAGAAGGTCTCTCGTGTGAGGATTCAATGATGCATATTTATCCCCATACAAATTAATTTCATCCACAAAGCCATGAACAGGTGGTTGCTCTCTCTCTTCTTGTGGCTCCTCTGTGAAGGAAACTTGCATGAAAAAACCTTGAACTCTTGTGTGAATCTCTTTCCATATGTAATGTAAGAAGAGTTGCCCTCAGCGTGATTGCCATGAACCCCTTGAGGGTTTTGTTTGCTGAAATTTGTTCCTTGTAGAGCCCTTCCCAAATCTGCAATGGCTCCAACTATGGTATCTCTAAGATCCCTTTGTGAGTCCAATAACTTGTTATGTATTTCTTTGTTGCCCATAGTAAAGATCTCATTTATGTAACTTAGCCCATCATTAGGAGGTGGTCTTTCTTCCTCATCCATCCCTCCTCTTCTTGGTGTTCTCCTCTAATATTGGTTCCTAAAAAGGTCTTTGTCCCAGTCCATACAAATCTGAAATCTAAATTTCACTGCTATGGGCTGGAAGGAAAACTTGCTCTGATACCACTGTAATGTCCCTAACTGGACCCAATGGAGAGAACAGCGGAAAGTGCCAATAACCCAGCTGAAAATGGAACCCAAAAATGACAATATATACTGCAATAATAATATATCCAACAAATACGACTTGCACAAGTAGATAAAAATACCATAAACCAAACCAAATAACTTCTTTTTGTAGTTTCCAAAAGAGAGATTTATAGAGAACAATAGCATGAATAAATACCAAAATGGGAGTTCCAGAATTTATTTAGAATCGCAAAATATTTCAGATCTGACCTGAATATTGCAGCAGCGTAATAAGGGTTAAAACCCCACAAAATATACTCCAAAAATACTGAATAAAATTCTGGAAATGTTCCTTACAAAACTGATATAAAATAGAGTATTTTCAGCTCCTCAAAACCCTGCAAACAATCCCAAAATGGGTCGCTCCAACTGAAGAATATTGGCTCCAAAAACCTAATTTTTAATTTTGAAACTTCTCCAATAAAATTACTGAATTTAGGAAGAGTTTTCGTTCTCCCTAAGCTTTATTTTCTAAGGGTTTTCGTTCCCAGAAAATCGCAGCAGCAACTCCAAGCTCTCATGCACAAGACAAAAAAGATGAAGTGGTAGAATGAAGCCCAAGACAAGTCGATTTGCACCTTAAGGGAAAGATGTGACCCAAAGAACACCTCCCAAAGCACCCAATCACCATGCAGCATTTTTTTTACATCATTTGCTCCCCTCTAAGGTCTTCCTAGACCAAGTCGCATTTTCTCATGGGGGCATTTAAAAAATATAAAAGACCTTTTAATAATCCAAAGTCCCCCCTTACATGGTGACCCATGTCATATTTCTCCCCTAGGAACATTAAAACATGTGTTAGTACCAATGTTTTAAAAATCGAAACCGGACTTAGAACCAGCCGAGGTCCAGACCGAAACCGAACCGGAACCTGACCGGTTCAAACTTAATGAACCGGTTTACTAAAAAATACATAAAATTTTATATTTTTAATGAAAATAATATATTTGAAAGGTTAAAAACCATGATTCCAACAATTACACACAAAATATGCAAACTTTGATCTTATATATATGCAAGAAAGGTGTTTATAGCAAAATGGCACGAATTCCAAGTCCAATACACAATATATATATTATATATGAGATTCCGAAACAAAATACATAAACAATGAGGCTCTAAATGGCCACCATAGTTCGAGACTCCAAAAAAACAACATATTATGATCATTGATACATTACGAATATTACAAGTTACAAAACTTTAGAATAAACTAGATGACATCAATCATCAATCATCGAACTCTACACCGCTATTGGAAATGGGATCCTCAAGGTCATCCTCATCAATATCATCACCGGCCTCTGGCTCTGACTCGGACTCATCCAAATCCTCAAGTACATTTGCAACAACTGTATTGGCACAAGGTCGGGGAGTAGCACGAGTGCGACTAGTGCCTGTTGTGTCTCGTGACGATGGCAGCGATGCTGCTAATGGCTCGTCAAATTCCTGATCCAAACCCATCCACCCCAAGTCATCAAGATCAAACTATGTTGGTTGACTCTCCTCTACCCATTCTAAGGTTGGATCTATATCATCTACGACAATGGGATCAGTATCAGGTCTTCGGTTCAACAACTGGTTGCGCCCTAACCAAAGGTTATACAGCACAAAGACAAGATCATTCAACCGTTGTTGTTCCAAACGGTTTCTCTTCTTCGTGTGAATCCGCTCAAAGACGGACCAGTTACGCTCGCACCCAAAAGCACTACAAGTTTGGCTCAGGATCCTAATTGCAAACTTTTGCAATTGAGGACACTGACTACTAAACGAATCCCACCAATGTGCTGCAATAAAAAGTGTAAATGTTTAATTAGTAAACAATGACGATAAAAAGTTAAAAACATAGTTAAAAATTAAAAGTAAAACAAAAACTTATAACTTAAAGGTTAAAGCGTAAGTCAACAAATTAGATAAAGATTGTCTTATGCTAAAAATTCATGATTATTCATTAAAAATTTTAATCAAATGAACTTCAAAAAACTTAGAATTTCTTACCTGGTTGGTCCACATCCCTTGTAATCTTTGCAAGGTTTTTCCCAAAGGTAGCTGTGGCTCTTCTGAAAAAGCCGATATGTCGGTGAACCTCAAGTTGTTGCATCTCATCAGGGACCATGCACTCTAGGCACTCGTACAAACCATCTTTTACTTCTCCTGTTTGATCTTCTCCAAGTTGAGCTCTATAATGATATTTCAGGTTCAAGAAATACCCAACTGCATGTATAGGCCGATGGAGTTAAGTGTTCCATCTATTATCTATGATCTCCCATATAGGCCCATACTTAGTTACCCTATCTTTGTATGCTGCCCTTATTTGCTCCTTTTCCTGATCCATAGCCTCATAAATATAGCCCATGGCTAATTTTTCCCCATCCACCAACCACAACACCTTAACAAGAGGCTCGGCAACTTTCACAATCTCTATTGTTTTTTTCAAAAATAAATTATCAAAAAGTTTCTTCTTTGTGTCTTTCCCATCCTATTTCCGGCTCCACTTTGATACATTTAATTCATCACTTGAAAACATCATTTTCAAGTTCTGTTGTTGCGAAATAAGAGATTGCAACGTGAGGAAGTTTGTTGCAAATCTCGTGATGGCTAGCCTAACAAATTCTTTGCCCTCAGTGTTCTTCCTCATTAGGTTCAATACTCATGAGTGATTGTAGATGTATTTGCTGATGCTTTTGCCATGCTCTACAGTGTTCTTGATCCAATCTTTTTTCCCTATATCCTCAAGCATGAGGTCTATACAAAGTGCAGCACATGGAGTCCAAAATATTGTTTTGTGTTTAGCCTCTAACATCTTACAAACAAGAACATAGTTAGAGGCATTATTTGTTATGATTTGAACAACATTTTCCACCCCCACCTCTAAAACAATCTCATCCAAAAGCTCAAACAATAAATTTGCATCTTTCACCCTATCAGATGCATCTACTGATTTCAAAAACATTGTACCTTGTGGACAATAGGCAAGAAAATTTATTATTGTGCGGTTCTTGCCATCACTCCACCCATCTGACATGATAGTGCATCATGTTTTGGCCCATGAAGCTTTGCAACCTTTCAAATATTCATCTATGGATGTAACTTCTTTCTTCAAAAGTGATCCTCTCAAGTCATGCATACTAGGGCCTTTGAAGCCCTTACTAGCAGTAGCAATGGAATCAAACATCGGCTTGTAATAAGGTGAGCGGGCAACATTGAAAGGGATATCTGTATCATACCACCATCTAGCAATGTACTCAAAAGTTGTTTCTTTGTATTGCTTCTTCCAATGGTTATCCAAGGTGGGCTGATTTTGTGTTGGCATGGAGACACTAGCAGTAGTAGGTGTGGAAGATGGAAAAAAACTTTGAATGGTCTTTCTTTTTTTAGGCTGGTTTTCTTGACTATGAGTGGATGGGGGAGGCATATACCGAACGGGGTCTCTAACAGTCACAAAAGGGTCAAAGCAAAATCCTTCAACACTCAAGGCATGTTCCCTCCTCCCTATTTCAGCTTCCATCTCTTTTTGCCTAGCCTTCTCTTCTCTATGTTTTTCAAGCATGTTTTTCATTTCCAACCTAATGGCATCAATATCAGGTGCATCACATGGGGTAACTTGGCCTCTTTGACCAGCCAAGTGTTGTTTCAACCTATGAATCCCCCCCTTGATGTGTTTCTTACAATATTTACAAAAAACTTGATTATCAATTACGTTTGCATGGGTCCATGTAGGGTCTTTTGTTTTGGGAGCCATTGCAAATGCAAATAAATCTGAAAATGCAAATAAAAACAAAATAAATTTCATATTTCTTATTTAATAAAATTTATAAATAAGGGGCAAGCTTAAAATGTAACATACCTTTCAATGTGCACAAAAACAAGGTAAAGAAATGCTCCAAGCTTGTATATGACACCACAAAGAGCCCACACTCCAAATGTAGATGTAAATGGCACCACAAAGAGCCCACACTTGATGCCAAACAACGCCCAAACTCACTCCAAATGAACACTATTCAATGCTGCCCCAATCCTCCAAATCCTTGCAAATAAGAGAGGTGCTCACAAATAGAGGTGAGGTGCTTACAAATGGATGCCAATATCACCACAAAGAGCCCACAAGCAATGCCAAACGAGCTTCAAGCCTCCAACTTCCAAACTCGCTACAAAAAATAAACTCTTCAATCTTATGCTCACAAATGTTTTTTCTCACAAATGCTCACAAATGCTCAATGAGAGGTGTGAAGTGAATAGAGGGGGGTGTATTTATAACACCAAATTAGGGTTTAGAGACAATAAAAAATACAAAAAAAATTAAAAAAACGTTTTTTTTAAGTCGCCGCCATATAAGGAAAATCAGTCTTAAACCGACCGATTTAGGACGAAACTCGACCGGTTTGACTGGTTTGGTCTAAAACCAATCAAACCGGCTGGTTCCAGTTCCGGTTTGACCAATTTTTAAAACACTGGTTAGTACCCCTTTATGATTTAGTCTTGACATAATATTAAGTTACTAATATTATTATAAGAGCTTACATAATGTTATTTTATTAATGGCACTTTATAATAATAATAAATAACTTAGATCACCCTTATGTTCCCCTTTGGCTATCAGGTGGACAAAATAGGCCAAGGGTTTTCGTCGTGGTTATTTTAGGAGGGACATTTCACAAACAATAGAAAAATATTTTTGGAATTTTCTGAATAATAGATAATTGCCAATAATTTTCAAAATGCCCTAAACTACTGAAATATTTCATAAACTCAACTATCTGACTACAACTGATAAAAATATGATTTTCTGGAAATAACATCTTGAAAATATATAGAAATGATCCCAACCTCCAAATCTAAAAATGGGCACCGAGAAACCCTAGAAAAACCAGCTACAACCTCCTAAGGCTGACGTCACCCTATTAAAGGGGCTGGAAATCCTCCAAATGCCTCCAAAAGTGGCGCCAAACCTGCCCTAAGTGCTAGGAAAAATCTGGAATGCAAATGGCTGAAATATCCTTACTCTAATACTGAAATCAATGTCACAAACCCTCTGAAAACTTTGTTGGAAATCTTTGTAAAATTTGCCTAAAGATCTACTCTGAATAGGCTCCAAAGTAGCAAACTGGGATGGATCTTTGACCATCAAAGAGTGCCCTACTAGCTAGGAGTGGATCTCTCACTACCAAAGCTAGGGATCCTGTGGGATTTTACTCCACAAGCAAGGTAAAAATGCAAACAGTTGCCCCAATATCAAAATATGTGTGTGTAAGAATGCCCCTTCTCCCCAACACCACCTTTTATAACCTTTCAATACAACAAAGGGCCCAAAAACCCTAATCGACCCCTTAGGAAAGACCCCACATGAACATGAGGTAACTTAAGTTACTTTTTCCCCCTAGGTGCCAAAAGTGACTTAAGTGTCCCCCAACGAAGGAATAGAATAATAAAGTACCATGAGTCTCCCCCTCAATGACAAAATATAACAATAATTCCCACCAAGTTGTCCAATATCAATGTCAACGGCAAAATATAACAAAAAGCAAGGTGGTAATTAGTCATCAATACCCAATAGCCTCCAACGTCGTTGGCCCCTCAAGTATGACCAAGGATAAGACTGAAAAATGGCTGTTAGGCCCTCAGTGAAGGAATGGGGACATTAAACCCATTCAACAATATGACAACATGATTAAAGGAGGTTTGGTGATAAGATAAGATGCAACGATAGAGAATTTAAATGGACCTTACCATCATCTAAGGTCAATACAATGTGGTACACTACTCTATTGAACCAGGAAAAGCTAGAAACTACCAAGTAAAATTAGGACAAGACTCAAGCAGTTATATTTTGATGTGTGTGTGATGCAAGATTCAAGATTCCAAGTAGTTCTACCTAAGACTCTGGGACGACAGAACGATGAGACGATGAGGGGACAACTAATTAAAAATATATATATAAATATTTAAAAAATAAAAAATATATCGACTAAATTATATAAATAAACTAAAATAAAATCATTTGAGACTTAAATAAGATGAAATAAAACCATTTGAGATTTAAATAAGCTGAAATCATGAATATCAAATACATGTAAATTATTAATTATACATAATTTAATAAAACCATTTCAATTTAAGACTTAAAAATCTAAAATCTAAAATAAATTATAAAACCATTGTGATTGATCAAGTGACAATATTTAATATTCATATCATTAATCTAAAATTAAAATACGCCAACAATTGTCAATATTACAAAAAGAAGAGGACAAGTTTCAGCCTAAAAATCAGAATCAACATCTAGAACAACATCCATGAACTCCTCACTAGAACTATTATCCTCGTCCTCAAAGGAGAGCCCAATCAATCCCCGTTGCTTAGCATTGTCCTCTTCTACCTATCTCGGCTCCTCAGGATCTACATGCTACCGTGTAATGTCCCCTTTTTTGTGAGACATTACTAACCAATCGATTCACTCTTTTTATTAGCATTGTAACCCCTTGGTATGCCTACAAGTGGGAGTTTCTAGGTAGTCTAGAATGTGCACATAGGTTAGTTGTTTTCTTAATATTAAATTAAGAAATTAAATAAAGTGCACAAGTAGTAGCTTATTAAATATTTTTATTTGAATTTTTATTTAGAGGGAAAACATTAAATGATTAAACATTGGAGATTGCACCTCTTATTTCTATAAAGAGGGGTCGTATTTCCTTGAGATGGATTATGCTATGCTATGATTAATTCAAATTGGACTCCATGCTTGGAGTAGGGATGTATGCCCACCATTAGTGTTGGCTTTCATTTGCATTAGAGATCTCCTTGTAGCTGATTTGAATGTCAAATTGAAGAATGTATTGTGCTTTTGCAAATCGATTTGCTTGTGTAGTGAAGTCTTTCAAGCCCAGCGAATTTACTAATGCTTATGTGTTGGCTGTATCAACTGGTTTGAGTGCAAGATCTTAGGCTATAAACTTCTATAAATACCAGCGATTACATGTTTGCTTTGATAACTGGTTTATGGCATTTTTAGAGTAAATCGACTAGCTTATGTATCATTTTACAGTCCCTCTAACTCCAGCGATTGCATGTTTGTTTTATGAACTGTTTTGGGTCATGATTGGAAGTGGATTGACCAAGCTTGATGCATAATATTGTGCCCTTTCTACAGAGACTTCATTAGGTAGTTCCTTTTGTATTTTAATGCATGTTTGGTGCTCTAAATATTCAGCGAACTTGATATTAATCTGCTAAGCTACAGCGATATGTTTTAAGACAATAGTTGTTGAAAACCTCCTATAAACCCTAGCAAATACAAGCATTGTTTGGTGACTGGTTGAAGATAGATTTGTGTGCAAAAATAATTATTTTTGACAGCGATTTCTAGCTCAAATAAGTATCTATTCGTGATTGATATTGGCGACTTTACTTGAAGCACAAATCTGTGAAAAAATATATTTGTTTTGCAACAAACTATACCTCCATTTTGGTTGTTACATTAAGAGTATGGCGAGTGGGGTGAATGCATTATTTAATGGTGTTTTAGAGCCCAGTTAGCAGTTGTGTTTGATCTTCCATTTATTGGAAATATGGTGATCACTTTCTATATTTAACAAACTGGTTTTAGAGCATGATTGGTATGGTCTGGGATATTCAATAGTGACTGGAATTAGAGGATTAAATCTGGGTTTGTATGCTCCAAATGAAATATGCCTGGCTGAGATTTGTATGAGAATGTTGGAGAATGATTTCAAGTGTTCATTGCAGCTGAGTTATGTTTGTTTGATGCTCAAATAACAGTGGTTTGCATTGACTAATCTTATACCTATTTTGGGGGCATTTGAAGTGACTCGAACTAGGAGTTAGATCTGATTTCTGAATTCATTTAGTTTCAGCTGGAAAATTAATTATTTGAGCTATTTAATATAGGCCATTAAACCCTTATCTTTGGGTTTATTGAGTCATCTACTTGAATGGTTCAAGTACCTTGGCTGGATTTTACTATTTACAGTTGAGTTTGAGTGATTTAGAGTTGGTTATCCTTTTCCATCTAATCCCATAAGAGGGACATTACACACCGTAATGTTGGGGTCTACTTGTACTAAGTTGTCTTGTTATCTATATGAAGCAGAGCACTGTGTACAACTACAAGCTTCTTCGCTCTCGCAGAGGTAAGCCTATTCCTCTTAGCAATGTGGATCCATAAATAGACCAATTCCTCTTAGAGACAGATGAGCTAAAAACCTAAGAAAGGAGGCAAATTGCAAGTGTTTGCAACAGTCCTAGACACCCATACAATCACCACCAACTCATTGTCTTATCATGTGCCAATGTTACCCTGTCCATCTTCGTTGAAGTTTTGTACCCATCAAGTTCAGTGAAATTGAGCCACTTCAACCTGATCTATGAAACCTCCTTTGGATAATACAGTTTTTTAAAGGCCTTCATAAGAACGTTATGCATCTCATCGTCATCTAAAGGGATAACTCTACTTTCCCTCTCCACATACCATTTGAGATTCAATACATATGCAACCATATGAAGTGGGGTGTTCAACTTCTCCCATCTATGTTGAATGATGGGCTGAATATGTTCATGGTAAAACTCCTGAGTGGGGTCCCTCACCTCAATAGTTGTCTTCATTTGCCCAAGCATGTTGTCAGTGCACTCATATATCTCACCAAGATTGGGACTCTTAGAATCCCCATATTTGATGATGCTAAAAACATGAGCTATAATTGATGTAATATATTTCACATCAATCCAAAATGTTTCCCTCACCACCAATTCCTTCACTCTCTTCCCTTGCTCTGTCTTGGACTCACGCCACCTAGTCCAATCCTATGTCATAATCATAACTTACAAAGGCTCCTACAACTCAAACATCATATCCAACAAAATAAAATAGTATGCAAAGCAGGTGTCAACTGGTTTGAGAAATTCTTTCTTCAAAAAGCTTTGAAAGGGTGACAATGACTTCTGATTACATATGAACTTTTGCACGTCCCTGGCCTCATTCGCTATCTTGTTGACCCACTAAATCTTCCATATGTCTTTCAGTGCATTATTCATGGCATGCACGCAACACAAGATCAAATAAATACGATTGTAGGCATGTTCCACTAGCTTGCATGTTGCTCTGCACACATAATTTGCATCTTTGATGACTTGTACGACATTTGAAGGTCCAACCTCCTCAATGACATCCTTCATAATCTGAAATTAGAACTCAACATCTTTCTGCTTACCAAAACAATCAATTGCTCTCAAGAAATATGGTACATCTTTGTAAGAGACAATGATATTAATGAGCGGACAGTGTCTAATATCCGTCCACCCATCCATGATAATGTTGCATCCATGTGTCACCCATGTGACCTTCATCTCCTCCATCAACAGATTAACCTTGGAATAGTTTCTATCCAAGAATGTTGCCCTCAATTTGGTGTCTCCAAGAGGCACATAACTTGTACCTACTTTTGCTACCTTGGCCGTAGCCTCCTTGTAATAAGGAGAGCGAGTGGCATGAAATAAGATCCTAACAACATAAAAAGAAATCCCAATAACATCGTCTACCTCTTCCCTTGCCTTTGAATCAAACATGTCTATAACTGGATTGGGGGCTGCTCCCACGGTGTAATGTCCCCTTCTTGGGACATTTTTGAAATTGAAGACTTGAAGACCCTCAACCCATTCTCTCTTCTCATGGGTTTGAGGTTTGAGCTTGAAGATGATCCAAAGATTTCTTTTGTCTATTTTGTAACCCCTTGGCATGCCTAGCACTACAGTGGGAGTCTCTTTAGTTAGTTTAATGTGCATATAGGTTAGTTGTTTTTATTATTTAATTAAAAATAATAAAGCGCACATAGTCTTAGTTTATTGGACACTTTATTTTATAATGAGAGTTAATATTTTCCCTCCAAAAGGGAAAAAGTCGATCATTGGATATTGCACCCCTTAACTCTATAAAAGGAGGTCGCATTTCCTCTAGTGGGGTTATGTTGATTGATCATTTAATTTCACTCCATGCTTGGAGTATTGGGATGTATACCCTAGTTCTTACATTGTGCTCTCTCTCATTTGTATCTATTATTGAAGAATATTGAAGACCCCATTGTTCTCTCCAATGTGCTCTCTTGTGTTGAATGTGTTTATGCTTGGTATATTACTATATTCATTCTAGCATTGGTGACTTGGTCTTAGGTCTTGGCATATTTATTTGGAGGATAAATCTACATTTTTTGTGAAGGGTTTGTGGTACTTTGTGACTGTTATTATTGCTGCAATTTATTACAGGCAAATCGACTTGGTTTGGGGTTTGATCTATCATGTTTTGAGGTTGTTTATGCTAGATCTAATTATTGGTGTGTCTAATTAATTATTTCGGATACAATGATTGATTATTTGAGTGTTTTGGAAGGGTTTTGTGAGCTGAAAATTATTTAAATATTTTATTCTAACCCTAGCAACTTGGAGGCGGATTTCAGGCACAAAAATTTGAGTGGGTTTCAATGCTCAGAATATTCAATTTGTTAGTTCATTTGAAATCTCAAGATTTCTAATTTATTGTGCAATTCATTTTATGCCAAAACTCCAAGTATTTTGTGAGATATTAATTTTTTAAGTTTCAGTTGTTCTGGGTGATTTATTAATTAATTAACTGCTGCAAAAAATCAGATCTGGATGTTATTAGAATTCTAATCAGTTATCCCATCTAACTCACCACTTTGGCATACTCCAATCCCATTTTGAGTTACATTATTGCCGACATTGGGTTATTTGAGGTCGGACTATGAAGATCTAATCTTTGTAGTGATGTTGTCATGTTAAATCAGTGCACATATGTTGCACTTCCATAGTTTACTCCCCCCTCCAGACTTGGAGTTCTCAAGTATCTGAGCAAATTATTACAATAGCTTCTTCTTATCAAATGGTCCAATGGCAAATGTGGACAACATTTGAGAGGGGCAATTGGTAGCACTACTAGCTGAACAAGTTGTCGTTGGCAATACATTTTGTCTCACTTCTCCACCTCCCCCAATTATGTTATCACCAACATTTCCACCTATCTCAAGTTCAACCCTCTCCTCCTTTAATTCATAACCATACTCAGGAGAACTCGTGGTGATGATTGTTGGAGCTGCCATGAATTAAAAAAACAGCCATAATTTTATGCCATGAACCAAAAAAAGGCAATAACTACAGGCAGCGATTATAAAATTAATTTATAAACAAGTAAAACAGCCATAACTATATATATTATGCAATGAATTAAAAAACAAAGAAAACTATATAGTATATGCAATGATTAAGAAAAAGTAAAACATTCATAACCATATGCATTATGCAATGAATTAAAAAACAGCCATAAGTTATAACCACATGCAAATTGCAATCAAAATGATTTAAAAAAAAATCCATAGGCTATTAGGCTCATGACTATATGCAAAACAAGTTAAAATATTCAAAACAAAAATATAAAAAACTGAAAAATCAAACATAGCCATAGGTGTATTAAGTTTTTCATTTTTGCATCTACATTCATGTGTATCAAAGTTTTTGTATTCCTAATGTTATTGTTTCTAAGAATATGTATCATACTATCATGGTAAAATTAAACCTAGCCAAACCTATTCAATGAAATGAACAATCAAGAGTTTTACGTTTTAAGATTAATTTTTTAAATTAACCCTAACCAATACCAACCAAACCATATGCAATATGCATTTTGTAAAATCCTACAAACTATAAACATGATGACATTGTGAATGTAGATACAAAAACTTAAAAACAACCCCTAAAAAAATGCAAATAGAAGCTAAATTTTAAAAACTAGAGACTATTATCAAGCATTGTAAGCAAATTAAATTATAAATACCTCTTGCTTGCTCTTGCTCTTGCCCTTCTTTCTCTTGCTCTCCTCTTCTTCTCTTTGCTCACTTTGCTCAATGTGAATACTGAATGTGATATGGAATGAGGCCATAGAGTCATTTTATAACTTAGAAGATCACTTATAGGGTTAGGGTTATGTTATTATGCTTATTTTATATTATTACTACTTTACATTTTTGAAAATGTCAAAAAATTGGCCCAAGACATCCCTCGACCGTCCCGGGGACGTCCAAACATCCCCGACATCCGCAACACATCCCGACATCCCTTAACTTTTTTGGGCATCTCAGAAACATTTCCCTTCTTCTCTTATTTCCCCCCCATCCCAGACTCTTGGTTTTTGGGGAGACACATCCCCATGTAACACCAGTTCCAAGAGATTAGCTGATTTCGTCTTAATTCATGTGTCAATTACGTGCCCAAAAATGCAGATTTATTTGTGTATTCATTAAAAGAAAAGGTTATACGACACTTTCACCAGAAAATTTCAAGTAAATGGTCAATGTAAAATATAAAATTACTTTCGTTGTTCAACTATAGGTCAACCTTTTCCATTGCAATCAAATGTTTTCAGGCCTACCAACTCGTGATCTAGCTATAGAAATTCACCCCTTCCCACTATAAACGAATTGTTCCAAACCTCTACCTTGTGTAGTGCTTATGCTGCAAATGCTGCAGTATTTCAAAATCCACAACATCACGCAGCCTTTCTATGCTAGTTGATCCCTACAAATCTAACTTTATCGGTTTTGGAGGTGTATGATCCAACCTTGTTTTGCAAGTGATAGCTTGTGTTGAGAAAGGTGAGCACTTGTGCTCCCTTACTTTTCAGTTTTGGTAAGAGGTATTAGCCCTTAAATAGCAGTGAACTCTATTAAGTAGCAAAATTTGTGACATTATACACTTTCAACCTATCGCTGCTTAAAAGACACTTGGCTCCTTGTCAATCATTCAAAGGGGCTACCGATCGTCAGTTATTTGCCTTTCACTGAGGAGTCACTTCTTGTCATTAAGGAGGGAGTTGATTTTGTTCAGAAGACTCGCCTTACTCATCAATCTTTGAATTGGCCTTGCACAACTTGCTAGGAGAAAGGGGCTCCCAATAGTCAATTATTCGCCTTTCACCACTGAATAAATTCTTGTCCTTGAGGGGGGAATTAACTTTCTTCATAATTTGAATTTGGTAGTAATTTTTCCTCAAATATTAAAATGGAGGGAATCCATGATCAACTGAGCATTTTTTATTGATTGATGCAAAGGGGGGAACCAATGATAATGCAACACAACACAAGCTAGTCTCAAGATCATCAAAACATGAAATAGCTTTAAGAATTTCACAATGCATACATAAGGCTGAAATCTTGCATAGTATTTTGTTAAAAATTCTATTGGACTGCACTATTTTCACTTATTAACTCAATTTCCTCAAATCATCATGTATCTAAACTTCACTAAGGAGTCAAGACTTCATTTCATCACATTAATCTTTTACCTTGTTAAGAGCTACTAGCCCTAAAAACATACAAAGCTTATTGTTATGACTAGTATCACAAGGAATTTGGAGAAAGTAAAAACCTTCTCAGAGTACCCTTTCTGGGTTTACAACTCTTCGCCAATTTCTAGATCCCTTAACTCCAAGTGCAACCTCTTCAACTTACCTGTCACCATTTGCAATTCGGCCTATTCTAGTAGCCCTGTTTTCATGCAAACCTTATTGTCTGAATAACTCTCCAAAGACTCTTAAAGGAAACCAAACACATTCACAGATACCCTTTATCTTGAATTTTGCTTCTTGAAAATTTTCAGGGTCCTAACTCTCAATACAAAAGTCCATCTAACAGGTTTTTGCATAATTAGGCTTTCCAAAGGTCCAAGGCTTAGTTTACTAGGGACTAATGGCTCCTAACGTGCCAAGTGATTCACAATCACTTTCTTAACAAGTAGAATCACCTTCTTCACCTCAATATTATCATTGATATAAAGTTTCATCAATGCCTGTAACTTTCTTCAAGTTCATATTTGCCACAATTTATACTATCTTTTGCCCTAACTCATACCTTGAGGTTGTATTTGTTGTAGTTGTCTTCACCTGCATGACATTTCTTAAACCTTCTGCTACTTTCTTTGTCTTCTTCCAACCTGCCTAATACAAATTTTAATAGGTTTGAATGAGTTTCACTAAATGCTTATGCTTTATGACCCTGTCTTGTCTTCTGTTATGAGACAAGTAATGAAACAATGTATGGAACAGTAGAGCGCTTAAAACTCAATATCATTGGACTATTCCTTCACAATCATGTTTACATCTTTCTCCTCATGCATCCATTCCTGTACAAGTCTCAATGGCTTTAGACACACATCTTTTACCATTCAATTCTGATGCACTAGTTTGGAACCCTCAAGACATTGGATTCATAGACTGGTAAACTAGACTGTGTTTTCCAACTTGACCTTAATTGAATCTCTTCAATCACCTTGAAACTTCTTGAGAGTACATTTTTTACATCCCTTTACATCCATAGTGCTTATGGAACAGTTTTGGAAGTTTTATCCTTTCTTTGGCATTCAAGTTGTGTGTTTCTTCTTAATACCTGGTACACAGACTACTAGACTGTGACAGAGTTGACTGTATTTTCTAACCTTAGAGTCCTCTAAACCTCAAACTCTCTTCCTGAAACTTAATCCACACTTATATCATCCCTACATTCTCATTGTTCACCAGATTTTAGCAAGATTCATTGGTTACATTTGAAGTTATGCATAGTTTTTGTTCCAAACCCTAGGTACAAGGTACACAGACCCAAGGGCTCCTTATCTAGGTTTATTTTCATTTTCTTGTTTTTCCAAGCTTTGTAAAGACTCAAGATTCTTCTGCACAACCTTAGAAACTTCCTTCAAGGCCTTTCAAGACTCCTTACACTCATACTACACTTCAAATCCTTCAACCTCTAGTTACAGTCTTACACAGTCCTGAAATAGCTTTGCTTTTAATTGTGTTATCCAGTTTCCCTTAGCACATCATTCTAAATGTTATCTAGAACTCCTTCATGATAAGATGAAACATACTTACAAAGTCATTTAAATTCAATAGTTTCACAAGGGAGCATTAATCCTCCAAGCTTCAATAGACATCTTCTCAACCTGCTCTGTCATCAATACCAAATGATTTGAAAACATCACTATTTTCCATAAAAGTGCATACCTTAGCATTATGTCTCAACATCAAAAGGTGATAATTACCGTCATGATGCTAATCAACTTAACAATCATGATCAAGTATATAAGAACATTATCTATTTACCTCATGGTTCCAATAACAAGATTTATTTGCAAAATCCGTTATTTATCTGTATTATCCAAATCTTCATGAATACATACAGATCTCATGAGCTTTTTGGCTCTCCCACACGTACTTCACAAACACTATTGTATGTTTAAAACCTAACTCATCCATAATTCAAATAGCTCTCTTTATGACCAAGATAGAGGTAGTTAGCATCTTGAATCTAGGTTCCAAACTATGGTAAGACTGAGTATAACATAGGTAAGCCCTCTTCATGAGTGAAAACGTGTCATTTAGATTACATGAGGGATCTTTTACAACCTTTGGAATCATTTATGCTTCCTAACCTTGCACCTAGACCCCTAAGCACAACTTAGAGAATTCAAATATTTGAATGGCTCATTTTGGATGGAAAACCCCAAATGGCCTTATTACAAACATGAAAGAGCCCAAATGAGTTGGGAACCAAATTAAACACTATGATGCCCCTAAACCTATCTCAAACTAAAATTGCAATGAAAACCAAAAAGTTGATATGTAAAAGCAAATGATGCTCTGTTGGCTAGATTTTCTGCATAGCTAAAAACTTAGGCAGTCATGAGATAAATCTCCCTCATTTAGCGGTGAGGCTCCCGTGTCAGATTTGTCAATAAAATATGCTAGTATCTATATGGGGGTTTTACTTTAACTATTCAGCTCATGAACCATAGCTATATAGTTTTGCAGCAAGTAAGCAGCTGTTTAAGAAAGGAAATATTTATAGAAGAAGGAAATAAGAAAACACAGAGAAATGGGGAAGATGTGCAACCCAATCAATAGATAACAGAGTTGATTACATGCACATAGAAGAAACCAATAGATATCAACACAGAATTATAAGCAAAGGTAGCTCCAGATCTAGATCTAAAATAACGCAAAGTTTATTAGAAGATCTAAGATAGAAGCTAGAAACAAAATGCACCGTGACACAAAGTTCTCCGCAAACCTGCTCCTTTATATTCCTTTGCTTCAAGTGGCTATCAGGGGTTTCAGCACAAAGTCTGGAACACAAGAATGCTGCTTACAAATTCTGATCATTAACCCAAAGGTTCTTTTTCTACTTATAGAATGTAGAAGGGAAAGTACAAATGGGAAACTCAACTGAACTGAAACATAAACAAGAAGTAAAGATGACATCTGGCAATCATCCTCCTCTAACTTCTCCTCAAGTTACACATCTATTAACTAATAGAATCGTTCCACATAACTTAAAGCAATGGTTTCAAAACCAATAACTTTAAAGTTTTACAATTTCATCCGGGAACGTGGAAAATAGAAGAAGAAAGTCCTGCCAGCAGTAACATTTATATCTTCTTTTTGTTCTGATACTGAACATACTTGTCGAACATATAATTCAGCATTTTCCCATTTGTCTTAGCCGCAGCTTCCTTTTATGTCCTGAACTGCAGCAAGCCTTCGTTCAATACCTTGATACATGCCTCCACATCCTCCAAGTTTGGCCCGAATTTTGCAATGTCCGACTGCAGTGCCACCAGTCTGCTGATGGAATTCATCGTGAAAGGCTTAGTAGCTCCATCAATTCTCCCCTGCACCACCAGAAGAGACCCTTCCAGGGAATTAGGCACCTCTGTTAGGAATGATCCGCACGTATGAAGTAACATTCCCGACCACTTCCTCATCAGTGAAAGAAATGATACTGTTTGACAAAGACGATGCCATACTCTCAAGTGCCTGCATCCTCTGCAGCAAAACTCTGCAGATCTCCAAACGGAAAGATACTGCAAACTCCAGTTGCTTCCCCTTCTCAACTGATCCATCCGGCACAATCTGCTCTGCAACCAATACATCTCCCGGCAGCTTGTTGATCTCGGCCAAAGTACTCAGGTTACTCTCAGCAACTGTGTTCATATCTATTATGCTTGTAACCAGTTGGTTCAGTTGATTTGCTGCATCTTTCATAACCTTTAGGCGGGCTGGCACCTCTTTGAGTTATACAGAAGCTTGACGAATAATCAGATCTTTTCCATTCGTCAATAGCTTTTACTTGATTGCTTGCATCTTCCATTTCCTGCATAAGATGATCACTCACCTGCTTCTGAGTTGAAATGGGATGAGTGGAAGATTTAGCAACCTTGGCTATGATCTCGCACAACTGAGATACCTGCTTCTGAAGCTCTTCTTTCTCCGCCTTTTCACTGTCAAGCCTAAGGAATAGAGCATCTATCAATGTCTGTGTGTCCTGCTTCAATCCTTATGTGGTGGCTTGACCGATAGGTACTCTGGTTACTGTTACATCTTCTGCCGTGAACTCATCCTCTTTCTTTCCTTCTGCCGGAATTGATATCTCAGCAAACTTCTGCCCCGACTCCTCGATGATCAACCTTGAAGTTGCTTTAGCAACTTTAGGCCTTCTGTCTTTTCCGCCCAGACACTGAAGTAGCTGCAAGTCGTGTTCCTCCAAGTTCATCTCCACTCTACGCTTTTGGAACCAACTATGAAGTCAAACCATTCCGAGAAATTACTTCTCGGAGAATGAGAAGTTGTTGAGTGTACTACTATATCCCGCTCTGCATTCCTCTCCATCAGAAAGTGCTACAGTGTTGTGGCTGCCATCCTCTGAATCATCCAAGGACAAAGCTCTTTCAAACTCCGCCATCTGCAGCTTCAACATCTCTTCAAGAACAGGTGCTGAACGGAGTGGCTAAGGAGAGAAGATGAATGTTACCGGATTCAACTGAGGCATGGAAGTGTCCTGATGGGGTGCAACAATCGGTGAAGTACTGGGTGCTAGAGAAGCCGGAACTAACATCATATCCGTGGAAGTGATCTTCTCCTTTGATTGAGATCTTTCTGTGTACTTTCAACTTCTCGGAGCCTTATGTTGCTTTCTCCTCCGTGCTTCCTTTTGAGGGAATCTCCTGCGCTGAAGTTGCCCGTGATTTGATTCATCAATGCTTCATCAAGGCAGTATCCCTTCGTCAGCAACCAGTTTGAAGTATTCACCAAAACAGCAGCAGACCTTTCCTCAATCGTATGGCAGCCCCCTACGTTCTCCTGAAGTACAGCTCTATCTCTTCTCATTTGATGGTATGTGTCAAGTAACACAGTCCCATCATCTTTAAGATCCGCAGGTATCCGTGCTAATCCAAAGTCGAACACTTGCCATGCTGATAGTCTGCTGAAATCTTTCTTTTAACCTCGTACTCACTTTTGCACTTCATCCAGAAATCTTCCAATGAAGGTACATGTGCGTACTCCTGAGAGATCGTCTTCCTAGCTAGTCCAAATGGATCGAAGTTTAGTCGTGCCGGGAAGAACTCTTGCTCGTACTCAGAGAACATTTCCACTTCCAATCCTCGAGCTCTATGAATGCTCTGGCAGCTATAATGACCCACAGTGATCAGGAAGAAGCCCGTAGACTTGTGTCGTTTCGACTAAAGGGTCGTGCATCTCCACAAGTTGTCTGCTCAGCTCCATGGTGATCAATCTATCATTCGGATATCTGGGCAGCGTAACCGGTTCTCCAGAAAAGTCAATGACCCTGAGGTATGTGAAATCTGCAAACTGAATGAAGAGACTGTCAATTCTAGACACAACTTCCCACTCTTCCTTGCTCACCCTGTTGGCCTTTAGGTCCTTGTCCAGCCTGCAAACGAATTCGTAAAAGAATCCATCATTGACCACTTTGAAATCTTTCTTGCACGCAGGTACAGTAAGTTGTGGGTAGCACTCAAAAATGGGGTCCTTGGAAAGAACACCACATCTATCCAGCTTGGAGAAGATGCCGTGTGAGGCCACTGCGTATACCAAATATGAAGTCATTTTCAAGTTGAAAGTACGCTTCACGCTCCGGAGTTGCTCACCAATGTTGTCGCCAATTATTTCCGACCAATTGATTATTGAATCCACTTTGTTGATTTCAATGGTCCTGAATAAAAGCATACATCCATGTGCAGAAGGTGTGAGCGTTTGCTTCGCCATTTATCCTGCATAACAACTTGGCAATATTATCTACCTCTTGTACCAGATTGGACCGTGAAAGAGTTCTTGGGAACTTGGAAGGAGATATGGGTTTCTTCATGTATCTGTTGTTCATTATGCTCACGCAGTCAACTCTATACTTCTCCCACCTGTTGCCGGCATCCTGTATGCTAATAGAGGTCACCACCTTTTGTGCCGAAATCTTCAAACAATAATTGATGAACTGTGCGTCCAACCGGATTATTGTTTTCCCCGTAGCATCTCGGACTGATCTGGATGATGGATGGTAAGACCCAGCACACTCCATAATGAACTCTGACAACTGGGCTGTGTATGGAAACGCTGCAACTCGAATAATTCCATTGCTTTTAACTGCACGCATGAGGGAAGTCTTTCCTACTCTGAATCTGTCAATCAATTCGGAAAGAGGTTACGGACCTAGATCTGTCTCCAATGTCTACAAATTTAGAAGTGATGCATGACTCCGTTGTGCTCTCTTTTTCATCCCTCTATGCCATGGTTGTGTCTATCTTAGTCTGAACAATTCTTTTTCTCCTTATTTGGCCAGAATTCTTCAAAATTGGTGTAGATCTGGATAATTCTTCAGATTCGGAGGATATGTTCAATGTATTGGACATTGATTTAAGCTTCCTTTCTCTTATAAAAGCACCTGTAATGAATTCCTGCAATTAATCCAGACAAGATGGAAAGGCCAACCGAAACGTGAACAGTAGATTTTAGATCTTTTTTAACCGCGTACTCACTTTTGCACTTCATCCGAAATCTTCACAATGAGGTACAATGTCTTACTCCTAGAGATCTCATTCCTAGCTAGTCCAAATGGATCGAAGTTAGTCGTGCCTGGAAGAACTCTTGCTCGTACTCAGAGACAATTTCCACTTCCATTCTCGAGCTCTATGAATGCTCTGGCAGCTAAATGACCCGCAGTGATCAGAAGAATCCCGTAGACTTTTGTCGTTTCGACGTAAGGTCGTGCATCTCCTCAAGTTGTCTGCTCGTCCATGGTGACATCTATCATTCGGATATCTGGGCAGCGTAACTCGCCCTAAAGTCAATGACCCTGAGGTAAGTTGAAATCGCAAACTGAATTGAAGAGACTGTCAATTCTAAGACCCACTTCCCACTCTATCCTTGCTCACCCTGTTGCCTTATAGGTCTTGTCCATCCTGCAATGATTCGTAAAAGAATCCATCATTTAACCACTTTGAAATCTTTCCTTGCACGCAGGTACAGTAAAGCTGTGGGTAGGCACTCGAAAATGGGGGGTCCCTTGGAAAGAACACCACAATCTATCCAGCTTGGAGAAAGATGCCGTGTGAGGCCACTGCGTATACCAAATAGGAAGTCATTTTGAAGTTTGAAAGTACGCTTCCACGCTCCGGAGTTGCCTCACCAATGTTGATTTGGGGTCCAATGATTTCCGGACCAATTGATTATTGAATCCACTTTGGTTGATTTTCAATGGTCCTAATAAAGCATACATCCATGTGCAGAGGTGTGAGCGTTTGTCTTCGCCATTATCCTGCATAACAACTTGGCAAATATTATCTACCTTTGTACCAGATTGGACCATGAAAGAGTTCTTGGGAACTTGGAAGGAGATATGGGTTTCTTCATGTATCTGTTGTTCATTATGCTCACGCAGTCAACTCTATACTTCTCCCACCTGTTGCCGGCATCCTGTTGCCGGCATCCTGTATGCTAATAGAAGTCACCACCTTTCGTGCCGAAATCTTCAAACAATAATTGATGAATTGTGCGTCCAACCAGATTATTGTTTTCCCCGTAGCATCTCGGACTGATCTAGATGATGGATGGTAAGACCCAGCACACTCCATAACGAACTCTGACAACTGGGCTGTGTATGGAAACGTTGCAACTCGAATAATTCCATTGCTTTTAACTGCACGCATGAGGGAAGTCTTTCCTACTCTGAATCTGTCAATCAATTCGGAAAGAGGTTCCGGACCTAGATCTGTCTCCAATGTCTACAAATTTAGAAGTGATGCATGACTCCGTTGTGCTCTCTTTTTCATCCCTCTATGCCATGGTTGTGTCTATCTTTGTCTGAACAATTCTTTTTCTCCTTATTCGGCCAGAATTCTTCAAAATTGGTGTAGATCTGGATAATTCTTCAGATTCGGAGGATATGTTCAATGTATTGGACATTGATTTAAGCTTCCTTTCTCTTATAAAAGCACCTGTAATGAATTCCTGCAATTAATCCAGACAAAGATGGCAACCGAAACATGAACAGTAGATTTTAATCATAGAAATCTGCATAATTCAAGCCTGCTGTCCCAAAATTTGATATTTTATTTGCATGCAAAGCAAGCATGAATTTTACCAACTTCACCTGAGCACCTGTATCACTTATGCAAACAATTATCCAAACACAAATCAACCTCCTTCAACCTGTGCGCCAAAATTGGAAGCTTCCAGCATTAATTACACCTTCTAAGCAAAAATCCTCTTCAAATGGGGCGCACTTTTTGTCTGGGTTGCACTTCTCTGCTTTGGAATTAATTAATTTATCCTTATGGCAGCCCCTGTTTATATAATCCTCGTAATTCTATAATTAATTAATGTCTTTCCTATTCCTAGCAATTAATTAATTATTAAATAGGCTTTACTCTTCAAATGGGGCGCCTATTTTATGCATGCTCATGGCTGCCATTAAATAAATTAAATTTATTTAATTTTAGACTTCTGCTTTCAATTAACTCAAGCCTCACAGTATGCTTTGACCTTAGCCACTGAAAATAGAAATTAATTAAATTATTTAATACTTAAAAAGTATTATTTCTCTTCCAAATGGGGCGCACTTTTTGACATGAAGGGGCTGCATTAAATAAATAATATTTATTTAATTTTAGAACTGTCTATTTCTAACTTCCTTTTGTTCACTTTCCTTTGTTGACTTTTCCACAAGCCTGGGCGCCAAAATTGGAGAAGAAATTAATTAAATTAATTAATTTAAGGCTGTCTTTCTTTCCCTAAAGGGGTCGCACTTTTTGGAATAAGGAATTTCTATTTTTAAAAGTCAATTGACAATGGGATTATTTACCCTGCAAGGCAACTCCGAAAATCCCATGATTCACTTAAGTTGTTTGACTTTCATAATGAGATTATTTACCCTGCCAGGCAGGCAATAAAATCCCATCAATGCTTTAAGTGATTTTTCTTTTATTTCACAATGGGAATTTTTACCCTGCAAGGTAGGTAAGAAATTCCCGCCTGCCTGTTGCCTCTAACTTTTCCATTGTGACTTAAGTGACGTTGCTTCCGTGGGAATTTGTACCCTGCTAGGCAGGTACAAAATTCCCACCTACCTACTGCTTCCAAAAATCCCATGATTCACTTCAAACCATCTTTTTCCAAAAATGCGGCCAGGCCAGAAGAAGCTTTTTGGTGCACGACTTTGTCTTTTCCAAGAGAACCAAACCTCTGATGGCGAATTCCTTTTGGCACAACGTGCATAGGTGATCTCCAAATACTCCAAGCCAAGAATCAGGCCAAACTGGCAAAGAAATTGATCCAGAGAAATTTCACAAAAAACGAAACGGGAAAACACAAAAATACAAAACGTTGCCAAAAGTCACAAATAAAGCCCAGGATTCATTCCTGGTTAAAACCCTACCGGTATATGGGAATAATGATATGTACGATCACAACAGGGTTTAAACCGGAAGCACAAATTGTCTCAAACGGGGCTTAAAAGAATTAAATACAAATTTCCCACAGGCAAACCTGAGCGACAGGATAAAACAATTTTGGGCATCTGGGTATTTGGCGAAAATGGCTTATATGGCTCCTTGGGAATATCTTGACACATTACAAAAACTTTCTAGCAATAAAAACACAAAACGACCCGTTATTTTAAAAGTACGAAATTTTTTAAATAGGGTGGTCCCAGATTTCAGGGTGAAATCTGGGGACACCGTGCTCCATACGTGCATCATTTACAAATGTACATGAATTACATGGAAAGTTTGACACACTGGATTGTATACTTAAAATAACAATTAAAAAAGGAAAAAGTATCAGATTTTTCAAGGTAAATGCAGAGCTTTGATCAATCATGTAAGGAAAAAGAATGAAAGGAAATTTGACATTCTACAACATTAAAAATTGGCGAAAAATCGCACGTACATGAAGATAACCTTATGACTGTCAAATAAGGAGTGAGATAAACAATGGTAAAACAAACAGAGACACCAAGTTCTTCATGCAGTGTATATTATCTTCAGACGAACTTAAAGATTTACAACATGCAGCTATATTGACCAAAATTCAAATGGGTAAAAAGTCCTATATCCTTCTGCTGGGGATTTATCTATAATATTTGAAAATGTCTATAGGCAGTCGCCTCTCAAGCTTGGCATGTAATTGTTGATCTATTTGAGATCAACAGACACCAACTAAAAGTTATCAGACTTCTTCAAAAATGGATCTCTTGCCACGGAAAAGCAAAGTCTTCAGGTCAGGTACCTTCTTGCCCCTGGATTTATTCTATGGCAGATATGGAAAGAATGAAATAATTGAAGATCCAATGATGAATGCTATTGTATTTTGAATGCCAGATAAAAAGGACATCTTTTACAGCTGTTCTAGATGTTATAAAGACTTATATTCTGTCTCTTCCATAAATCTACTATGGCCTCTAAGATTTTGTTTATTCATATTTCATATCAATATGCGGTTATAATTTGAATGCCAAATAAAAAGTCAATATTTTCGGGCTGTTCTAGATGCTATAAAAGACACATATTCAGTCTCGTCTTTAATTCTACTGTGACCTCTACAATATGCATATGTTCAATATAAAGTGACTGAAAAAAAACAAAAAAATAATTCCCTTGTAAAATAGCATGAAGACTCGTGCACACTTGCAAGAAAAAATTTATGGATTTGTTTGAGCATAAAATCCTAATGGTAAACAAGAACATCTCCATTACAAATGGATTTTAAAACCACAGCATGTTTTGGTAGTACTGGTTCCTTAACTATTATAGATTGAATAGAGTTGCAATGGGAACACCAAATCTGTGGAGAAACACTGCCAAAAGCCACATTCACTTTCATTTGTGCAAGATGTAAGAATGCAGTTTTCCTGCAACCTGTGAGCACAAATACAGTCTAGACTTGCGATATAGAATTTAGAAAGAAAGAAATTAATTATATTAATGTCCCCAAATGTCCAAAAGTTGGTCAACGGGACTCAAGGATACATCCAATTACAACAAAATGTGCTAAGGTAATACATGAGGAGAAGCAAATAAATGAGTACCTCATTCACAAAATTCAGGATAATCGCTGCCAAAAAGACATGAAAGAAGTATTAGAAAATACCAATAGTAACCACTGCTTGCACTTCTCGCAATAACTTTTAGACTTTTAGTTTATCATTCTGTAAGACTACATTTCAATGCATACAGCTTTTATATGGAGCATAATTTCATAGTAAAATTTTATGAGCATAATATGCAAATATTTTTGAGTGATTTGGAAGAAGCATTGCAAATCCATCTTAATTTTCCACAAAATGCAATTCCAATCCTTGTAGAATGCAACTCACAAGCATTTAAAGCATAGAAACTTATACAGATTCTAAGCCTAGAAGTTATCTTGTCCATATCAAAAAAAATATGAGACCGCCATAGTTTACCAAAAAATTGAGGGATTTGGAAAGAGCGCTCTAAAACTCATCCAAGTTCCCTAATAATGCTATACCAATTAAAAAAATTGATCACAAAGGAATATCCAAGCAAACTCAATTCACATTTTGAATGAAAGGGAAAGTGATTAAAAAGTAAAACAATTATTGGTTGTGTCCAGATGCTGGTGAACATTGCAGTTTACAATTGTTCAACTGGCCTATTTGATTATGCAGATGTAAAGTGACAAGGAATCGGTTCGATCACTTTTGGAACAATTCTAAGACACAAGGAACTCCTTAGTGATTTTATGTCAACATCAATAGGTATCCTGTTTGATCATAAATTTTCAACCTTGTTTTCAACACCATCCATGCATTCTTCTTCTTGAACTGATTCCTTGAGTCTTTTAAGTCGTCTTGTATGATTCTTTCCCATGTGGCTCCACTACCATAAAAAAGTTCTACGTCCCTGTTAATCATCCTAGGAATTCATCCAAAAACCCTTGAGGGAAATTCTGGCGCACTCCCCGTATTTACATCCTGACCTGTTCATCTCAATGATTTGACTCAACCCTTTTTTGTCCCTAAATGTTCCATGTGTTATTTCTGGAAAATTCAACCTTGTTTATTGTCTCAGAATTCCCTAAAGTTAATCTTGGTCTTTATCTTTCAAACCCTTGTCTCTTCTCTACGAATTCATGATGCCGTAGATGCTCATCTTTCCCTTGCCAATTCAAGGAGTCATTTCCTTTAGGTTCCTCAAACTTAGAGCCGTTACAGACTACAGTAGGAGGTGAAATGATGCAATCAAGGATAGGGAGCCAAGTGAATGGTTTTTTTGTCCTTGCAGTTTGTAC
The DNA here is from genome assembly GCA_019776745.2 of Taxus chinensis. NCBI lineage: Eukaryota > Viridiplantae > Streptophyta > Pinopsida > Cupressales > Taxaceae > Taxus > Taxus chinensis. The sequence goes on from CM034152.1 coordinate 784,687,866, forward strand.
CCAAATCACTCTGGTTGCAGAACTAATTTGACCGAGATCACACACAATAGCATATCACAATATTACAAGACGTTTCAAAAGCTTGAAAATGCATAAAAATAATCTCTATATTTATCTCAGTTTACATAAGCAACTATAATGTCCCCTTTTTCGACTTAAGAACCTAACAATGGACCTCTTGCCATTCCCTTTCCGTGGCAACGAAGCACGAATGAGCTAGGGAAGGAATTGCATTCCATTTCATTTTTCTTTTATTAATTTTTAATGTTTTCTTTAGTGTTTTCTTTAATAAGGCAGGTCTGGATGGGTTGGAGGAGTTAAAAGGCAAGTTAAAAGATAAAAAAGAAGCTCTTGGAGGTCGGTCCATTCTATTTGGCCTTTGGCGCCAAGAAGGGGCTATAAAAGGAGACTTATGACTTCATTTTCATCTCTTTGGTGCATTTTACATATACTTGGTTTTTTGGGCAAAGTGCTCATTAACTTTTCTCTTGAGGACGAAACCCCTCTTCTGTGGCATTCCAAGGAAGACGAAAACCTTCCTTGTGGCTTGGTGGAGGACGGAAACCCTCCATTGTGGGTGTTTAGAAGATATCTATCGAAGACTTCTTGCAGATTTGGATCTAGGGCATCAAGGAAAATATCTACAAAGGCTTTGCATGTATTTTGGAGCTCTTCCTAAAGGGAGCGACTAGGGTTTAGTGTTAGTTGGGTGCCTTCTAGGGCACATACTTCAGATTTTGTTTTATATTCTGATTCGGCATAATTTCTAAGGTCGGAATCTATCTTTCTTTGTGGTTATCGGGGTTTGGAAACCCCTTTTACATTATTTTCATTGGTTGTACTTTTGTTGTTCAGAATTAAAATTTCAACTGAGTGTGTGATCTGATTTGATGATAAGAAGTGTCTTAAATTCTTCCTAGAATATCTATTTATATTTTGGTTTTATTTGATGATATTTGAGTGATTTTCCTCTATTTCCAGATTGCTGTTATAAAAATCAGCCTGCTGATTTTCAACTGTTAGAAAAATCCGTTTGCTGATCTAAAAATCTGAATTTAATCTATTGGGGTTTGTGTGATTTCCTACCTTTTCAGTTTCAGTCCCAAAAAGGGACATTACAACAACTGAACAACAAAGCATACAACTCAGATATCTTTACAAACGGCTAGCATCAGCTCTCACTCCTAGCCTCATATTGTTCCTCAAATCTTATTGCTTACAATCTGATCTCAAAGTTTCCAGAGATTAACTCGGGTGTTGTACTCACCACAAAGTGTACAGTCTTGTTGTTGTTTCTTTGTCTCTGTGAATGAACCAAGCCTTCCAACCTCTCTAATCTTCCAAACCTCTTTTCCAAAGAGGTGTAACATATAGGAAAATTTCAAGTTCTCACAAAAATTATATTTAAACAAAAGAACTGATTATTTTTCTTATAAAGAGTTCCAAATGGAAAGGTGTATTACGCAGTGACATGTCCCCCCCAATTTCCAGACATCCCGGATGTCTAGAATGTTTTGGGGACCTGGGGACAGGAACAAAATGTCGTTCCCACACACCGTCCTATGCGAAAAAAGGGGGACATCCCCAAAACGTCCCCTTTTTAGGAGACATCCTAACATCACCCACAACAACAAAAAAAAATTAAAAAATCAGTTTTTTTTTAAATTTAAAGATCTAAATACAAGTTTAGATATCTTATATATAGCTATATGAAAAACACCAATATGTGTCGATCTCAAGGCACTTATTTTAAAATTGTCACATAGTTTTGCCCATAGTTCAGATAATCGTAGTCGACCAGTACTCGACAGACCCAAAAAAAATTGACTTGGCAAAACTCAGTAATACTTAGCAACTTTAAAATACCTAAATTTATTAAATTTTATGCAAAATATAGTTACAAAATGTATCAAACAAGTCTGTAAAATATTGGGGAAGAGTTTTCTATTATATTTGAATACAAATAAAGTACATATTTTAGAAAACATAAATTTAATTAAAAGTAGCATTAAAAAATCATTAAAAATTAAAAAACAACATTAAATCTTTATGTAATTGTAATTGTAAACCCTACAAACAAAAATAAATTCTCAAAAAAAAAACATTTAAACAATACATTCCAGCAATTTTGTTCATTAATAATGATAAACTAGCAATGCATGAATAACAATTAAAATCAATCCAAATTGAATGGAATACATTCAAACTCGCAAATCATATTTGGATACAATATATAAAGAATATAGAAAGAATTTACATGCTTGAAAAGAAGAAGAAAAGAAGTAATCTCCAAATGAAATTCTTCAAATTTGTTCTTTAAATTCAATACAAAATCTCTTCAACTCATTCAAAGGATACTCAATAGCAGTGTGATTACAAGTGGGGAGTGTGACGCTTTTAAAGGGCAAAAAACATCAATTTTTTTAGTATATTTTCCGCATTTTCGCAACGTACCCCCCGAAGTTTTGTCGTGTCTAGCGAGTTCGCAAGGAAAAACCACGGGTTTTTGGAGAGTACTCAACGAATTTTTGGGCGAATTTTTTGTAACTACTCAACAATTGTTTTGGCAAGTTTTTTGGACAAGTACTCACCCAGGTCAAAAAATGGCAAGTACTCACCGAGTATGTAAACTGTGGTTTTGTCCATTGAAGGGTTCTTCTACATTGATTAATGACTCGATCACCTTCTCGCAAAATTCCCAATGTCTAGTAATGGATGGCCTCAATCTAGTTGCACCATTGTGTTGGGCTACGAAAAAATTGTAAATGAAAAATATTGAGAAGGCCCTAGTATACTCTATTAGTTTAAGATTGTTTTTGGAAGCCACTCATTTCTATCTTTTAAAAAAAGTACATACACACACACACAGATATATATATAATTAAAATTCGATGTGGAAGATCGAATCACTATATTGTATTACAAAGACATGATAAGAATCAAGAGTGATATAAGAATACACAAAATTTCCAAAACAAATGTGGATAGTGGATTGTCATAGACTGTTATGGCTTCCACATTTCAGAAACCCCCAACATGTTACTCCTCATTTTGAAGATAAAAATGTCAAACCTCTAATGATAAGTTGTGTTACTTTTATTTCCTTGAAATTTCCAAAAAAAATAGAATGCACTGTAACGCAAAAAAGTCGTCAAGAGGCCTTTTTTGGAGCCTATAAAATAAAACTCATTGTTAATAATTTTTTAAACTTTATTGAATATTTATTATATTTATAATGTTGTAAATTATTTTAAAAGTAGTCATCCCCAAAATAAAGGAAATTTTTAACCATCTCGAATATTGTCCCTAAATCTTAAGTTGTTACGGTTATTTCAAAAAAGATTCATATTATAAGATAAGCATTCCTATCACCATATTAACTCTTTCTGAAAACCCAAGCTAATTTGCTTGAATAGCCTAAATAACTTATTATTAAGCTAGAGCTCGTATGTTTGAACTACCTACATATTTGCGAAGTAGAATCACAATCATGTAGTTCATAAAAAGGGTTGTATCTATCTTACCAAATCAGCACGATCCTTTTATAAGAGGTTACAAATTCACAAGTTCATCACATTGTTTAAGGATATAGGGAAAGGTCTCAATAAAAAGGCCTTGACCGATGAAGGGTTTATTACTAGCAATTGCACATGAGTTGCAACCTATGCTAGAGAGGATTGCAATGGAAAGTTTGTTTTTTGGTCAAAAACTGTATCACATATTAATTTGTTTTGGTTTTGTGTGAAGGGAGGGATCGTAAAACGTAAACCATGGCTGTTTTTTTCAATACTTATAGGACAACCTAAATATCTCTTAATTGATGCTTCTCCTTTAGTGACTCGATGAGAAAGATATCACTCCCAATTTATGTCTAAGATATTCAAATGTTTCTTTTGAAGGGGTTTTGTGAAATGTCCGCAACCTATTCTTTTGTGGCAATATATTCCAACTTAACGTGTTAAACTGCTACTTGTTCTCTTAAGAAATGATACTTGATAGGAATATGATTTGTTCTAGAGTGCATTTTAGGATTCTTTAAAATATTTATTGCACTATTGTTATCACAAAATATGGAAATTCGAAGATCAAATTCTACCTTGATGTCTTTCAATGTCTGTTTCATCCAAATAACTTGTGTGCAACATGACACTGTTGCAATGTATTATGCTTGCTTCTTGCTTAACCAAGATACTAACTTGTTGCCAAGAAAAAATGCTCCTCCACTTGTACTCTTTCTATCATCAATATTGTCATCCCAATCTGCATCAATATATGCTGCTAGAGTGAAATCTTCACCTCTTGGATACCACAAACCATAGTGTAAAGTGCCCTTTAGATATCTAAATATTCTTTTGACAGCTTACACATGAGTTTCTTTCGGTGTTTCTTGAAAATGTGCTACCATGCCTATTGCTTATATAACGGTTGGCCTTGATGGTGTCACATATAGTAGGTTGTCAATCATTGACCTGTAGTGTTTGATTTGCTTCAGGAGATTCATTATCCTTGTTTAACTTGCAACCACTAACCATAGGTGTGCTCACTGGTTTGCAATCTTTCATCCTAAACTTTTTCAACATCTCCTTGATATACTTGGTTTGTGAGATGAAAATGCCTTTGTCGGATTGAGAAATTTGTAACCCAAGGAAGAATGATAACTCGCCAAGCATGGACATCTCAAACTCCTTTTGCATTTCCATAGCAAACTCTTGACACATTTTGTCACTTCTACCTCCTAAAATAATATCATCCACATAAACCACAACAATTAATTGATCATTACCTTCAATCTTGATGTAAAGATTGTTGTCAGCAATTCCTCTTTTGAAACCTTGTTGTTGTAGATACTTGTCAAGTCTTGAGTACCAGGCTCTAGGGACTCATTTCAGCCCATAAAATGATTTCTTCAGCTTGCATACATAATCCTTGTCTTTTGATAATAGGAAACCTTTTGGTTGTTTGATGTATACATCTTCCTCTAAACTGCCATTGAGAAAGGCAAACTTAGCATCCATTTGATAGTCTTTAAAGTCCATAAAACAAGCAAATGCCAAAAACATTCTAATAGAATCTAGTCGTGCAACAGGAGCAAAAGCTTTTTCAAAATCAATACCTTCAACTTGAGCATACCCCTTACAAACTAATCTTGCTTTATTTCTCACCACTTGTTCATCTTTATTTAGCTTGTTCCTGAAAACCCACTCGGTGCCAATCACATTTTTGCCTTTTGGTCTTGGAACAAGTTCCCAAGTCTCATTCTTTTCAATCTGATTTAGCTCTTCTTCCATACAATCAATCCAATTGTGATATCCCTCTTATGGGACCAATGGGAAATGGCAACCAGCAAGTAGAATCAACACCAAAATGATCAAGCTCAGCCAACAGGGTTATGAAATAAATATTGTAATCTGATAACAAGTCTGATAACAGCGAACAAACTCTCACATTCCCTTCACATAATATTAATGGGACCTTCTATAGATTGCTGCTATAAACCATACTCCTCAAACACACACTCTGCAACACTAGTCATTCACAAACAAGACTCTGAAGACTGCCCTTCCACGTGCTTATAAAATTAGATCTAGGCTTTATATACAAATCGCTGGAATATCAATCAAACAAGCATGTATTTGTGGTTAAAGAGCACTTGTTAATCATATCAAACATCCCCCAAACCAGGCTCTAAAACCAGTCAATTCATTTAGGAGAAATAGTATCCTGATGTAGGATGAATTCGCTGCTTAAAGTGCATATGAAACAGGCATATGAAATCAGATTTAGCACTCTTGCTGCAACAAGGGACTCATCACATTTAAACTCAATAGATCACTTACAACAACCTATCATTCATGCAACCAATCAGCTCTCCAATCTTTGAAATATAACAGCCAATCATGGAGTATGTTATTTGGAGGGAGATTGCTACCAGAGGGGATCAATGAATGCATACAATCTTGGATCAAACCCTTGATATAGTTCGTTGTTATTGGTGCCTTAAAACATGCATCCACATACCTTTAAAGAGACAAAGAACATGGATTTCGCTGTCCCAGCAGACATCAAACTGATCTCACAGAGTTCGCTGCAAGTAGAAGCTATAAACACCCATACATAATGCACTAACCCAGTCGTAAGAATG